>OY751316.1:2714723-3159723 GCA_963564615.1 Rhorus exstirpatorius
TTACGATAGTATGGTCAAACCCTATTTATCGAGCTCTACTCTTTGTGCCATGCTTCGCGTGGTTCCGCATTCTTTGCCATTCTCTCACTCTCTCGCTCTTTTTTCATGAGCACGATGCAGAGCACCTGTTTGCGTAAGCAGAGATAATCGTTATTTATCGAGCTCTACTCTTTGTGCTATGCTTCGCGTGGTTCCGTGCTCTCTACCTCTCACTGTCTCCCTCTTTCATTAAAGTGGTACAGAGAGCCTGTTATCGTTAGAAAAAATATTTTACGAATTTCAACATGATATATTTAAAAAATGTATTCTTATTCACCAATCTCCTCTTTCTCTGTCTTATTAAATTGATATGAGCTCTCTCTCCTTACATTATCATCGTAAGAAAAACGTTTATATGAAATTTTAACACGGTTCGTTTACCGGAAAATTTATGAGCTGAAAGCAGTACTTCTATTAAAAGAGGGGTATTATTTTTAATGGTTGTGCACCTAATATAGTATATCGACAGCTCTTGGATGCATCGCCGGATGAAGAAGCATCTCTTATAGAAGGGGCTTGTGCTGTGGAATTAGCATGCCAGCAGAGAAGCATAACGAGTCAGCACCTGTCATGCACCGAGCTGAATGATGAGCAGCCTATAAGTACTGTTTCCAGCATCGAGCATCCTTCGGAAATATTTACTAATTCGTCGATTTTCGAACGTAAGTTGAAATTAAGGTGCAAAAAAAAAAAAAAAAAAAAATTGGTGTGGCGTCAATTTTAAATTATAAATTTATCCAGAGGGTATAGATAGAGAGAGGGTAACAGACGCTGCTGTACCAGGCCCGTCAGGTCTATGCCATTCTGGACGACGAACAATCCCAGCCTCTGACCCTGATGATGATGTTTTTGACCATCGCGAAAATCAGCTGTGGGAATATCCGATCGAGAACGAGAGAGACGAGAAAATAGCATTGCAAAGAGCTGACGATTGGCTTCAAATGCTCGTGACTGATGACGACTCTGGTAAATAATTTTTCTTACGCATGAAAAATTAATTAAGCATGTAAGTAAGCGGGTCCTTTTGTAACAGGGTATTCGTCAGCATCTTTGTTTGACTGGTAATATCGAAGTGTTCAAGCAGTGCTATGACTCGTGAGAGGTACAAATATTGATAAAACACAATAATTTTTGCATTTAACCATTCTATAATCTGATACGAGACTCTTTTCCAGAGGTGCAAAAAGGAGCAGGCAGGCGACGTACTGTACCAAGGAGTGGACCTCTCGAAGAAATACATCCACCCGGAAAACATTTCAAAATCATCGGTGATTACACGCGATATTTTAAGCGATTTAAAATACGAGGGCGTGAAACGTCGTTAAGAATTCGCCAGCCAGACTCCAGCATGAGCGTGGTAGATTGGCTCAACGGTGCATTTCGCGACCTCTTAACGCACATCATGAACTCCTGCGAGGGCGGTGATTATGTAGGCGTTTCGTTTACAGCGAATAGCCTGCCGCACGGGCCCGTGTGGTTATCTTTCCGACCGGCCTGAGATTATGTTTTCGAAGATATTTGGAAATTGATAAGCAGCGTGGCACAAAGTGCATCATCTTTGAACATTGATGACTCGTGCACGATAAAAATGTGCGCTGTCAAGGGGGTCGAAGGGCGCGGTCGGAAAGGTCTCACACACGAGGGTGTCGCAAAACAATCTATTCTTTCGATTCGAAACACCGACAATCTGTGTTTACCGCGTTCGCTGGTAGCAGCCCGAGCATACGCAGAACGAGGAGAAATACGGTCGGGTAGCCTTCATGATAATTGGCAGCGTATTAGACGAATTAATGGGGTTGCTCAAAAACAAGCGGCTCTCGAGCTTACAAGAGAAGCAGATATCCGCGTACCTGTAGAGGGCTGTGGTGTATACGAGATTGCGCGCTATCAGGATTATTTGGCACGAGACGGCGTAGCAATTGTCGTTTACGAATTTTTAACTTTGGGTCGTGGGGAGGAGCCTCTATTTGACGGAAGACAGGGTGTTCTGAACAGCATAGGCACAATTCAGCACACCCTGTATATATTGTATTACGAGCGTTCACATCATTTCGAGCCTATTCTCAATCTCAGAGCAGCTGTAGGTAGTAGAGATTTTTGTTCCTCGTGTAATATGGCTTATCGACGACTCGGTCATATATGTTTAAAGAAAAAATGTCCTCGATGCTGGGGGCTGCAGGCGTGCAATACGCGCTCGCGCAATATAATCAGATGAGCGGCGTGCAATCGCGATTTTTTCGGAGAGGACTGCTTTCAGAGGCATAAGGTGCCGATCGTGACCATGAGGCGTAGAAAGCCTAGCGTTTGTGAAGCTTTGAAACGATGCCGGAGCTGCTTTCGAGCAATAAGGCCTTTGGAAAAATCAGAGAAGCATAAATGCGGAGTAGGGTACTGCAAAACGTGCAAATCCGATCAACCGAATAATCATTTGTGTTTCATGAAACCGATTCGAAGCACTCCAGATTTGAAAAAAATACTATTCATTTTTTATGATTTTGAAACACAGCAGAGCACACCTGTGAAGGGTGATGCGACTACTCTTGTACACGAGTCAAATCTTTGCGTGGCACAGCGCGTTTGCACGTTTTGCTGTGTTGACGACTCTATAACCGAACCGTGCGAGCATTGCGGGGAACACGAATTTGTGTTTAGTCACAGCCCCGTAGCCCAGCTTGTCGAATTAGCCATGCAACCGCTCGAAGGTTTTTCGCGTACCATCTGTATCGCTCATACTGCAGGGGGTTTCGGCGCTCAATTTATCCTGCGTTATTTCATCGAAGAGAAAAAAACTCAGCTCCCAACACTAATCATAAACGGTACAAAAATTATTACGATGCGCGTCGGAAAGCTCGTATTTCTCGACAGTCTAAATTATTTCCATATGCCTCTAAGCGGTTTACCGAAAGCCTTCGGGCTTACCGGTGCTATCGTTAAAGGCACTTTTCCACATTTGTTTAACCGGCCGGAAAATCAAAATTACGTAGGCGAATTGCCACCTCTCGAGCATTATTCTCCAGACACGATGCGCGCCGATGAGCGCCGGAAATTTCTCGATTGGTATCGCGAAACAAAAGACAAAAATTACGTATTCGTTTTTTCGGAAGAGCTTATCAGCTATTGTAAGACAGATGTCACGATTTTACGACGTGCCTGTATGGCTTTTCGCAATATGTTCATTACCAGCGGTCACGTCTGCCCGTTTGATGAAAGTACAACAATAGCATCAGCCTGCTTCAGAGTTTTTCGAAAAAACTTCTTGAAAGATAATTCAGTAGGCATTATACCCACGGGGGGATACAGATGGGCGCAAAATCAATCGAAAAAAGCGGTTTCATGGCTATCGTGGATAGAGCACTCACTGGGTGTTCGTATTATTCATGCGGGTCGATCACGCGAATTCAGAATACCTCAAAATCTCTTGGTAGACGGGTACTACGAGACTCATAACGGGGCGCATGTATTGCAGTTTCACGGTTGCTACTGGCACGGTTGCCCTCGTTGCTATCCCACAAACAGAGACAACCGACAAAGCGATGGAATATCCATGCACGAGCGTTTCGAGAGAACTACTGCTGTAACTGAGAGGATTCGAACGGGTGGGTATTTGCTCACGGAAATTTGGGAGTGTGATTACGATCGCTTGTTCAATTCGACAGCCGAGATGAGGACTTTCCTGCAAGATAACCCTTTAGCTACAGCAGAGCCTCTCAATCCGCGTGATGCTTTTTTCAATCGACTCCCGATAACTGTAGATTTCGAACGTGTATTTTCCCCGATGACCCACAGCATTTCGTTTACGTGCCGCGAAAAAAGTTAAAAAGCACCGACACAGCCGGAGAAGTACCAGTCTTGCGGCTGTGATGGCGGGTAACAGGTCCTCTCTCTGCAAGAAGCACGTTGCAATATTGCACGCACTCCAGCATCTCAACAAGGAGCAGCGAGACGCCGTTTTGCGTAAAGCCGATCCACGAATAATTCGTTGTATTTGTGAGTGTGCGTTAAACATTCTACGTGGTAACGCGCCTTTGAAGCCTGAACAAAGAAAAAAGTTGCGTCGCCACGCATCTATTCTTCGACGACTAGCTGCGAAAAGCGGTAGTTGGAAGAGCAAGAAACGTTTTGTGGTTCAAAACGGTGGGTTCCTACCGCTGCTGCTCGCCCCCGTACTGGGTACGCTCTTGTCACGTTTGATCGGCGGCAGTGGATAATGGAACATGCGAGAAAAATGGTGCTCGTGCCTGAAGAGAATCTTCAGCATATAGGCGTGCAGAATAATCGACAAACGGAATCTGTTCAACGGCAACAGCAGCAAACAGTGCAAACCCTTGGTACGACACTGAGTAGATTAGACACTGAGATGAACGATATTCTGAATTCTAATTCGTACAAGGATGAGAGGGAAAAGTGGTCGGCGTATTTCGCGGTGTTGCAGCGTTATCTTCATTTTGCCGATAATGAGCGAGCGCAGCAGCATCGTGCACTCGCAAAAAATGATGATTACATCACGACACCTATAGAGGAGAAGGGGAATAGTGGAAAAGGCGCTGAAATTCCACGCATAAACGACTCTATGATCGTTAAGAGTGTCCCGACAAAATATCGGAACAAAGCAAAACTATTGCTCCGTCGTTTACGCCTTGTACCAGTAACAGAGTTTTGCTGGGATCCTACAGGCACCGTCTCCATCGCAGGCAAAGAAATCAAGGACTCCAATATTGTCGATCTTATAGACGATGCTATGCGCGCGAGGAAAATCTCAACGCCGGCGGGTCGTCATGCATTTGCAGGATTTTTAAAAGCGGCAAAAATTCCACGCGAGTTTGTTGGAAACCAGGATCTGTGGAGGTCCGAGGTGCCCACCTCGACGCCTTTTCGGAAAAAAAGAAAAATACCTGTGCACTCCCACGACTTGTCGTTGAGCGACGCGGGAGCCAATCACAGCAGCGACGAATCCACCGATCCCAGTATTTATGAGCTCTTCAGTACCTCTGAGAGGGAGCAAACAGGCGCTGGCCAGTGTAAAAAGAAGAAGAAGAATCGTGTAATTTGGGCTAACCTAAAACTCTAAACCATGAAAACATTGGAAAAGCTGTACTATAACCCCTCCCACGAAGCATCGTTCTCGGGCGCTGCGAAATTATTACGCGCAACGCGAAAAAAAATTTCTAACGAAAAGACCGTGCAGTGGTTGGAGACACAGGATGCTTACACGAAACATCATCCTGTAAAACATCGGTTTACACGACGCCATTACAGCATGCGAAACATTGACGATGTCTGGGAGGCTGAACTCGTAGATCTTCGCTCGATCAAAGATTACAACGATGGTCATACCTATCTCCTCGTAGTCATAGATGTGCTCAGTAAATATGCATGGGTCGAACCTTTATGCGACAAGACT
The DNA here is from genome assembly GCA_963564615.1 of Rhorus exstirpatorius. Classification (NCBI taxonomy): domain Eukaryota; kingdom Metazoa; phylum Arthropoda; class Insecta; order Hymenoptera; family Ichneumonidae; genus Rhorus; species Rhorus exstirpatorius. The sequence continues at coordinate 2,720,164 of OY751316.1, forward strand.
GCTGCGTCTGTAGCTAAGGCTTTTACGCGGATACTCACGCAAAAAGCCACTAATAGCCGATCACCCGTATGCCTGCAATCGGATCGAGGCAAAGAATTCATGGGTGCTGCATTTCAAGAGCTCCTGAAGAAGAAAGATATTCAGTTTCGAACTGCACGGTATCCTGATATAAAAGCCGCAATTGTGGAAAGATTTAATCGAACATTGAAAGAACGAATGTGACGATACTTTACGTATACTCGCGCGAAGCGATACATCCATGTGTTGCAAAATATAGTGTCTGCATATAATAATGCCCGGCATAGCAGCATAAAAATGGCCCCGGTAACGGTGACTCTTGCCACTGCAGCTCAAGCTCGTGCTAATTTGATGCAGCGTTACAAGGATTCGGAGCGAGAACACATCCCTAAATACGGGATCGGTGATGTTGTACGAATCAGTAGTGCAAAAGCGGCCTTTGCAAAAGGTTACGAGAGCGGCTGGAGCAGCGAGCTGTTCAAAATTCATCGCATATCGACAACTAGTTGGCCGACGGTGTACTTTTTACGTGATCTTCACGGCGAAGATATTGACGGCATTTTTTACGAGGCCGAGTTATCGAGAGTTCGTACTATTACCGAAAAAAATAAAAAATCACGATGAGAGACGAATTTTATATCGTTTTACCGAGCAACAGCAGTATGAAATATTACCCGGAAAATACGACAACGCGTTATACCACACAATTGCCACAGCGCGTATCCTTGCAAGGCAATTGGGCCGTTGGACTTACAGAAATACATATACCCATGACGATTCTGCATATACCTCAGGAAGACGAGCAGAACTTCATCAAGACCGCACCGAATAAAGTACAACAGGGTATTCACTCTTCTGCTATTGACTTTGAAAAGAGCTTCGTTTATGTTCCACCCGGTGTATATAAGAGTATAGACTCATTGCTCGAAGTAATAAATGAACTACAGGGCGTTGCTGGTCATTTCCTTTTTCAGCGCGCTTGCAATGGTTACGTCCAAGTGACCCGTATCTGCGATTCTTGCGAAAATTTAATTCATGCTTTCCATTTCTCATCAAGGCTCAACAAGATTTTAGGATTTACCACACCCAGCAGTGTGGCGCTCCCGCCTGCATTCAGAGATGTTGGTTATACAGGCGCACGACCTGCCAGCCTAACTAATGCTATCCCCGATAAGTTATTCGTTTATACGGATATTTGTGAACCCTACATTACCGGTGATGTGCATGCACCTCTGTTACGTGTTGTACCATCTTATACCGCAGATAGCAACAATTACGGCTCTGTGAAGATTAGAGGTTTTTCGCCACCACGCTACGTACCTCTGCTTCATACAAACTTTCAATCGATCGATATCGATATAAGGGATGAGTTTGGACAGTCTATACCATTTGAGTACGGGACGCTGACGGCGATATTACAGTTCAAGCGTATGGATTAGAGAAGTCATCGCAATGACTTATTACGATGAATACTTTGATATGCAGACGGGTGGTGCTCGGACCGGATATGGCGGTATCAGTAACGTGTACATAGGCTCACCGAATCAAAGGGGCCACGGGATTGGCAGTTTTCTCGGTGGCCTTTTCCGCCGTATTATACCTCTTTTGAAGAATGGAGCACGGGCTGTCGGCAAGGAGGCTCTGCGTGCCGGTGTTAATGTTGCCACCGATATAATGGACAATGGTGTACGGCCAAGAGAAGCGTTCAAAACGCGTCTACGCGAGTCTGGCGAAAATCTGAAGCGAAAGGCGGAGGAAAAAATTAATACGCTCATGAAGGGTTCTGGCTATAAAACGGCCAAAATTAATCGATCTCGGCATTCCATTTCCGGCCGCGGTGTGCGACGTATCCATAGTGTGAAAGAAAGAAAGAAAGCTACGTCTTTGTCGAGAAAACCGAGAAAGCGGGCAACGGCAAAGAGGAAGATAAATAAGAGAAGGACAACCAAGAAGAGGAAGGCTCTACGAACGGTGGCTGATATTTTCGCATAAAGAGAGAGAGAGAGAGGGTAAATATGGCTTTCTTACACACACACTCTTGCGAGTGTTTAAAGTCAGAGCTCGAGCTATTTACACTGCCTCCTACACAAGCCACCATCGAGGGAACACAATGGGTGTACTACAAGCCGATCTCATCTTTAACGGATGATTCACCAATTGAGTTTGTGGTACCTGGTCAGGGTGATGAATACATTGATCTTGCTCACACCATGCTAAGCATGCGCGTTCAAATACAGTGTTTGGCTGAGAAGCCTGATTCAACGATAAAAATAGGCCCCGTCAATAATCTGATGCATTCAATGTTTAATCAAGTAGATGTGTTTTTCAATCAGAAACTTGTATCGCCCCCGAATAACGCGTATGCATACAGAGCATACATTGAAACACTGCTAAATTATGGAGACGGCGCAAAAAACTCTAATCTTACGAGTGTGCTCTGGTTCGCCGATACACCGGGAAAAATGGAGGATACGGATACAGCCAACGGTGGGCTTGTTAGCCGCAGAGACCTTTTTAGCAGTGGAAAAACTATTGATCTCCTCGGTCATCTTCACTGCGATGTCTTCAATCAAGAGAGATTCTTATTGAACGGTGTTAAAATGCGTCTGCGACTCGTACGCACGAATAATTCATTTTGCCTTATGGGCGGGACGGCAGACTATAAAATACATATTGTCGAAGCGTCGCTTCTCGTACGTCGCGCCAAGATAGCACCTGGTATACTTTTAGCACATGCAAGAACTCTGTGTAAAGCTACGGCAAAATACCCCCTGACACGCGTGGAGGTAAAGGCTATATCCATGCATAGCGGAGTACACGGCGAAACTCTCGATAATGTAATCCTCGGCCAGCTACCAAAACGTATCATCATTGGTTTTGTCGATAATAAAGCGTTTAACGGCTGCCTCGATAAAAACCCGTTCAATTTTAAAAATTATCAAATCAACTATCTATCGTTGTATGTGGATGGTATGCAAATACCGTCAAAGGCTCTGCAGCCAGACTTTACAAAATCGAAACTTTACGTAGACGCGTATCATACTCTGTTCTCCGGAACGGGTATTCACTTTCTCAATGAAGGTAATTGTATTTCACGGGAGGCCTACCCCGAAGGGTATTGCCTTTTCACATTTGATCTTACGCCCGATTTATCAGCAAACAGCAGTACTCATTGGAATTTGGTAAAACACGGCAGTGTTAGAATAGAAGTATGATTCGAAAAGGCTCTCGCATCAACGGTAAATTGTATTGTGTACACCGAGTATGATAATGTGCTGGAGATTGACTCATCCAGACAAGTAATCGTTGACTTTTCTGGATAGTCAGCAGAATTTGTATCCTGCGAGCTAGGTCTCCGTGACACAAAGAGCTGAACAGTATTATCAGAGAGAGCAACGAGAAAGCATCATGAATATCGCAATCGATATACAGGGTTTGCGAGATAAAAACAATCGTTTTGTGCCGAAAGAAGTTGCGATAATTTGCCTACACAGGCCGTACACCGCTCATTGGCTTGTGTCTTCACCTCACGATAATGAGGATCTATCACCGGCGCTGAAGCGTCAGAATTCCTGGTTGACTAGAAATCATCATGGTTTACAATAGCGTAAGGGCGATACAACGTCGCAACATATGGAATCAATTTTGAAAAATATTGCGGAACAATCTGATCGAATATTCACAAGGGGTTCAATAAAATCAGAGTACCTGGCGCAGCTTACAGGTTGCTTTATTATAAATTTAGGGGAGGAGGAGGAGGCTCCTTCATTCCGCTATCTTTATCAGGACGACACTCGTTGCATATACCACGGATCGCTACATAACAATCTCACGTACAAATGTGCGCTGAATAATGCGAAACAAATAAAAGATTGGCTTTGTCATAAAGATCGCATCGACTCCTTATGGGAATATAGAACGACCACGAGCTGGAGCTTAGGCGGGCCTCGCGGGGAAAAGAAAAAGAAACCTTCTGCTTCAGGCTGCTATGAACAGTCTAGAAATTCTGCAGGCCTTGCGGAACATACCAGACCACACGATAGGCGTATACCCAGCCGATCGTATCCCGAAGGTGTGGACGTGGCCGACAGCTTTTGTCGTTAATACCGATGGCCACAAATTACCCGGATCCCACTCGCCATGTACGTCGATTGAACTGGAGAAGGACGATACTTTGACAGCTACGGGATCCCTCCAATCGTTCCGCAGCATCTCATCCGACTCCGAAGAAACTGCAAGCTTTTCCGATGCAACGCTACTCAGCTTCAGGGTCCAGATTCGCAGTGTTGCGGACAGTATTGCATTATGTTTCTTCATTATATGTCTACTGGCTTTGGTATTAATAAGTTTCGAAGCGTATTTTCAGATGATTTATCCCGAAACGATAAAACAGTGAACGATTATTATAATGCGTATATAAAAAAACGCGAAAAGTCTAAGCCTCGGGGCATAGTTTTCAATATGGACTCTGCGGTTGGTGGTGGCTGTGGTACAAATAATTTTAATCATAAAAACTTACACTGTATACAGAACTGTTGTTCCCGTGTACGGCAATAATGAATCTAATTTTAATATAAGAAATAAAATCGACATTGAAATTTTTCACGTTTTATTTTTTCTACCTACCCTTGAACTGCGATCACGCGCCTTGGAGTCAGCATTCTTTGGGTACAAAAGTCACTTTTAGCGACTATCATATTTCAAGCGGAATGTGCATCAAACCATCGATTCTTCGAATCGGTAGGAAAAAAAATTCTTTTTGCCTTTGTTATGTCTAAGGAAATGAGTCATCATTATAGGGTATCCTATGTAGACGATCAGATTTCTTTTTGTCTTTGGTATTTCTAATAAAATGAGTAATCTTTATAGTGGGGGGAGGTCTAGTGGAGGGGCGACTGCAGAGTATAAGTTAGACCCTGGAGAACGACCATCATTCGGGATCAAACCGTGGTCAGATATCGAAGTAAACTTCAAAAACTCTTAAAGACTTTCATTTGCTGTCATTTGAGGTGTATGCTGAGAAAACGACGCGAATTAAAGCGGCGAATAGAAGCACTTTCACACGACATTGCGAGTATCAAAGCAGTAATACAAGCGAGATCGCAATTTCTCTCTTTAACACGAAAATTTGACGAGCTCGATATTTACGATGGATTTCGCACGAATCAACAAAGTGGGACAAACGGCCGCGTTTCTACCTGTGAAAAAGTTATCGGAACTAGAGCTCAAAAAAGACTACAGCATCAACGACATAAGAACCGTTCAAACTAAATGGGGCACGCGTATCGTCGTCGACGTGGAAAACATATTTGCGTGCTTCCTACTAGCCAGATTCGTCCAACTGTTCGAAAAAGACGATCAGCTATTTCAGCAGATGATAGCCGCAGCCCTCGAAAATAATTTGGCCATGGAATATCGTGGAACAAAATTCAATAATCTGGAATTCAAACCGTCAACAAATCATTAAGTCCTGCGATGTATGCGAAACGTGCTAAGAATCTACGTGCGCTACTGCTACCGTTCGCCTATAAGCTAAATAATTTGGGGACGAAATCTGTGTGGGTGGGCCTTGATATTTGTCGGAACGGTACGTTACGGCCTGTGATTAGCTTCAAATGTCATATCCACGGTTGTTTAACTATGGACGGTCGTTATTGGCACGATTTTCAAAATTATTTCAACATAGAGGATGAAGAAGACCCTGCACATCGCTCTTTACCGATATTCTGTTTTACAAAAGAGCAATTCATTATACTGTCATTATTACAAGCCAGTATAAACAGAAATATCTCGTGGCTTCGTCGTGTTTGCAACGAGGTAACGAAGTGCAGAGACTCTCTTGTAGATGCAATAACATCAGAAACATCCATTTTTACAACGAGCTGCATACGCCGTAATATTCGCACGAAGCGTGCGAAAATACGAAAGAGAGCTACCCAAAAACGAACATCGCCGATTAATTCATATAACGAATTACCTACTTGTACAAAAACAACGATAATTGACAATCTACTGACGCATCATTTGGATCACATAGTTAAAACTGTTATAGCCCGTAAAAGATAAATCCTTTTCTCATTGTATAAAAGCATTACGTATAATTAAGTGAAAATGTATATAAAATTAAATAAAGAGAAAAAAAAAGTATGGATTATTATTATTTGAATAATGATAATAATCGGACCACTATGGCGAACCCTCAGAACTCTTTCCCCCCACCACCTCGCCCCACCACAAACCCCCACCACGCTCGGAAAGAGGCTCCGACGTGGGGGGAAAGTGGAGGGGATAGGAGTGGGGATAGGAGTGGGGGTGGCCAGAGTGGTCCATATACTACTCTCATGCAAACAACAGATACATGGGTGCAGATTACGATCCAAGCAAAGAAGAATCGTATTTAATGTACTATGACGTTAACAATTTGTACGGTGCGGCTATGAGCCAATATCTTCCAGTTGGATCTTTTGAGTGGGAGTCTGAGCCGATAAATGTGCTCAATGTTCCTGAGGATTCTCCCGTGGGATATATCCTGGAGGTGGACTTGGAATATCCCGAGGAACTTTTCGAGCTACATAAAGATCTCCCCCTTTGTCCCGAGCACTACGTACCACCTCACAGCAAGCAATCGAAATTAATGACGACATTACTGCCGAAAAACAGATACATTATTCATTATGGAAATCTGAAACAATGTTTAAATCTGGGTATAAAACTGATAAAAATTCACAGAATTTTGAAATTTTTAAGAAGCTCTATGGTTAAAAAAATATATCATATCATATTGACCATCGGTCGTAATTTTGAATCCATCTCCAGGAGGACCGCGGCTGCCTGGGAGACTACCTTTTCTCGATAACTGTCGTCCAAACACGTCGACGCTCATGGCTCAAATGAATCCGTGTAGTCCACGTACCGTCTAATAAATAATTCCAGCTTCACGCAATTCCTCAATGATGGAGATTATTTCATTGTTATGATTCATGTTGCCGGCTGCCTGTGATGCCATAAGCAATCTTAATCGATCCACCAATTCATTTGGATCATCCCAATAAACGTAGTCCATTTTATTATTCTTCCTAGCAATCATATACAGCGGTATACCCTTTCCTGATGGCTGTGACCGCCTCTTCGGTGTCCTCCTTGCTGATTTCATCGGAGAATCAACCAGCTTTGCAATAATATTTTTGAATTTATCGTTATCTGTGCGAAAATGGGTTTGTTCGGTTTATAGTATTTGTGATGCGCATTCGTGCTTGTGATAATTGCACCATAATTATCCATATCTGTTGCAGTTATGATCTCTCTGTTTGGTGAATTTTTGAATATCAATTCGAGCAAACCGGGGGAGAGTTCGTAAGTCTTGTTCTGCACTGAAATGCGCTTATCGTCAAAATTCACCGGTGAATCACCGATCTTCAAAACACCACCCGTGAGTTTGCGAACACCGTATACGGTATCGAGCTCTTTTCCTTCAGTCGTTTCAAACATATGCAGATACTGCTGGACAAGTGATTCACTGGGTGTTTCATGTATAACAGATGAATCCTTCTCGAATGAAGCATCTGGTACTCGTTGATAATCTTCTTTGTTGATGTTTCATGCACAACAGAATAATCCTTCTCGGTTGATGAATCTGATGCTTGTTGATAATCATCATCATCATCATCATCATCATATGCAGTTCTAAAAGAGCTATCAAGATCCCTTTCTATCTTCAAAGCAGGTTCTTCCTTTTTCAGTTTTTTCTTAATATTCTCCAGTGTTTTTGATTGATCAACAATTTCCTGAAGAGGAGTCACCACGGGTCTGAAAACTTGATCCATGACCCGTTCCGTGGTCTCTCTGCCCGATTTTATAAGTTTATGCTTTCGTCGAATCGCATCAATCGCGGTTGTGATTTTTCGTAAGACGTCTTTTTCCTTGTTGAATGTCCCGCTCCGCATGTTGACGCCTTTCCGTTGGAACGTTGACTGTTCTTATTTCTCTGATGCGCTTATATTTATAAAGCAATCAAATCCTCGGCGATATCGACCATCATTCATGTCTCCATCTTTATCAATCACTACGAAAGAATATTTACTATCGTTCCAGCATGCTGAACACAAATCTTTAAACTGTGTATACGACATGTCGGTGTTCACATGATCATCATAGACATGTCGTAAATTCATTTCATCTCGACGAAAAAGTGCCAGCAAATTAGTATTGTCACGAACTAGGTGTTTTGGGATACGAGCGTACGTTTGACAGAGATAGAACGAGTCAACATCGCGGTGTCGACCCATGCAAAAGAAAGCTCTCATATTATCCTGCTTCTCACAGGCTACATCGTCGAAAATCATGATTGAATTTGGTCGAGCATCTTCGGGCTTGATTACTTGCTCATGATCGTCAAACGGAAAATATCCCACTCCTTTTACAGTTCCGAGTAAACGCTTGAGAAGTTTGTACTTTGGTTAATTCAACGATTTAGAGTATACATAAACGTTTTCAAATCTCAAACCGTAAGGTTGGGTTATGAGGGTAAAAAGTGCATTCGTTTTGCCACAATTTGACGGTCCACAAATCACAGCACGCACACTGTTTGGCAGCAGAGGTCCATGGCATCGCTTGTTCGCTTCTCGCTGTGCAAGTTCATCAAAATTCATGACAGATAATTTGTCAGGTTGTGTCTTGAACTTCATCATGATAATGACTGATGGAAATAGGCATAAGTAGGGTGCTTATAAAGATCAGTATCTCAGTAACGAATGTTCTCTCTTTCGATACACATGTGAAAAAAATGAGTAAACGATACGATTCAAAAAATCACATAACTAACAGTTTGAAGAATTTCACGCAAGAACAATATAGACAGTTTCCTCCTCCTTCCACCAGTGACGAACTTAAAGCTGAAAAGATTCGAGGAAGTCAAAGATTTACGGGTGAAGTTTATTCAGGACGATACGGCGCTGTTGGTGACAAGCGGAAAAAGTATTAAAAATATAGAGTGAATAAAGTATAAATAGGGCATTCGTAACCTGTAACTGCTTAGTCAAAAACATTTCGTGCTATGGTGATGATCATTCGGGAGCGTACGAAAAAACGTGGAAGAGGATTTGTCAATAATTTGATCAATAAGCTCCCCTTTGAGTTACATATACCGGGATATCAGTACTGCGGTCCCGGTACGAAATTAACAGAGAGACTTGCTCGAGGTGATCCTGGTATTAATCCTCTGGACGCTGCTTGCAAAGAACACGATATCGCATTCTCGAAAAATCGTGAAAACCTTTCGGCACGACACGAGGCAGATCAAGTGCTTGCGAAAAAAGCCTGGCAAAGAGTTTTTGCAAAAGAGGCAGGTATTGGAGAAAAAGCAGCAGCTTGGGGTGTCGCAAACACAATGAAAGTCAAAACCAAGCTCGGTATGGGTGTGAAGAGAGCACAGAGAAAAAATAACGCAAGGAAGATGACGCTGAGGCAGGTAGTCAATGCAGCTAAAGCATCAATGGGCGGTGTGAATCTCATAAAATCGGCTCTCAAAGGCGCACGTGACGCCGTGAAGAAGGCAGGTGGAAGGAAAAAAGTTAAATCACCACGTATCCTGCCACGAAAATTGGTTGTTTTCTACCATTTCTCATACCCATTTTTGCTGGACTGAGTGCCACTGGAGCTCTAGCTGGTGGTGCAACGGGTATATAAAAAGCCATAAACGATGCTAGCGCCGCTAAAAGACAATTGGAGGAAAGTAAACGTCACAATGAGACGATCGAAGCTATCGCGTTGGGTAAAGGACTTTACCTGAAACCCCACAGGAAGGGTATGGGCTTGCACTTGAAACCCTACCCGGCAAAAAACGCGTAAGGCTACCGCACCGAGCTCTCACCGATGCTGATTTGATAAAGTACGCCGGAGCTATGAAAATTTCATATTTCCGTGGAGTTTACATGAGAAACGAATTACCCGAGAATGGACCTCGAAAATATGAATCGGCTATTGTGAATCTCGATAATAAGGATGGCCCTGGTACACATTGGGTTGCGTACAAAAAAATCAATGATGAAGTCATTTACTTTGACAGCTTCGGTAATCTTCAGCCACCTCAAGATCTGATAAATTATTTCGGTGTTGGTAGCATCATCAAATATAATCATGAAAGATACCAGAACTATGACACTGTTGTGTGCGGACATTTGTGTCTAAAATTTTTGAGTGGTTATCTATAAAGTGGATACTCATGTCCTAGGAAGCATCAGTTGAACGTTAACCACCATGAGTGATTCTTTCACATAGACGCTTTGGGGAACGAGCTCCATACTGGAAGCTTACTATTTTCCATCGATCGAACTATCGCCATTCAAAAATTATACTCTCGAACTCGTTGAGTTGCTGACATTCAACTCAATACCAAACATTGATGTGGGAAATAATAAGTTTCATGTGGGAGAGGAAACAGTAACCGTACCCACTGGAAGCTATGAAATCGAGGATATCGAGCGATACTTACAGAGCGTACTCTCCAGCAAGAATATCTCCATCGATCTGAGACCGAACAACAATACTCTGTGCAGCGAGATCAAGTGCAATCGAGAGATCAATTTTATACCTGACGATTCCATCGGTCGTCTATTGGGATTCACACCACGTGTATTAGCAGCTAATATAATTCATGAATCCGAGCTGCCAGTAGCCATTCTCAAGATCAACTCTCTGCGAGTCGAGTGCAACATTACCACGGGCGCTTATATCAACGAGCAAAGAGTCCACACCATCCATGAATTTTTCCCAGTCGTTCCACCAGGATATAAGATCGTTGAAGTACTCTCACACATCATTTACCTTCCGATCGCCACACAGTCAATAGATCATCTTCAGCTCAAACTTGTGGATCAAGACGGACAGTTGGTAAATTTTCGTGGAGAAATCATAACCGTACGATTACATGTTAAATCAGCATAATGGGTATTGTATTTGACACGAAAGTTGGACGAAGCTATATGACTGAATCAAGATGCCGAGAAACAATCAGTCGTCGAGCACCCCTCAAGGAGCTAACACGTCGAAACATTCAGTATTTGAAGACTCTGAGATTGAAAATCAAACCCCGAGCAGGAAGAAAAAGTGGACAATAAAGATTCGCTTCTGCTGTATTGCTTGCATCGTACCATGGAGGAGATCTTGACAATACAAAAACCAATTATCTTCGATGGGTCTATCGCGCACTATGAGATTCATGCGCATCAACCGTTTGCATCGGCAACCTTCAATAACAACGATGAAATCCGAATTGCCGTTCAACATCAAGACTTGTGTTTGCTACCCAGCAGAAGCTCATTGCACGTACATGGTCGACTAACGAAGATTAATGGAACTGCAGTTCAAAATACGAAGCTAATCAATAACGCTATCTGCCATTTGTTTGAAGAAATACGATATGAGCTAAATGCCATTGAGTTCGATCGAAGCAAAAATGTAGGCCTCACGACTCTCATGAAGAATTATATATCCCAGAGCCCTGGACAAATGACTCTGATGGAAAATGCTGGTTGGCTCAACGATGATGATGAGGCTACGTTGACGGATGAGAATGGATACTTTGATCTTTCTATACCAATAAATCTGATACTCGGATTCGCTGAAGATTACAATCGAATTATCGTTAATGCTAAACACGAGTTAATCCTGACAAGATCGAATAATGATACGAACGCCATTGTACAAACACCTCTCGAAGGTCAGGCTGCTGCTGAACAATTCAAGATTTCATTGAATAAAATCGAATGGATGGTGCCGTACATCAAAGTTTCCGATCAGCGAAAAATCCAGCTGCTCAGCTTTATTGCCAAGAATCCATCGATTGCCATGAGTTTCCGTACGTGGGAATTGTATGAGTATCCACTACTACCGGCTACCTCGAAACACGTGTGGGTCGTTAAAACATCGACGCAACCTCGATACGTTATAGTGAGATTTCAAACTCCGAGGAAAAATAATGCAAATACGAATGCGAGTCACTTTGATCACTGCAACATTCGCGATATTAAGCTGTTTTTGAACTCTTAATGCTATCCTTATGCGAACTTGAATCTTGATATTCCTCGCAACCAATATGCTCTTCTGTATGATATGTATGCAAACTTCCAAGCGTATTACGTATATAAGCGTGTATACGCTTATATACGTGTATATAAGTACACGCTATTTAAGCGTGTATTACGTATATAAGCGTGTAAGTATATTACGTCAAAGAATCTGAACCATTGTTGAGCAAAGCCGATTTCCTCAAATACGCACCATTAATTGTTATCGATTGTTCGAAACAAAACGAATTTTTGAAATCGGGGCCAGTCGATATTCGCTTGGAATTCGAGTTAGCGAATTCTTTCCCACCTCAAACATCAGCATATTGTTTGATTTTGCATGATCGAATCGTTGAATACAATCCAATTAGTGGTAGTGTTAAGAAATTAGTATAATTTTTTTTGCTTAAAACTATGAAGTATTGGTTTTTTAAATAAAAAAAAACATGGTATATTTTCGAGAGTATTTTATTTCGTTCCATTATTCCTTTTCTTACAAATCATCACAAATTCTTTCATTTTTTTCACAAGATCGTATAGATTTTGAGTATGATCTATTACAAGGTTAGTGAGTTCATCCTCGAAAAATACATACTTCTTCGCCTGTATTTCACGTTTAATTTGAAACAATTTCATGCTCAAATAGCCGACAAAGTGATATAAATCTTTAACGTGTTTATCAATAACATCGATTGAATCACGCATGACGTTGCACTCGGAAGACGGTATTCGATCTTCAGTATTACACTTTTTGTCACACTTCAAAGTTTTCACATTTTTTTCGAAGTCAAATAAGTCACAGATGAAATCTTGAATATTTTCCGGTGCAACATCCCCGAAATGTCTCTCGACAACTTCATCGTAACTGCTGGTGTATGGCGAAATTGAAAGCAAATGCTACTCTTCGTTCGGCGATAATTCATCCATGATGACTGACTGGTTGGTTGGAGAAGTCTTCCTTTATATAGCTCTTTTCCCCCACCCTCCGTTTCGAGATCGTTATTAAACAAATTTATTACGCTCTATTATTTTTTCGATTGGACTTGAAATGCATTTATTTTTTTATGCATAGCATGTCTACACGTGGTACAATTTTTTATTAGTGGTATGGGTCCATCAAAATCATCTTCGCTTATTGCTTGATGGTGTTTTTCACATCGACGATACTTCATAATAGCTTCATCCATTTTCAATTCTCTAGGTAGTCTATCCCATACATCATCGATATCGTTACATGCCCAACTGAGAATGAACTCTTTCGAGAGATGAGCAATATATTCAGTCCTCATGTCTCGCAAATTTCCCAATTTAGAAAATAATTTCACCGATCTTGAAAATGATGGAGTCCCATACTCCAAATACCATTTCCTCAACCTTAGGACATTTTCGAAGGCGCAGTTGTATCGGCGCACCCCATTATGATATTTGTGATGCCAGCATGTTGGTACTCTCAATTCTTGCAATGCGGGACACCCCAAATCTTCCATGTTCACAATTGGTTTCCAGTATCCTATGATATCCTCGATCCACTGTTTTTTTTTCAAGGCCTTTTACGTAAATCAAACTTACATCCCTCGAAATGATGTCGAATACGTCTTTTAATTTAGCGTAAGGAATATCTCCAACGTTCCAAGGAATACCGTGATAATTCCGTTCACACCACAAGTTCATGCATTTATATTTGGCTGGCAACTCATCCCATTTACAAGGTGGTTTAATGAGTAAACACCCAATCTCCTCATAACCCTCTTTATTTGGATGAATTTTAGCTGCTGCCAGCTCCTTCACGATAAACTCATTGATGGGTTTCTTGAAACCTTGTACGTCCAAAATTATTTCTATTGTACCTGTTTTTTGTAAAGATATCTGCGATACGCGAGTGTTCCGAGTAAACTGTTTAATTATGATGCAAATAATCGGCTTTTATAGAACATACCCCCTTCATTGGTATTCGAGATCGAATGCTCCTGAATATTCGAGAAGGATGACGTCATCTTTCTCGAAGCTTCTAGAAGGATGCCCCCTCGGCTCCCCCTCGGCCCTTCTACAAAGATGACGTCATCGTAACTGCGTAGATTATTATTAGTATTATTATTATTATTCGAAGCTTCTAGAAGGATGACGTCACCCAACTATCTCTCTCTTACAATCATTTTGTATATTATCCGAATATATTGTATATATGTTGCATTAAATGTTGTTTACAATGTATTATAATGTATTATTGTTTACAATGTATTATATTGTATTATTGTTACAATGTATATATTATTCGAGAAGGATGCCCCCTCAGCTTCCCCCTCGGCTTCCCCCCTCTGCTACCACCCTCTCGGCTTCCCCTCTCCCCCTTTCACCCCCTCGCCCACATTTGGTCCAAAACTCTCATTGTATATCTACTAATATTTTACAAGTTTTGCATTTTAAAAATATTTTACATTCTATTTAAAAATAATTGAAATAGAAAAAATGAATGTGGAACCTGTTTTTTTTTATTACTTTCAAATTTTCGCCACTTTAGAATCACGTTGTAAGCGTGTTTGAGTTTGGGTTTGGGTTGGGTTTGTTTATATATATTTCAAGCTCCCCCGCGTGATTATTATTGCTAGTGGTGAAATAGAGGGTTTCGTCGAAGAAAAAAAATCGCAAATAATCGGAAATTAATTCACCAAAGATCAGATTTTGAAAATTTATTTATTTATTTATTTTTTCAACTTTTTCATGCTCCGCCGCCTGATTATTATTGTTGGTGCCGCAATTAAGGGTTTTCGAAAAAAGACGCGAAAATTCAAAAAAGTAGCTAAAGTAAATAATTACCGATTTTAATGAGAAGATTAAATTTACGCGAGATTCAATTCACTTCATTCTCCTCTCTTTTTTTGCAAAAGTTGGAGTGCACACGCACATTTTTTGAAATTTTCTAAAATCTTCTGTGAAAAGAGATTAGGCTAGATAGCGTCAAATTTTCTAAATTTAGAGCAAACATAATTTTTTGAAAATTTAAAAATTTGGGAAAAACTGCCAAATTCAATTCGAATCATCCTTGCTCCACAGACGATTTATATAAAAAGCCAAATTTGCGAAAATTAGAACACATGCATACATTTTTCGAAAATTTCAAAATTTGCAACGAATAATAATTGCCCGCAATACCAATCATCCTTCTCGTACAGACATCAATGCGAAAATGAGTGTAGGCCCGATAGCTTTAAATTTATGAAAGTTATAGCGCGGACACTGATACTATCACACACATCGCAAACGGACATTTTTTCTAAATGTGTTTTTTCGATTTTTTAGGAAATTTTGAACGTGATGGTATGAAAATCTCGAAAAAAAAATTTCTCGAAAACCAAGTTTCCTCTAGGAGAAAAAAATATATCCCGGCTGATAAATAGAAGCTCGGTCAAAATATTTTTTTTTTAATTTTCAAAAGTGAAAAAAAATTTTGAAAAATTATAACATTTATAGCCTTTAAAACATTGACAAAAGTTAATTCATATAAATGGGCCTCAAAAATAGAATAAAATAATTTAAATAAGAATAATAATTATTATTATTAATGAATAGTTATCAAATAATTAGTTAATAGAAAAACATCCGTCACAGCGCTGTGAATAACAATAGTTTGTTATTGAAATATAGCTCAGATGCTCCGTCATACGGCCCAAGCATTGCATATATCGCTCAGCTGTCAGCTCGTCAGCTGTTGTGATGCGATCCCTGAATCCGTGCATCGAGAGAAAACTCGGGCCACCGCCGCTATAGCGTGTGTCTGTAGTGCGGCAACCGTGTGTTTCTGTAGCCTGTAGCGCGGCAACAACGCGGAAGGGGTTCGCGCTTGGATCCTCTCTCTCTCTCTCTCTCTCTTTCTCTCGCAACACACACACGCACGCGGCGCGCACACACACACCACACACATGGAACGCTTCGAACCGTGACCTTGAAGCCGGGCCATATATAATATATAAAACGAAAAATGATGAATTCGCGAATATTTGCATTTCAGTATTGCATTGTACAATACTGCTGTATTGTTTATTGACAGTATTTCGGTAAGAATGCCTAAAAAATTCAAAGATCACTTTTATTGACTTTACATCAAGAAACCAATATTCTACACGAATATTCGGTCAAAGAAAAAAAAAATTTTATATCAGGGCTCAATTTGCGCTTAGGCCATCACTGCTGCTTTTCCGCTCATACCGACAATCGTGACTAGCGAACCTGGCGTTAGAACCCGGAACTGTGAAATACATAGCACGTACTGTCATATAGCCGTGAGCACGGACTTGGCGTCTCCGATACAATATTCGATATGATTACTTCGTTTCTTAACGAAATCGGTTGGAAATATTTTTAAAAAGTGCAGTGAAGTGGCGAGAAATACGCTCTGGTCCGATAGAGAGTGGCAGATGTGCGTGAAATTAATAATAAAATGAACATGTCAGTTGGTGAGAAAAGCGTCGTGCCAAGCGACAACCGCCTCGAGTTTTCGATAATTTATTGTGTCTCGAAAAAAAAAATTCCACGGAGCAGAGGACCAGAGCGTATATTTTACAAGTCGAACTAATTTATCTGTTATGTTTAATTGTGGAAAACTATTGTATTTTCGGCTACACTTCGAATATAAACATCTAGGGAATTTTTAGTTCGTTTATTGCCATTTGGCGCTTCGTATGCCCTCGCTCGATGACTCTTAAGGAACTTTACATTTTATGAATTTTATTTAAGCACACGTATACACCATTCTTCAGTTATTATTAGATAGATAGATATGTTTATTCCAGTGTACAGCATTTGCTTTTTACATTTCTCCTTACTGACTAAATGGCACACATTAGTACTTATTAATAGTAATAATAATAACAATTAAACCGTCTCTGGCGGGCGAGCCCTCGTTAAATTCTAACTTGTTACACAGCCCTCCTATCCGCTTTGGCAGTTGTTTTTGTCTCTTATTATTGATTCCTTTTTTATTTTATTAAAACTTCTTACATACTCACAAATTTCTTTATTAATTCTACCCCTTAATGTTTCGATTGTCCAGATTTCCAGGTCCCTTCCTGACCTTCCATTCCTCCAACTGTCTACTGCTTCTACCCATTTTTTTTTATTTCCTCTCTCGCTGTTGCACAAACCCAAATATATTCTAGATTCTCCTCTTCCTCTTTACACAGACCACACGTCCAGTCCACAAAGCCTTTTTTCCCAACTTTTCCCACGTTTCCACATCGTAGCCGCGCCCATTCCTCCTTAAGATGCCATTTTATATCTGGCTCTTCTTCCCAATATTTTTCTCTCCCGATTTCTTTTTTTATTTCTTTGTACCAATTCGCAAAGGTCGATTTGTCAATTCCTGCCCAGTTTTTTTGGACATCTTGATCTTTTTTTGTCGTCAGGCCCTTCTTTAACAGTTTCCCAATCTCTTCCGCTCGCCCACCGCCTCGGACCAAGTTCCATAACCTTCCTTCGCCCACCTCCCTCATTGCCTCCTCCAAATCTTTGCCCCACGCCGATGGATTTCCGTTCACGATGTTTCTCACTTCCTCTTTGAGGCATATATTTGGCCAGCGACTATCCTCCATCTCCAGGACTTCCAGTAAGTAGTTTCCTGCTCTTCTCCTGGCCTCTATTTCTACACTACTCCTCCCCGCTTCCATCTTCCAAAGATAATTTGGCGTATTCCTGGCTAATCCTAGTGCCGTTTTGACAAAACGGCCCTGTATTTTCTCAACTTCTTCTCTTCTCTTCCAACCCCATATTTCAACTCCGTATAGCGCCCCTGATTTTACTATTGAGTCCATAAGTTGAAGCCTCTTGCTCAGCTTGTCTACTCGCGCACGTTTCATGATACCCACACCGTTGGCTGCCTTCCTCGCCTTCCCCGCTACCAGGCGGAGGTGTTTTTTAAATGTGTTCCTCGTCGAGAAATTAAAGCCCAAATATTTAAATTCATTAACCACCTCTATTTTTTCTCCTTTAAATTCCCATACTTCTCCTCTTTTCCTTCTACCCCCCCTTCTAAACACCATTATTTTTGTCTTCTTGACATTGACCTCCATTTTCATTTTCCCCACATATTTTTCCAGCATTTTTAACATTTTTGTTAGCTCGCCCGCCTCCTCTGCCAGAACTGCAATGTCGTCGGCATATTTCAGGGCATAAAATTTACCGCAGCCCATCACGGTGCCCCCTATCCCTCTTATCTCCCATTCCTCATCCACATCGTCCAAGACAATCCCGAATAACGTTGGGCTCAACGGGCACCCCTGTCTCACCCCCTTCTGTGTTTCAAAGCTTTCCGTTATTCCCTCCCCCGCGATTATTTCGTTCACTGTTTTCCCATAAATCCCCCTTAACATTCTATGCATCTTACCCCTCACTCCCTTGTCCCATAGTTTCTTGAGCAGTAGTTCCCTGTCGACTTTGTCGAAGGCAGCCTTGAAATCCACGAAAGCCACATACAGTTTCCCCCCCTTTTGTCTCAGTCTGTTATTTACGAGAGAATTCAACACAAAAATGTGATCTCTGGTTCCCCTTTTTGGCCTGGAACCAGCCTGGCTTTCTTTTATAATTCCCTCTTGCTCCACCAGTCTCTTATTCTGCGGGCCATTATATTTGTAAGTATTTTGTAATTTTTTACATAATTTTCATCCCCTGCTTTGTGAATCGGAAAGATTCTCGCTATTTCCCAATTTTTTGGCAATTCCCCTTCGTCCCAAATCTTGTTCAAAATTGCCCTTAGTTCTTCCCGTGCCACTTTCGGAAGATTTTTCAAAAACTTCCCTGTGATTCCGTCCTCCCCAGCTGCCTTTCTATTCTTTAGTCTCTCAAGTGTTCTCGCATATTCCTCTGGTCCAATCTCTCTGTCCAGTGCGGCCTGCACTGAGTCCATTTCACTATCCCATTCTCCCGCCTGGTTTTCTCGTCCAATTTCCCCCTCTCCTCCGTTCAGGAGCTCTTTAAAGTGCTTCACCCAGTCTTCTTTGCCGATATTTACGTCTGTGTTATTTATTTTAACCCTAAATTTCCCTATAGCCTTCCACCATTCCGCCATATCTTTGCTCTCTGTAACCGCTTTCCATCTTTCTTCGAACCATTCTTTTTGTTTTGCCTCTCTAATTTCTCTCCATTTCTTCCTCTCCACCACCAGGTCTCTTTTGTCACTAGTTGGCTTCGACCTCAAGTATTTTTTCAGCTTGCCCCAAACTTTTTTCCTCTGGAGGGTCTCCTCTTTGCTCAATCGGGGACCATTTCCCCCTCCCCCTTCAAAACTTTTGACAAGGCCTGTATTCCTCGCTGCTGTCCACACCGTTTGTTTTAGTTTGGCCCATCTCTCATTCGTTGATAGGGCCTCCGCATTCGACTCTTCCCCCCATTCCTTTTTTATTTCTTCTTCGTAGTCGGAGCAAGCTTCATCATCCCACCTCAATTTTGTTACCTTTGTCTTCCGGTTTTTTCTTCTATTACTTATGTTTGAACCCTGATCTGTGTGCCCCCCAAGACTCCGAACTGTAAAACTAATTGGGAGGTGGTCTGACTCCGTTCTCGGCAACACCTCCAGCGAGGTAACCTGATCCTCGTGTTCGTTTTCCAACCATATTACCAGGTCCAGTACTGAACTCCCACCTCCACCTTCAACAATGGTGACTGTACCCTCTTCGTCCCCCTTTATTCTCCCATTCATTATAGCAAGCCCCAGTTTCTCGCAAAAACCCAGTAATTTTCTCCCTTCTGAATTTACAACATTGTCCTCGGATTTCCTTGCCCAGGCGACTCCTCCCGATTTTTCACGTTCTACTATCCCACTTTCTCTCCCCATTCTGGCATTCAGGTCCCCAGCAATCACTATACTGGCTCCCTGCTCCATTCCATCCTCCACCTGTCGTTCCAGTGCGCCCTGAATGGAACTGAACCCCACTGAGTTGTAAATTTCTATTATCCATATCCATTTTCCTCTTTCCTCGCTCCGAAACTTGATTATTATTCCGTATTCCCATTCCTCCGCTTCGTACTTTCCTCTAAGCCCTTTTTTTATTCCTATTAAATGTCCCCTGCTCGCTCTACCTCTTCCTTTACTCCTTTCGGCTGTTTTCTGGTGCCACGTAAACCCCTTAACGGTTTTGTTTAGAGACTTTTCATCTCACTTTTTCTATAGCCACGTCTCCTGCAGCATTACAATTTTGAAGGACTCTAAGAAATCGCTCGCTCCCCTCATGTTTTTCCACCCCGCTATATTCCAAGATAAGATTCTACATTCTTCTTGCGTTGTACGAGCGAAAGGAATTATTCCTTTCCTCTACCATTTCCCCGCGAAGTTCATCCCAGCGCCACCATATTCCCTCGACACACATTTTCATAAACCCTTTTTTCACATTCCTGCCATCATTTTCAATTCTGTCCGCCTCCTTGCCGATCCATCTGTTGACCGCACTTTCCCTCGTCGTTAGATCGTCCTCCAGGCGGATTCCAAGGTTGCCGAGCTCCTTTCTTCTTCTCATTATTCTTTTTTTATCTTCCATCGAGTCCACCGTCACCACCGGCCCACCTCCCAGTAGAAGGACTTCATTGATCTGTGGGCGCATTCCCAAATTCGCTCCCCATATTTGTCGTACTTCTCTTGCCACTTCGTGCTTGCTTCCTCTGTTGCTCACACCCCATACCTTGATGTTTTTCTTTCTTCTCCTTCTTTCCTCTAGTTCCCATTTTCATTCTTCCTGGGTTAAAGGGTCCGGCACTGCCTCCTTTTTCTGCCCTTTCCCTCTTCTCCTTCCCACTCTCACAAACTCGTGTCTCTCACTCTCCAGGTTTTCCTCTAGTGCTGCTAGATTTCGGTCTTGCGATCTTGTTCCTCTCTCCTCCCTCCTTCTTTGGCCGCGTTCAGGACACTCTGTTTCTTCAATTCTTCGTTCCTCCTGCGTCTCAAGGTACTCCGAGTTGTTGTTCTTGTCGTACCAACTTGCATGAAGAGGCAGGTCGCGTGTTTCTTCCTCTCCGACTCTCTCAGACTCCTGCCTGAGTGATTCCATCTCTTCCACTGTTTTGTCCCGCTCACTCCGCTCACTCCGCAGGTCTCTGATTTCCTTCTCCAGCACTTCTTTCTCGTCTTGCCATTGGACAGCCTCTTTGTATTGGAGCATCTTCCACTGGTCCGCTTCCTTCAGCAGATTCTCGATTATTATGCTCATATTCTCACACCTGCATGGCACGGGCGCAGTTTGTTCTCTGAGCTTCCTTATTTCCTCTCTCATTCCTTCCATACATTCCATCACTCTCTGCTCCATTCCCTTTGCCAGCTGTTCAGCAGCCTCCAGCCACGTCACTCGCCCCGTTTCCCCCCCTTTCTTTCCCCTGGACGGCGTTCCTCTCGAGACCCCTATCGCTCGCAAGCTCGGAGAGGTACTCGATTCCCCCTCCTTGCCCGCTCCGGTCTCACCGCCGTCGCCTTCTTGCTTGTGCCCCTCGCCAAGTCCTCTGTCGTCCACCGCATCCGGCTCGTCTACCTCCTCTTCCACCATATTCACGTCAACTCTCCTCGCCGGTTTTTTCTTCCAGGCCGCCGGTCGCGCCGGGGGTGTTGGTGGCGTATGCAATATTTTTGTTTTTGCCGCCAACCCTCCTATTCCGAAATATCCCCTCACATCCCTGTTTCCCACCACTTTCTTCCTCGTCACCGGGCGCCCTCTCTTTTTCCTTGCTGGCTCTAGTATGCCTGCCACTGTCGTACCGACCGTTTCAGTCACGGAGTTCCGTGGCTCGCCGTCGCGCTGCTGCGCCTCAGCGTTTCCGTCTTTATCCCCACTTTTCTCTACTCCACACATAACCTTATCCTCTTCACAGCCACCCATTTCGCTCTTTTTCGCCCTTTCCGCACTTATTCTCTTGCTGCCTATTACTTCCCCTTGCTCTTTTCCCTTCACTGATTCTTCGACACTACTTTATCGCCCTTCTTCCATACTATTTCAACTCTTTTTACTCCAAAAAACCTCAGCTACTCTAGCACGCGTCCGTTCCGAGTGTTCGCCACACCGCTGTTTTCTCAGTTATTATTATTTTTTGACAAAAAAAAAAAGGTACAAAGGTAAAAAATAAAATTTAAAAAAACATAAAAATTTTCATAATAAAAGTTTCTCTCTCACATACTCAAGCGTTCTCTGTCTGCCAATCTCTTTTTTTTTTTAGTTTCTGCACGAGTGTGGTTTTACTCTTTAAAATATAATAAAATATAATAAAACCACATTACAAAATATCAAAAATAATGAAATAACTTATATCCATAACGATTTTTACAAAGAACCTCACTTATATGTTCTTTGTCAGTGAACTTTTTTTTTCCTCGCTTCTTTACCGGTGATATATGTTAAAAAATTATGTAGACATATATCCATCAACGCACACGATTTTCTGAATTATATCACACTCATGCAGAAACGAGGAAGAAATAGAGGTTCGCTGGCAGAGATCATAGCAATGTGAATTTGTTTTTTCACAAATTCTTTGATATATTTTATTTGATTTCATTTTATATCTCTGATTATTGAAAAATAAATTTTTCACAAGACCACACTCATGCATAAACTGGAGAAAGAAAGAGAGATAGAAAGGCAGAAAATGTTTCCGTGTCAGAGAAATTTTATTCGTTAAGCCATTAATGGTTTTTATTTTATCCCATATATAATTTTTTTCATAATTTTTGTTTTCGAAATTAAAAAAAAAAGGAATGTCATTTGAAAAATTTTGTACACATATTGTATACATGTACAATGTACACATTTTTTTAAATTCTATCACACTTGTTTAGAAACGAGCGAAAGAAATAGAGTTAGACGGACGAAGAACGAGATAAAGAGAGATTCATAAGTAGGCTGAGAAAGTTCCAGATGATGTTGAAATTTTCATCGTTGCAATGTCTGGGAGTAAGAAACATTATTTATGAAAATTTCCATGGATTTTATTTTATTTACTTTTTCCATTCTTTTATAATTCGTACTTTTTTTTAAAGAAAAAAAAATAAAAAAAAAAAATTTTAACATTATAGACGAAAAAATTACATACCAATTTTCATATGAAACTATCTCTCTTTCTTTCCCTACTTCTTGCATACTCTTATTGCGTACTCTTATTTTGAAAAATCTTTGTATTATGTAAATATATCCTTACAATTTTTGGAACATAATTGATTTTTATAGCAAAAATTTTCACAGAAAAACTTTTCCAAAAATCAATATTGAAAATAATACAATAAGATGTACGTGTACAATACACAAAAGGCAATTCTTCTTTTTCACCAACTTTGTGTATAAAAAGTAATTTCATTTGAAAAATTGTGTATACATATACGCATTAGGGTGGTCATTTATTTTTAATATATACTTGTCACCCCTGGGATCGATAGATAATGATAACAAAACAATCATGTCTGAATTATTTAAAATTTTTATTAGTTTATTTCGAAAAGGAGCCGAAACCGATTGAAAAGTGGAAAACAAAAGTTGTACTGGGAAAAAAATATTTCTCAATTTTCGAGTAAAAAAAAATATTCTTGAATAAATTACATTTCATGAGAATTTTTTTTCCCAACTCGGAAATCGAATTAATGTCTAATTGATTTAAATCAAATTAATTAAATGGAATCAATTTTGATTTAATTTCATTTGGTCATACAGATTTTTTTTCTTTTTTATACTTTTTTTTACTAGAAAAAAGAGAAAATGTTATTGGAAAAAAATTTTTTTACAATTTTTTGGAAGAAAACTACTTTTTTTCTAACCTGATCAAATTGCGATTGAAAGGTAGTTTTTTTTTTTAAATCGAGAACTGAGAAATTTCTTCAGTAAAAACCTTTTATTTCAATTTTAAATCTATTTCGGTACCCTTTTCAATCAAGTTTAAGATCTGAAATAATTTACAGATTGTTTTTTTTCATTATTATTTATCGATTCAAGGGGTGGCGAGTATATGTTAACAATTAACGACCACCCTAATACACCTATGTGCACAACATTATTTTTAATAATATCACCCTTGTGCACAAACGGAGAAAGATAAAAAGATAGATTGGCGGAGAACAATAGAATAAAGGTCTGCGTACACTATGCCGCGGCGCGGCACGGCGAATCGCGTCGAGTCGCGGCGAAACGCGGTGATGCGAAGCGCGGCGATGCGCAGCGCGGTGAACCGATGCAATTTTGGTTAATTCTATTTGACGATTTTTTTATTTACTTTTTTCGTATCGACACGTGCGATTAAAAAAATTTATATATTGTTGTAGTGTCCACACAATCCAAAAACTTTCGAGCGCTTCGTAGCGATTTCCATAAATTCACCGCGCTGCGCATCGCTGCGCTTCGCATCGCCGAGATTCGCCGCGACTCGACGCGATTCGCCGTGCCGCGCCGCGCAGCGCCGCGCCACGCTTCGCCGCGGCATAGTGTACGCATCAGACCTATACAGGTTCATAAGGCGGGCTGAGAATGAAAAAAAACAGATATAGACAGGCAGAGAACGTTTGAGTGTGTGAGAGAGAGTTTCTTTAAGAATTTTTTTTTTTGATTAAATTATATTTCATTATTTTCTTTCTTCACATTTTTATAATTTTGTTCACAATTTTTTTTACGCAAAAATAATTTGGTTTTGTGAAACTACATTTCGAAAAAAATTGTCAAAAATTTAAAAAGTGGAAAAAAAATCCATGAAAAATTTTCATACAGAACTTTCTCTCTCTCACACTCAAACGTCTGCCTATCTCTTGTCTTTCTCTTGTTCTCTACCTGTTTGTTTATCTCTCTTTCTCAAAAATTCTATTCATTTCTTTGATTTTTTCGATTGAAAGAAAAAAAAAATTTTGAACAACATCTTATAGGTGTGTCGAAAATGAGCTTTGGTTCCATTTTGGACACACCCTAATGAACATATTCACACTTTTTAAAAATAACGTTATACTTGCGCAGGTATGAGAGAAAGAAAAACAGGCAAACATCGAGAGAAACAGAGATAACAGGCAGATAACGAGAGAAAAAACAAAGATAGACAAGTACAGAACGTTTGAGTTCTCTGACTTACTCCGGATATTCCGGCTGCTGCCCATAATAATGCTCCTGTTGAGCGTGTTGAGGTATCGCTGGCTGCATCGCTGGCTGCATCGCTGGCTGCTGCCACCAATACGCCCCCTTCGTCGCGAGAGTGTGTGGAAGAAATTATTTTTATCAATTTTTTTAATTTATTTTCTTTACAAATTATTTTACATATTTGTTTTTCATTTTTTTATGATCATAAATATTATTTAAAAAATTCCGTGGATGTATATGTAGATATTCAGACAATTTTTTTCAAGCAAGATCACGCTCGTTCAGAAACGAGGGAAAGAAAGCAGAGACAGACATAGCAGATCCAGATCATAGCAGACATAGACAGTCATAGAACGAGCAAAACAGATATAGATAAACAGGCAGAGAACGAGAGAAAGCGAGGTACACTGACAGGTAAAAACAGTTTGAGTATCCAAGTTTTTTATAAACAAATTTTACATTTTTTTTTTGCTTTTTCCATTTTTTAATACATTTTTCGAATTAAAAAAAAAACATAACGTCCATGCAGAAATGAGGAAACGAAAGGGAGCTAGATAGGCACAGAAAGAGAGAAGGATAGATCAATAAACGAACAGAGAACGAGAGAGAATGTACTCAGTCAGGTAATGAGCATTCGAGTGTGAGACAGTGACTGTGTATCTCACTTTCTCCCCTTATCTGCCTGTTTATTATCTCTTTTTTCTGGTTCTGTGCCTGTCTCTCTCTCTCTCTCCCTCTCCTTTGTTTACGTACGTGCATTTACTTAAAAATTGAGTAAATATGTGCATATATGCTGTAACGTAAACCGTCAATATCCCCGGTCGCGGCTTGTTACCGGGGCGCAGTTTAGACAAATGCGTGCCGACTCTATCAATCCAGATATTATTTTACGAATCACTATATTGGGCGCCAGGAAGAATTAATTTTCAGGTGGCCTCTTGCCTTAGCCACGGGTGTCCCGACCGAAATCTCGCGGAATAGAGCTTGTGAGAATACGGCACTGGGAGGTGGATTCGCTGTTCAAGGCTACCGACACGTCGAAATAAATAATTCAATACATCCACGAAGCGAGGGAGGTGAGGGGAGAATAATTGGGAATAACTGCGATAATGGTCTCGTAATTACCGTGTAT
The DNA here is from genome assembly GCA_963564615.1 of Rhorus exstirpatorius. NCBI lineage: Eukaryota > Metazoa > Arthropoda > Insecta > Hymenoptera > Ichneumonidae > Rhorus > Rhorus exstirpatorius. Next base: position 2,746,443 of record OY751316.1, read on the forward strand.
TTCCCTTATGAAGATTCCTCTCACTCGCACTCGCTCCCTCTCACGATCACGCCTTCCTGTTTCTCTCTCTAAAGAGCCCGAGACGGGAACGCGTTCTCGACGACTTATATCTCTCTCCCGACGAATCGATTGAGATCTTGATTGTGCGAAGTCGGGGGACTCGTCTACACGAAACTATGTTTTTCACTATTATTGAAAAGCACTTTCGGGGCTCTGAGCCGTCTATTGAACTGCACGAAAGAATTTACGTCGAAACTACTGAACAATAGAATGTATCCAAGAATAGCAAATTACGCACTGAGATACTACTCTTTGGCTCTTCTGTCTGTTCGCTCGTCAAAACGATACTCAGGCTCCCTCGCCTCGTGGCGCGCGGGCCCACGTTCCCCGAGCCTTCCCCCACTCTTCGACTCTCAGAGAGAATTCTCGAAATTTTCTCGCGCACCTCGTGTCGCGCACAAAACTCAAACAAAAGCCGGACTTGGCTATATAACCCGATTTTTTTTTTTTTCGATAATTGTTAAATTATGGCCGCAAAGAAGTTGCCGCGCCACAATGCATCCACAAAAATAAGTTACTAATATTTTTTTCGTAAAAAAAATTTGAAAATGAAGAATTGATAAAAAATAAAAAATATATACGATCCTATAAAATTTTTCGGTTTAATTTTTTATGAACATACATCATTTTTAATTTATAATAATTTATCATTTCGAAATTGTTTTAACAAAAAAATATTACTAACTAATTTGTGTGGATGCTTACATGAATATATTAACTCAAAGGTTTAAACGATTTTCGACTGCACAACAATACTCGAAATGTTTTATTTTTTTTAACCTATTTTCGTTGCATTCCAACGATGCTAATTTCAACATCATGCGTAAACGAGATAAAAAAAGAAAAAGAGAGAGAGAGAGAGAGACAGGCACAGAACGAGAGAAAAAAATATATATTAACAGGCAGACAACGAGAAAAAACGAGACACACTGTCAGGTAGTGAGCGTTTGAGTGTCAGAAAATTTTCTATAAAAATTATTATTGATTTTATATTATTTTGGTTTTTGAATAATTTTTTTACATATTTTTTTGTCCAAAATTAATAACAAAGTTTTTGGAATTAGTCTTTGTACGGCCAAAGGAAAACAACTCCCGTATTTATAAAGTATTTATTCGTTAGAATTGGCACACGTTATATGGTAATAATAGGAGAATAAAGTATCGCTCGTTGTAACTCTCGGTCCGTATTCTCTCGCTGTTCGTTAGGCAGTAAAACCCTTCGTAGCCGGGGTCCCGAGCGTAAGAAGTGGGGGTGTAAGAAAAGAGGGCCGTACGATGAGGGCGCCTACTTCTAACACTCCCTCCCGCACTAGCGTCGGCTCTCGTTATTTCTTACCACCTGTAACCAATATGGAAAACACAAATAAAAATTCATTACAGGTTTCAATTATTACTAATCCTTTGAGTTCGTTCGCGATTTCTCTCTTTTATTCATAATGCTGCAAGCTAGTCGATCATGCAGTTCAAATGAGAGGGGTTTTGTCATGATATCTGCTAGCTGTCCCTTTGAAGATATCCATTTGATCTCCACTAATTTGCGTTGAACACATTCTCGGATGTAGTGCTCCTTGATCTCCGTCATGTGCCTCAATTTTCCACTCCCACTCATTTTTGCGCTAGCTTCAGCTGCTTTATTGTCGCACCAAAGTGTGATCGAGCAGAAGGAGTTACTGAGGATCAGCTTCAAGGAATTGTCCAATGCAATCAGTTCTTGGCATGCCTCGCTCATGGCAACATACTCCGCTTGACATGTCGACAAAGCGACATATGATTGCTTGTGCGTCTTCCAAGCTATTGCGTCCCCATACAACCTGACGACATAGCCACTGGTCGTAAGAGAGCCCTTGCAGTCAGCAAAACTCGCATCTGAGTAAGCTTCCATATCGTTCCGATTTCCAGTGAAGGTTAGTCCCAGACTCTTTGTGCCTTTAAGGTATCTGAATACCCGTTTGACCATTTGCCATTCGTTGTCTGTTGGGTTTATCTGGTGTCTACTTAACACATTAACCGAGTACATTATATCTGGTCTCGTAGCATTAGCCAGGTACAGAAGACTCCCTATCGCTTCACGGTATAGGCTGTTTTCTACTGGCTTGCTCTCGTTAATTTCTTCTCGTAATTTCCGCTCTTTGTTCGCTACCTGCGTGGTAACCATCGGAGTACGTTGCGGATGCATGTCTTCAAATTTGAATCTCTTCAGGATCTTTGTAATATACATCTCCTGCTTTAAGAGTATCTCTTCTTTTTCTCTTGTTCTTTCGATCTCGATCCCCAAGAACGTTTTCGGAGTACCGAATTCTGTGATTTTAAATTCCCTTTTAAGCACTGTCTTGACCTCGAGCATCTTTTTCTCGTCGTTACTCGCCACCAGCATGTCGTCAACGTACAGTAGCAGAATCAGGAATTTGCTTTCTTCTCGCCATGTGAAAAGGCAAGGCTCTGTATCATGTGACATCAATCCAGCTCGTTTTGCTACTTCGGTGAATCGAATATTCCATCTTTTAGGACTGATGCGTAATCCATACAATGCTCTTTGCAATTTGCATACTTTTGTACGCCGTGTTATCTCGTCATGTTCTGTGCCCTCCGGGATCTCCATATAGATATCCTTATCTATTGTTCCATATAGAAATGCAGTTTTTACATCAAGTTGAACGACGTCTAGATCGTGTTTGTTGATAATGGCAAATACAGATCTCACCAGAGCTAAGCGAGAAACCGGTGCATACGTTTCTGTAAGATCGTACCTTTTGAGATCCTTAAAGCCTCTTATGACGAGCCTAGCTTTATATTTTGTAGGGCCGCCTGTTTCGTTTTTCCTTTTAAAAACCCATTTTGAGTCTATCACATTGGGTTTTTTATGTTTTGACTCAATTTCCGCTTTGTCAACCAGTGTCCAGACTTCATTATCTTTCATAGATGACAATTCCTCATTGATCGCATCTTGCCATTTGGCCTTTTCCCTCGTTTGCATAGCTTCTTGATACGAGGACGGATCTTGGTTGATTTTGGCCAATAGAGCGTGATAGCTCGGGTCGTCCATTTCGCTCATCCCATCAGATATCTGTACCTTTCCCGTTTCGTTCAGCTCTTCGTTCGCAACCGCATCGTCGTCTCCTCTCGTTTTCTTAGACATCGCGTTTTCGGGATTAATCGGATTCTTCTTTGGTCTGCCTCGTTTTCTTTTGACCTCTCCCTCCGGTTTTGAGAATTCTGATAAATTTTCACTCGTTTCTTGATCGAATTCAACGAACCAATTCTCTCTGTTGAATTCAACAGATTCGAACTCCCAGTCCTTAATACTTTGTTTACGGTATTTATCCCCATAAACAAGTTTTTCGTTGAAGCGTACGTCTCTACTCTCGTAAAATTTACCTTCTTCAGGCCTGAGCAAAATGAATCCAGAGGGAGTGTAGCCTACAAGAATCGCTCGTTTCCCGATACTCCCGAATTTCGGTCCCGTGTTTCTTTGGACTTTCATGTAAGCCAGACATCCGAACCGTTTCAATTGAAAGATATCAAAACTCTTCCCGGGTGCAAACTTCTGGATAGGTATCTCCATATTGATAGACTTATGCGGAGTCCTGTTGTATGTATATGTGGCTGCTCCGAGCGCCAGGTCCCACATATTTTCAGGGAGTTTCGAATCATAAATGAACGACCGCACCTTTTTCTGGATCGTCTGATTGAATCGTTCAGCCACTCCATTGTGCTCGGGCGTGTACGGAGTCGATAGTCAGGATTCTGCTCCGAGTTTATTGAGGACTTCGATCGTGTATCCTCCGGTAAATTCGGTCCCCTGGTCAGATTGCAGGTAGCAAACCTTCGCATCATAACCCAGAAGATTCCTTGCACTATTGATGAATACCTCTAGGCATTCCCCCGTTTCACTTTTCGTTTTCATAGGATAGGCCATCGCTAGTCTCGAGTAGTCGTCTATAAATACCGAAATGAATCGATAACCCTTCGGATGTGTCTTAGGACTTATAGGTCCCATCGTATCGGAGTGTATTCTTTCCAATGGTTTTACCGCTCGTTCTCTCGTCTTGTTGAAGGGTAGTTTATTGAATTTCGCTATCATGCAAATTTCACACTCCTTAATCAATTCATCGAATTTTGCGCTTTGCAAACTTTTATTATCCGGAAACCTCCTTTGTAGAGACTTCAGGTAATCTATAGACGCGTGTCCGAGCCTTTCATGCCACAATAAAGCCTTATTCTCGTCCAAGAATTTCTCATACCTGTCGTTGAACGGTGTTTCATCGCTCGTAAATTCTTCAGACTGAATATCCTCAACATTACCGAGTTTTCGATCCCAAATCGATAGATCGAAGTTGAAGTTCTGAATACTCGGGGCAACTATTTCGCTTGTAATTTCCTGACTGTCGAGATTTATCTTTTCGTTTGCCGATACGCTCGTCTCCGGTACATCAGTCAAGGAAATCTTTTCTGTTTCAGTAGCCTTCTTCTGAGTCTCTAATTCGATCGATTTTGGATTTTCGTCTATTTGAATTTTATCCTTTGTCTTCGCCATACTCCGCGTCATATATCTAGGTTCTTTTTCTGAGCTTTCTGTTGTTAAATAAGCTACTGATCTCTTCGTTTTGCTCTCGTTCGAACATGGGAATTCGCCACTCGTTTTATTTACTTCTAGTTCAATTACCCAGAAGGGTTTTTGATAGATTCCTTTGATAAACGACTCGTGTGACGTAGGATCAAAAATATCGATTTGTCGGTTATCCAAGTAAATGCTCAGTCCCATATCCGTGAATTTTCGTAGGGATAAGAGATTTTCAGATAAGGCTTTGGCACATATAACATTTTCCAAGCTCATAGACTCGCCATTATTTAACTTGACTTTTACCGTTCCCACTCCCTCCGATTCTAAATCGGCATGTGCCTTTTTATTTGCACACTTTATCGAACTTTTCTTCGTATGATCAAAAGTTTTAAATATGAGCTTGGAATTTGTCAGATGCTCAGTTGCGCCCGAGTCAGCAAGAAATTTTGTAAAGGTAATATTATCCTCGACTTCGCGTTCGTTAATTGGCGAATTCGATGGAGTCATTGTACTATAATTTATCATATTAATTTCTGTACTTTCAGTCTTACCTTTACGCATCTTGTTACCATTCTGGTTTTCCCTCCCGTCGTCTTGGTTTCCCTGGTCCTTGTTCTTTTGTTGGCCACTACGTCCTTTGTCGACCTTCGCTCGTTTTGCAGAATTTTCTCGATTCGGCCCTCCAAACTTACGCTTGCCACGGAAGCTGCTGCTGTTCATTGGACGATGAACGTTTTTGCTTTGTTGTCTTGACGATGACCCATATTTCGATGACGTAGCCGATTCACTCTGCTTATTCCTTCGTATCGAGCACTCTCTCGCAATGTGTCCAATTTTGCCACACTCGTAACATTGAGGTTTGCCTTCATTTGGACATTCGTCTGCGTGATGACCCTGACCGCCGCACCCATAGCATCGGTTCTTCGAATCATGTTTTCTTACACTCAGTGCCGCAGGTTTCGTGTCGTTTGTCTGTGTTTTGTTTGCTTCGTGCTGGATTATGAATGCCTTCAACTGATCGTACGTAAGGCCCTTTCCAGTTGAATTCGTAGTCATAAACTCAATCGACTGAACCTGTGGTATAGCAGTTGTGATCGCGTTGAAGAATGCATCCCTCTTTTCGTCATGTGAAAGTGGATTCACGTTTGGGAGACTGTCATAGTTTCGCACCAATTCTTCAAACCGATCCCAGAATTCCGCAGCTTTCTCTTTGCTTGGAACATATTCCATGTTGTACAGTCGTTTTCGGATTGTCATGGAAGTCAAATTCGTCTCATATCGTTTCAATTCCTTGATCTTGTTTATAATCTCGATTGGATCCTTGATTTTATCGATTTTTGAATAATAATACTGATCCAGTCTGTTGATCAGAATGTCTCTAACTTTAAACGTATGTTTATCTCTCGTTGCATCGTCCACCGTAAAGTTGGGTACTTCGTTCGGATTGATAATATAGAGCAAATCCAGAATTCTCAATTCAGACGTGAGAAAATCCATGAAATGTTCATATTTTGTTTGATGTGTCAATTTGTACTCTCGTTTGCTCGTATCTTTGCCCACGAGTTCGACTCGTATTTTCTCGCTTATTTCCTTGACAACATCTGTTCCCGAAGTACTTGGACGATCTACATTTGTATTTGAATTATGAGCTTTTTGTCTCATTTCATTCCGCATCAGCTCAAGTATTTCGTCCCGGCAAATACCAGGTTCAGTATTTCTCGCTTCTGAGTTTACTGCAGTAGATTCTGGTATTACCACATCCCTCTCGTTTTGTCGTTTGTTGCTTCCGGAATCTTGATTGCCCGATTTACGTGGATGATTCCCGTCAATTTTTTCACTTAGGGCAGTCATCCCCTTCAAGAAAATTTTTGTCATATCCTTTTGCGTGGTTGTCAGAGCGTCTAGTGCCTTCATGACTTTGTTCAAAACAATTTTATTGTTATCTTGATCCCTCGTTTCGCCCATCTCTAATGATTCGTCGCTGTCAGTATCGTTGTGACGTCTGTCGATCTCGTTCCCTTTATCAACCGAGGAATTCGGATTGCTGTCGTTGCCGGGCATTGTCAGTTTGAGGCCTTCTCGCTCTTTGTCCTCAACTGCTCTCAGGACAACTTTCCGCTCGTTTTCACTGAGAGTATTTAGCCCTGTAATTTAACACTCGTTACAGCAATCATAAGTTCCTAGAGGATTATCGCTTACTATTCTTTCAACCGAACACGAGTTAAATGAATAAAAGCAGGTAAGCATTGCGGCATCCGAACACAGGAATACCTCAACGCATATTAAGACTCCCACAGTGTCAGAGCGCACTGCGGATAACACCGTAAGAGATATTTCAACGCGCTCTTTCATTAAGCGTGCGTGATCCTCTCCGACTTTACGCACCCACTCAGTTTCAGAGCGCACAGCGGATATAACCTCATGAGTAGCGTAACAGAGAGACTCGCAGCTTATCATCCACTCGGGTTTTATTTCTATTTTTCATTTAGCTCTCGTTATTAATAGAAAGATCAGTTCTTACCAATATCATATTTCGTGCCAGATTCAGAAGTGAAAATGATCCGTTCTCCGATACAGGTTATTGAGATCGTTTCATCTGGGTGGAGTTTGCCGAATTCGAAAATCTCTCGGTGCGTGCGGTAAAATGCCAATAATGTCAGTCTATCTGTGTAGACATACACATATTTATTCTGTTAAATATATAATTCTTTCCCTTCGGTTTAATAGAGATAGATCTTTGTGAAAATATTTTATTTATGCACTCGTTTTCTATTTTCAAAGGAAAGATTACGCTCTCACCCACTCATACCGGCGCCAGTATGAGCGTGTTCGTACTCGAGCGTCAAGCAAATATGGACACAATACGTGTAAATCTTTGTATCGGATACTCAATCCCTTTACACATATATAAACGTTCGTCCATCATGTTGCTTTAACTCCAGGCAATGTTACCACACATTTTAAGAACTTTCGATACATCTATATGTATTGTTCTCACAGGCTTAAACTACGCGTATATGTGTATTCATCGGTGTGCGTTTACTCGTTCGATCCCTCGATCGTTCCACGGCGTCACTCTTTGTTTCGTACACAGGCCCTTTCTCTCGTTTCGTCTCGTTTCTTTCTGCTCGACACTCATCTCTCTCATCGACGCTCGTTCCTCTCGCTAACGCTCGTTGTTCTCTCGTTGTTCTCTCGTTGGAGCTCCCTCTCTCTCACTCTTTCGTTCGTATGCTTGTCTCGGTATAACGCGGTCTCTCGGTTTGTTTACATTTTGCTGTTGCCGAGCGCTCTCTATACCGGCGTATGTTATAACACACGCAATATACCCGAAAACGGGCAAGTCGCGGCTTGTTTCGACCCTTTGTCTAATTCTCTATGCCCCAGCCATTTTGACAGACTTCTTTTGTTTTGCGTTATCGACTTTTGCTATTTGATTTTCTGTCAATTCAGCTTTCGAGAATTTTTCCACGGCCTCTTTTCTAATTTTACGAATTTTCGCACTTCGACACTCGCGATGAATACACATATAATTTTGCCTGATTTTGCACCAAGATTTTCGTTTTACTTACCCCTCAGATCAGAAGCAGTCTCTGTCGTTTCCCTATTCTCTGCCATTCTGCCGGGAGTTTCGGCTTCTTTCTTCTTTTCGTTAAGACTTTCCTTTTTGTTCTGGAATTTTCCTTATCCGCACGCTATTCCAATTATTTCACAGAAACTTTTCACTCGCGCAGTGGAAGCGTGCTGGGCCCATAACCTTTTGGAATTAGTCTTTGTACGGCCAAAGGAAAACAACTCCCGTATTTATAAAGTATTTATTCGTTAGAATTGGCACACGTTATATGGTAATAATAGGAGAATAAAGTATCGCTCGTTGTAACTCTCGGTCCGTATTCTCTCGCTGTTCGTTAGGCAGTAAAACCCTTCGTAGCCGGGGTCCCGAGCGTGAGAAGTGGGGGTGTAAGAAAAGAGGGCCGTACGATGAGGGCGCCTACTTCTAACAAAAGTAATATCCTATTATTCGTGCAGAAACGAGGAACATCTGGAACATCTGGAATGGAAGAAGTATAGCCTCTTCCTATCCCTCGTTTCTGCACGAGTAGAATATTACTACCTTTTTAGAAAATTTCGGAAAAAATGAGTAAAAAAAAATTTATAAACAAGAAAATGAGGTGAATAATAATTTTTATAAAAAAACCGCCTCAAACTCAAAACGCTCACTACCCGACTGTGTATCTCGCTTTTTCTTGTTATCTGCCTGTTTATATATCTCACTCCCTCTTGTTCTGTGCCCGTTCTCTCTCTTTCTCTCTCTCTCTCTCTCTTTCTCCTACGCTTTCTCGTTATCCCTACCTTATCAAATAAAAAAGATGTATGTTCATAGTAAATGAACCGCAAAATTTTCTATGAGCACATACATCGTCTTGATTTTTTAATAATTCTTCATTTCGAAATTTTTTTTACAAACAAAAAATTACAAAATACTTTGTGTGGATGCATGTATACATTATTTTTAGGATATTAATCAATTAGGGTATTTCTCATTTGCCCGATGTTCGAATTTCAAATTGTGTCACCCCCTCGTTTATTTTTAAATAGAAAAAAAAAATTTGAGCCCTCCATGAATGTCCTAACTTGATTTTTATTATCTACTATAACGACGTGAAGTCTTATATCTGAAATACAGAGACTAGTAGAGAGATTGCTCATGACGCATGCTCGCCCTGCGGGTGTATAGCTCGTCAGGGGGGGTCCGTCGTGGTGGGGGTAGTTCGCGTGGACATTGACTCGGGCGGTGTGGCAGATTCTGAGTCAGCTGTGTGCACATTGGCCTCCCGGGTAATGCAGGTTGACTGAGCGTAGCGTGCACATGGTATCGAGCGAAAACGCAGATATATATGTTACACGGACCATGGATTGAGCAAGGGATTGAGAACCGCTAGCAGTCTGCTACCCTGTCGGTCTTGGGATCGAAACCACTACGCGCATTTTTTTCAAAATTAATATGTTTCTAATATTTTTTTTTTTTGTATTTAGTAATAACGATGTTTTCATTTTAGTAAATAAATGGTATATACTGTTATTATGACGAATCTTCCCTTACGGAAAAAACTCTCAAAAAAAGCACGCAAATAAACACTCAAAACGACACCCCCAAGTGGACACTCAATTTGATGATCATTTCGTACTCCAACCTTGAGAGTTAACACTGAAATTGAGCGTAAACACTGGAATACAGGGTTAGTCGTCAACTTGGGGGTCAATCCTCAACTCGAGGGTTAAGCCTCAAGTTGAGAGTTAACTCCCAAGTTTATAGGGTTAACTCTCATCTTGAGAGTTAAGTTGAGAATTAACTGTCAACGTAAAACAAACTTGAATATCCTAAATTTCAGAAATGAAGTATTTATTGCACGCAATTAATATATTTTTTTATTTAACATAGTTTTATAGTTTCTTGTTTAACATAGTTTTTTATTTTTTTTTGTTTCACACAGTTTTAGAGTATATATTATACACTGTGATTTGATAAAATTATTTTAAAAACTCCTGCCTTTTTTATACATAAAAATCCGCATGCAATGATCCGGGAGATACGAGACCCTCCCGAGCGTAAGAATTAAAAGGTCGCATAAGTGAAACTATATTTAAAACCAGTTAAATTCAAACAAGAGTGTGAAAGTACAATGAGTTACGTGACTGATGAATGAATTAAGCTCAGAGAATAATGAGTGAGAAGTAACTGACTATAATTAAAAATATTTCGGAAGGTTTATATGATCGCAGCACTGAAAGATTCAGGGTGCGCAATTGATAATAGAGTGAGATAACTTTCTATTATGTTGTGAATGAACACAGTGAATTAAAAGCCATTTCTTCATAACATCCGGTGGATCAAACCTAAATTGAAGTTATATAAGAGTGATGATCGCTTCTCAACATTTTGTGTTGATTCCCAACTTTGAAAATTAACACTTAGTATCTGAGTGTTTTTACGGTCTGACACTCTATATGAGAGTGTTGACTCTCAATGTTCAAATAAAAACTTGAAGTTAAGAGTCGATTCTCAACTTTTGGAGTTGATCCTTCGGTGTTGATCCTCAACCTTGAGGTTTCACACTCAATAAGCAAGTGTTTACACTCAACGATTGAAGATTTACACTGGATGTTAAGAGTTAACACTAAAAAAAATCCGAATCGATCGGAATCGACACCCAATTTTGAGGATACACATGCACTCAAAACACGAGTGTATACAGCGTGACCATTATAATCTGGACGGTATTTTTTTGAGGGTTTTGGGGGGTGATATCGGGGTTTTTCGGGTGCGGTTTTTAAATGGTTTTCGAAGCCCGATTCGAAAAAAAATACGGTGTGAATGTGATGATTATAGTTTTTACAGCAGAAAAATGGTAATGACGAAAAATAATGTCAAGTTGATTTTTATTTTTGAAACGTGAAGATTATTTAATTCTGAATACAAAGCGCTGGTGGAAAATTTTTTTTGACGCAGATCGCATGGAGAAAAAAAATGTTAAAAGTTGCATTTTAATGCGTTTTTATTCGAAAAGGTGGAATAGAACTGTGCCGCGTGAAGTTGCATCACACCCAGCAAACACAGTTTCAGTACAGTTACGAAAATGTTCTGTAACAGATGTTATATTGGATGTAACATTTATATCACAGGCGCCGTAAATGAAGCAGTGCTTGTTTTCAAATTTGTCATCCTCTTGGAAAGTCTTCGTTACGAAACAGTTATAAGTAATAATTATGGAAAATATTCAGCACATAGATGTAACTGTTACAGAACGCAACATGTAACATACTCAGCACAAAAATGTAACTAATCTGAAACTTAATACATAGCATTCTCAGCACATCGATGTAACTAATCTGAAACTTAATACATAGCATTCTCAGCACATCGATGTAACTAATCTGAAACTTAATACATAGCATTCTCAGCACATCGATGTAACTATTCAGAAACAGAACAAGTAACTTTAATGCGTCATATTCGTAGCAATGATGTTCAATGTTACGCCATTATTACACGTAATTTACTTACACAAAGACGTCATAAAGAGGATTTGTTTTATAAATGAATTATAAAATATTTACAGTATTTAACTCGAATTTTTTATTACTTTTCATACATACATTTTTGGGATATTTTTCTTTGGAATATATACTTCTTTGGAATGTATTTCTTAGGAATATATTTCTTTGGAATATACTTATTATCACAATGTTTTTTTTATATAAAAAAATGAATTTCACTGGTCTTCTTGGATCAATAGCTCATTTTTTTTTTGCAATCTGGCAAATTTTTGTGAGCCTTGGCGAAACCATTCTTTTCCTTCGTTTTCAAAGAACTTATCCGTACAAGTATACGATCTCTTCACAGCTTCTGAAAATGAAAAAAAAAAAAGAAAACAATATTTCTTTAGCAAAACCCAATATTTATTACATTCGGCAATTGTTTTCTTATTGTTGTAAATAAATATACCTTTGATAATGCCAATGAGAACCAACTCTCCAACTTTAAAATTGCCTCGAAAACCACACCATGAAGATTTTTTGGCAACTTCAGGGCTGAAAACTTTTTTGAAAGTGCGGGCTATGCATTCTTTTGCAGAGTTGCCTCCAATTTGTGCCAAATATGAAATCTAAAGAATAAATATTGCTTTATGAATATTTATATATTTAAATATAATTAACATTATCAAATGAAAAAGAAACGGTACGTACCAAGCGAGTTTTAACTTCACCCGACGTTAGGTGATTTTCGAACTCTTTTACCTGTTCGATCGTTTTGAAAGGTAAAAGCAGCGCCAAATCTTCATATGCATTCTCGTGTATCGGCAATTGGTTCATATTGACCACTCTTTCAATGGCGTCCAATCTACTCTCTATACGGCATATAGAAAATGTTAGTTCGCCCACTTTTCCCCCTATTTTCTCGAAGAAATCTGTAAAACATGCCAAGCGTTAGTGTTATCACATTAGCAAAATTCAGGTCAACATGATACAGAGCAGAGATGTCCAAAATCTGTATCGACCGATACTCGATACTCGATACAGAAGTATCGAGTAGCGAAATTTTTCTCGATACTGAAGTATCGAGTAGCGAAATTTGTCTCGATACTCGATACAAATGTATCGAGCAGCGAAATTTCATTTGATACTGAATTCAACATCATCAAATGCTTTATCAAATGATACAGAATCGAATAGCCAATATCGTCGCTGTAATTAAAAAAAAAACGTATTGGCTATACGATTCTGTATCATGTGATAAAGCATTTGATGATGTTGAATTCAGTATCAAATGAAATTTCGCTGCTCGATACATTTGTATCGAGTATCGAGAAAAATTTCGCTACTCGATACTTCGATACAGAAGTATCGGGTATTTTTTTTGTATCTCGATACAAAAGTATCGAGCTATGGACATCTCTGATAGAGAGTGATTAAAATGTGTACCTTTTACAAGAGTCGTGAGGTTCTCAAGCTGCAACGATATCGATTTGTTATCTGAAACAGCGTAAATTATAATGGCAGTAATTATTGTATTAATATAAGATTACACTTGTTTAGATTAACAATAAATAAATTCATACCAATGAAAAAATCTTTCATCGATGTATCGATTAAGGGTAAAGACATGAAATGGCCGTTACTTTCATTGAAATCATTTCCAACATGACTGCAGCTGGGCTCTTCTTCTAAGATAGACAAAACTAATCAATCTCCGCAAATTACATTATTTAAGGGGGGCGTCAGCTAAATTCCGGTTATTTTGGAGGTTAAATATCATTATTTATAATTGTTTGGAAAATCTAAAAAATTTTCTGTGTTTTAGGGTATAGATTTACAAACTTTTTGGTTAGTCACCCAACCAATCCAGTCAATAGGTTTCCTTGTACCGCCGAGAGCCTTCGGTCTCCGTCTTGCATTGTGACTCGAGCGGAGACCGATGGCTATACGTTTAATCTTGAGGCGAGGATCTCTATCGCCAGAACCCAAACTTTTGGCGCGGATTCCAATCCTCGTCTCAAGTTTCAGCCGAGAGCCTTCGGTCTCCGTCTTGCATTGTGACTCGAGCGGAGACCGATGGCTATACGTTTAATCTTGAGGCGAGGATCTCTATCGCCAGAACCCAAACTTTTGGCGCGGATTCTAATCCTCGTCTCAAGTTTCAGCCGAGAGCCTTCGGTCTCCGTCTTGCATTGTGACTCGAGCGGAGACCGATGGCTATACGTTTAATCTTGAAGCGAGGATCTCTATCGCCAGAACCCAAACTTTTGGCGGGGATTCCAATCCTCGTCTCAAGTTTCAGCCGAGAGCCTTCGGTCTCCGTCTTGCATTGTGACTCGAGCGGAGACCGATGGCTATACGTTTAATCTTGAGGCGAGGATCTCTATCGCCAGAACCCAAACTTTTGGCGCGGATTCCAATCCTCGTCTCAAGTTTCAGCCGAGAGCCTTCGGTCTCCGTCTTGCATTGTGACTCGAGCGGAGACCGATGGCTATACGTTTAATCTTGAGGCGAGGATCTCTATCGCCAGAACCCAAACTTTTGGCGGGGATTCCAATCCTCGTCTCAAGTTTCAGCCGAGAGCCTTCGGTCTCCGTCTTGCATTGTGACTCGAGCGGAGACCGATGGCTATACGTTTAATCTTGAGGCGAGGATCTCTATCGCCAGAACCCAAACTTTTGGCGCGGATTCCAATCCTCGTCTCAAGTTTCAGCCGAGAGCCTTCGGTCTCCGTCTTGCATTGTGACTCGAGCGGAGACCGATGGCTATACGTTTAATCTTGATGCGAGGATCTCTATCGCCAGAACCCAAACTTTTGGCGACTTTTTATTTTTTGAAACTTAAGGCGAGGATTCCAAGCATCGAGACTCCAGACGGAGACCGAAGGCTCTAAACTTGAACTTTTTCAGTCTGTGCATGATGCAGAACAAACCGCTGGATGGACTGCGCATTGATAAATCTCTTTTTTTTTTGTAACATAATGTTTGAATAATTAAGCGCAGGGTTTTTTTTTTAAGGTCCCCAAATTTTATCTACCGCTATATTTATGTAAAAAATTTAACTTTTTTTATTCTTAAATTTAAAAAAAAAATGGCCATAGATAAAATTTGGGGACCTTAAAAAAAAACCCTGCGCTTAATTATTCAAACATTATGTTACAAAAAAAGAGAGATTTATCAATGCGCAGTCCATCCAGCGGTTTGTTCTGCATCATGCACAGACTGAAAAAGTTCAAGTTTAGAGCAGTACACTATACAAGGAAACATATGGACTGGATTGGTTGGGTGACTAACCAAAAAGTTTGTAAATCTGTACCCTAAAACACAGGAAATTTTTTAGATTTTCCAAACAATTATAAATAATGATATTTAACCTCCAAAATAACCGCCATTTAGCTGACTCGCCCCCTTTAATAAAACTAAAGGATGAATTCGTATTTTCAAAAACCTTGGTTCTGGAGAACACTTGACGGCGTATTTTTTATATGATTCAAGTTGAATACAACCGGGACATCGCTGATCACTGTTACGCCACTGCTTTTATCGTTTGACGTTGCATCTTGACATTTTCCAAACTCGGCGATTGTTTCTTTCAATTTTGGTGGACACGGAATATCATTGGTATCATCATCAATTCCAGATTCATCTGAAGCTGAGTAATCATCTGAAAAACATTATCACACATATATCCATCCCAATAATTTTTTTCTATACAAAATTCAGTA
This sequence comes from Rhorus exstirpatorius, assembly GCA_963564615.1. Lineage (NCBI taxonomy): Eukaryota > Metazoa > Arthropoda > Insecta > Hymenoptera > Ichneumonidae > Rhorus > Rhorus exstirpatorius. The sequence goes on from OY751316.1 coordinate 2,761,826, forward strand.
CTGAGTTCCCAAAAAATCTCGAAAAATGTAGCTATTTTTAAAATGTTACAAACATTTATACACTGCGAAAAAAATTTGGTTGAAATTAATCAAATTTAGTTGAATACGTCCAAACGAATACTTTTTTTATATTGACTAAAATTTTGTCATTCTAATAGTATGTTTGGTATTCCAACAGTATGCGTTTGTTGAAATCCGAAAATATACTTTTGAGATGACAAAATTTTATTCAATATCAACAAATATTCGTTTGGACGTATTCAACTAAATTTTATTAATATTGATTGTGTAGGCTGTGACCGCGTGGAAATGGTAGAGACGAAGCTGCAGCAGTAGACGGTCGTAGTAGCGGGAAAAGAATTATATTTTTCCCATTTATTTCTTTTACGTTTCAACCCTGATCAGGGTCCTCTTCAGAAATTTTATTCTAATTATTCGTTTTTTTACTTTCGTTTGATAGTTTTGTGATGTTATCACCAGTTTGCGATTTTTCTATGTCGGCGTGTTCAATTTCACCTTTTTTTTTTTTTTATTTAGGTTAGTCATACGGTGTCAAAGAAAACTTTTTTTGGTGGAAATTTATGAACATTTTGTGAATATCGATGGCTGTGTATGTTGTTTATCTTTTGTTGTTTTTATATTTGTTAATTGTTGATTTTTTTGTTGAGATAGTGGTGGATTTTTAGATAATGACAATCTTAAAATTTTTCCTCAGCCACGATGCGATAGAAGTTTTCTTTTTATAAAAAGAAAACTTCTATCGCACCGTTCTTTTTATAAAAAGAAAACTTCTATCGCATCGTTCTTTTTATAAAAAGAAAACTTCGCATCGTTCTTTTCTCGTCTTTTATCGCATCGTTTCTTTTTATAAAAAGAAAACTTCTATCACATCGTTCTTTTTATAAAAAGAAAACTTCTATCGCATCGTGGCTGAGGAAAAATTTTAAGATTGTCATTATCTAAAAATCCACCACTATCTCAACAAAAAAATCAACAATTAACAAATATAAAAAACAACAAAAGATAAACAACATACACAGCCATCGATATTCACAAAATGTTCATAAATTTCCACCAAAAAAAGTTTTCTTTGACACCGTATGACTAACCTAAAAAAAAAAAAAAAAAAAAAAAGGTGAAATTGAACACGCCGACATAGAAAAATCGCAAACTGGTGATAACATCACAAAACTATCAAACGAAAGTAAAAAAACGAATAATTAGAATAAAATTTCTGAAGAGGACCCTGATCAGGGTTGAAACGTAAAAGAAATAAATGGGAAAAATATAATTCTTTTCCTGCTACTACGACCGTCTACTGCCGCAGCTTCGTCTCTACTAAATTTTATTAATTTCAACTAAATTTTTGTTCTCAGTATATGCAGAAAAAAAATTACCACTACTTCTTAACAAATCATCCTTTAAAAAATTGTTCAACAAATAAGTACATGATTATTTTTTCGTCATACGAAAAAAATGTGATGGTTTACTTAGAAAAATCACAAATCTCAATCCTTGTAATGGAAAAAATTGATTATTTGCCGAAGAATACCCTGTTTTAACAATATTCATATTAACTATTTAATTAATATTTTTGAAAATCAACGTTCGTAATGTTTCAAAAAGCGCTGATTTTTTTCAAATTTTTGTCTAATCCTGAAATTATGGAATTCTGATGCTATAAACGTTTGGTAATATTAAAGCTGATCTCGATAAAAAAATGAAGCTGGTTAAAAGATTTTTTCTTAAAAGCTGCATACATTCGGCAAACAGTGAATCAACAAATTTTTCATACCTGCTTGTTCTTTTTTTTTCAATCGGGAGTTCTTTCGTTTTCCTTTCCCGACTTGACACTTCATTTTTTCTTCCTTGATCGTCGCCAGCGTACTTGTTTTTTGCGTTTTTACGTCGACAGGGGCTTCGTCAGCACTAGACAAACCATCCGCCTTTTGCCGTGCGTTTAAGATGTTGTCTGTTGAAAAAAAATATCATGACCCAATTAATAATCATTCAAAAAGGAAAGGAAAATTAAGAAAAAAGAGGCCAGTTTACCGTAAAACCCTAAGCATTTAACATCATGTAATTGCCATTTTTTGTCGGTCTCGTCGGGAGTTGTTCTCTTTACAATGTGTGGCCCTACATTTTTTGCGTTCGGCCACCAACACTTTTTCCCGTTGTGCGACAGCCAACATGATGGTACTTCAGATGCAGACTCTCCTTCCTTTCCATCTTCGTTTAAAAAACTAACGACAGCGTATAGCGGCATCATCATTTCACTTTGCTTTTCTAAAATGAATGAGATCGCTTTGTTATTAAAAGATATATGATGTAAGGTGTTGTGACCACGTAGAAGATAGTTTGGAGAGATGCAGCAATAGGTGGTCGATAATCAAAAACTATGCATTTTTTTTAACGTTTCGGCCCTGATTCGGGTCCTCCTCAGAAATATCTTTATTTTTCCTATAAAAATGATTTAAAACGTCTTAATATACAATTTTTTGTAACATGTATGTAATTTTATATAAACTGTTTTTTTTTCAAAAACTGTTTTTTTTTTAACAGTTTATATGAAATTACATACATTTTACAAAAAATTGTATATTAAGACGTTTTATATCATTTTTATAGGAAAAATAAAGATATTTCTGAGGAGGACCCTAATCAGGGTCGAAACGTTAAAAAAAACTTCATAATTTTTTATTATCGACCACCTATTGCCGCATGTCTCCAAAACATTGAAAGATATAGGTTAAGATTTCTTCTAGCTGTAATCTGAAAGATATGATTTGTTAAAAAAAAATTCCAAAAGATAAAGAAAACAAGAAAAGCAACGATAGAAATGAATTATAGTGTTAATGATTATTAATTAATAAATTGTTAATGTTCTTACCAAATTTGTATCGAGTCGAGTATACACCGCGTGCAGCTATGCCACGTGTGATTGCCGGTGTTTTACGCGCCATTACGCGCTTTTTTATTGGTTATACGGATATGGGTTAGGTTAGAAACGACGCCGGGGCCCGCAAAGTTTCTAGCACCTTCGATCGCACCGACGATTGCGCAATAATTTGAAAATTTGAAAATTGTTTTTTTTTACCTTGAATTATTAACGCGATATAGGTATTGTGTTGAAAATAATGATTGAATGACGATTTTTTGTACCCTTTCATTTTTATTTTTCAAAATAAAGTTATTTAGAATTATTCGGTAATTATTACAGTAAACATACACAAAAAACAATACTTCAGAACTTATAATACCGACGCGTTACATCTCGAAAATTAAAAATATTGTAATTAATAATGAAAACGTTTAAAAAAGCAGGAACAAGCATGTAACCGTTATCTGTTCAATTTCTTTTTTAAAATTGGATACAAAGCTCGGTGAATATTCAGCTACATATCATGAACTAGAGGCAAAATAAGACTTTCCCAGTGGCTAATGGGAATTCGTATGCATTTTTGTGCGATTTGTTTGGGATTAATTGTGACATTTTTGTATTTTGCATGTTTTACAATTTTTATGCCAAAAATTGTAGAGTTACACGGGCTTTCAAAAAATGGTCGCTCCACTGTGAACTCCTTGCCACATAAAATAATCGATTTATTTATATCGCAGGTGATAGTTTCGATCAGTATCACCGTATTGGAAACTGTACAAATGCAATTGTCACCTATTTTGCAACTGAGATAAAAATTTTCGTATTGTAACGATTTAACGGGTTTAATTTCGGCTTGCTCATCACGTTGCTTAAAAAATACAATGACTGGCCAATTTATAATTTTATATTGGTTATTTATAATAACAGATTCTTCTGCCAGTCGATTTATAATTTGGGACAAAGATCGTCCACTGTTTTTTACTTTGTTTTTGAGTTTTTGCAAGTAATTTTCAAACTTAAAACAGCTGTAAGACTCCAATGGACCCAAGCGTTCTACATCATCACATATATGTATTAAATTATGCACATTATATGATATAAATTCATACCCATAAATTTTGCCATAATTGTCAGTGAAATACGTCAATAGTACTCTTGCGTATTCCAAATAACGAGTAATCGTTTCTTTTCGTGACAATATCCTGATTGCAATGCTCAAGCACAAAAAGTGTGTGTATTTCGTACGATCTAAGTGGTTAAAAAAAATTAGTGGTCCTGTATATAACAAGATTTGACGAAATTCTGTTGCCTTGAATCGATCGAATTCATACAAAGTTCTGGGATACCTTGCAAACTCTTTAGGTATAAAAGATTTTAATGATAATAAACGCTCATTGGATGTAGCGATATTCTTATCTGACATCCGAATATTTTTTTTTCCTTTTACAAAAAAGGAAATCATCCTTTTTAAAACACCTAGATATGCAAGGTGCATGATGTCAAGCGGAAATTGGCTAACCATTCCGATGCTTTCAACTTTTTCAAGAATTGACGTCTTTTTATGATAGTTTTCGTCACTTTTTTTCAAAAATGACTCATCAGACCTCAACGCTGCTTTTGTGTCAGGATATGTAACGCGTCTCGAAACAAATTTTCCCTCTTGAATACATTTACTGCAGCCATGGTACGCATTATGACCTTTTGTCCCTGTTATAAATGCTCTTGCCGGGGCGTCGCATGTAATAACATTTAACTTACAAGAAATTAATTTTTGATTTACGGTAATGCCATTATGCTGGATTGCGTCCACATCGTCAACAAAATTTCTTAAAAATTCGTTACAATTATACGGTTTTGCCTTTCCACCATAAATCCCAATAACGAACGGTTCAGTGTAAAAATTTGTACATATGCAGCCTAAAATTGGCCAAATTTGATCGCTGCTGCTCTTTGCTAATGGCAATCCGTCTATGTTTACGTTAAACAAAATTTGGTTAGGGATTTTATCTTTTGAAAAGTAACGATCAATTGACTTTTCCAAACCTGACGTTATTCCAAAATGATAATACTTTCCAGGTGGTATATCGATACATGGGATCGTTCTTGGCGTGAAAAGAAATGTTCGATAATCAGCCGGTAATTCATTATGACCACATTGCCGCAAAATTTTTAACAATTTGTTCACCCATGTTTTTCCACAACCGGATTCAACGACCCATTGCCGCAACTCAGTAGATAGACTGAGACCGGTTTCGTCTTTTTTACCAACAATATCTGTGGAAACACTAACATCATCGAGTGCAGATGTAATATTATTTGTTACATCGTGTGTGAAAATCTGCGGACGGCGAAAATCAGTCCCTGGTTCCAGGTGGTTTTCTAATGGCAAATTTATAGAAAATTCGTCTGCGGTATGTCTTTCAGTTGTTTTTTCAAGTTGAGGGCTGGAAGTTTGCTTTTTTTCCACTGACGCTGAAGGCGCTGAAGATCTTGAAATAAACTCATTTTTAGCTGTTTTGATTTCTTCTCTATAGAGTCGTTTCCAATGCCTTCTTGTTATGCACCCAAAATCCTTCGATTTTGCTTTCGGCATTCTAAAATATAAATTTCAAAAAAAAAAAAAACACGTAATAAAATAAAATATTCATTGTACAAATAAAAATTAAAAATGAAACACAATAAAAATTAAGCCATTTTAAGGATTTAATAATTTTTCAATAACCGCGTAAACGATTGAGCAAAATAAAATATTCGTTAAGCAACAAAACCAAGCAAACAAAATAAAATTTACATCATTATTACGATTTATGAAAAACAAAACAGAAGCAAATTAAATGACTGCAATAAATAAAACTTGAATTATTGCCGGCTTTTGCTAGAGTATCGTCCGTTCAGCTGAAAATAATTTTTTTGCTAAGTAACCAAAGAGGTTAGAAAAATATTCTGGGATATATACATGCGTATTTTTCCTGGCATATACTCGTATATATTTATATCATTTTAACTAGTGTTTTGTTGAAACTTACCTCCGAAAATGTTCACTGTACACGAAATATACTACACTTACTAAATATATTAAATATATATATATTTGTGTATCAATAATTATATTTTCACTCGCACGTACGCGTGTATAATTTAAGCACATAACCTAAAAATGTATGTGGAAAAAATATAGAAAATTATCGACATCACAAGTATATAACAGTAATACGTAAAAAACTCGTCACACGAGCACGAGATATTTATATGTACCCAAGACTTGTAAACATGTTACGAATTGGCCCGGTAACGATTACAATACATCGGTATATTACTGTTTAGGAGGATTGAAAACATAACAAATACGTATAGCTTGTTACCTAAAAGTACCTTGTAACATTGATGTGCTAAATTATACGTAATTGTTGCGTTGTAAATCCTACTAAACAGTGATATACCAATGTTCTGTAAATGTTACAAAGCCAATCCATAACATTTGTATGTATCATGGGTGCACATAACAATTTCGTACTTGCGTGATGAAAATTTTACCTGTCGATGTTACGTATTTGTTACGTCCATAATTTCTGTATTTTTTTCATCACACAAACAGAGGTAACATAGAGGGTTATTGGTTGCATCAAATTTACATATTTCATGAACGTATTTAATACATAACGCTCGGGCATATCATCTCCATCACATTTATGTGCTGAACAGCAAAGTTCCGACTCTGTGATGACTATTATATGATATATTAGTAGTATATGGACCACTCTGGCGCCCCCCACTCCTATCCCCACTCCTATCCCCTCCACTTTCCCCCCGCGTCGGAGCCTCTTTCCGAGCGTGGTGGGGGTTTGTGGGTGGGGAGAGGTGGTGGGGGAAAGAGTTTTGAGGTTTCGCCAGAGCGGTCCGATTATTATTATTATTATTATTATTTTTATTATTCTCTATCTCTATCTCTCTCGCTCTCTCTCGGGAGAGGTGGTGGGGGGAAAGAGTTCTGAGGGCCTCGCCAGAGCGGCCCGATTATTATTATTATTTAAATAATAATAATAATTCATAATTTTTTATTTTTATCGTTATTTATTAATAAATATGAAAAACTTACGTGTCTGTGGGGAGATCCTTACGCCGCTCCGATGACGCCTACAGCCGATGCACTGAGGGGCACACACACACACACACACACACACACACACACACACACACACACACACACACACACACACACACACACACACACAGGTGGACGCGCTACGCGTCACCACCCTCTTCGTCCTCGGCGAACCCTTCATCGGGGTACCCCCGATCGTAGGGTATGTTGTCACCGAGGGCATCTATCAAAATGCCCCCTACATCCCGACGATCAGGGCCCCGCAGGCGTATACATGGTGTATCGTGACTACGGTACACCATGCGAGCCTCCATGAGGGGCTCGCCGAGACACAGGTTCTCCAAAAGGGTGATGATGCCTGCGTTGTCCACGCCAGCCAGACCCATCAATCGACACACCACGCACTGGGGTGGTAGCATGGCGAACAACGGTTCCGGCTGGTATAAGTCCGCGACCTCGAAATATTCTCTGTGCCCCTCGTCGATGAGGCGCACCTCCGTGAATCCGGCGTCATCGGAAGAAATTATCTCCCCGCGTAACATAATCGCGTCGCACCGTGCAACGCATGACGCGCCCGCCACCACATCATTGGCCGTCATACGAGCGCCTTTTTGTTGTGCGATATAAAAATCGCACAACAACTGGGCCAATTGCTCATACGTATCCACCATTTCGGCGGTACGTATGGCTATAAATTGTTCACTCAGCACCCCCACCACACGACACCAAAACGCGCCCGACGGAAGTGCCTCTTTGTATCGCGGATACATTTTTTTTTTTTTTTAAATTTGAAATAAAATTTCTCGCTCGCGATCTTAATTCTCTGCCTGCTTAATAGCGACTGAAGTCTATCTACTATAATATACAGCAGCAGAGAAGATGCTATGGCTGTATTAAAGGTGCGATCGTCAAGAAAGGCATAGCCCGCAAAAATGCACGTGGTCCGTGTAAATGAGCCCCTTTGTAATTAATATAAGAGTAAACTGACCCCCGGAGACACGACTGTCTGTTTAGCCTATACAGCATCTTTTTTATTTCGCGTCTTTCGCGAGCACAGTAGTTCAGCATATATATATATAATATGCTGAACTGCTGAACTATATATACAGCCCTTTCTTTCGAAGAGCAGCATATGCATAAGAATAAAATTTTATAAAAAATTTGCAAGACAAATTCATAAGTCACATTCTTTGGAATAGAGTATCACAGCTAGTTTTCGCACGCCAAAGTTTACTTTGTTTTGACGAAAACCGAGTATCAATATCACAATGATTCATGAAAATGATATAAGACCTATTAGAGGTATGTAAGAAAATTTGATCGGACTTGAAGAAAAAAATATTGGAGAGAGATATGAGCTCGAGGGTCAGCAAAGAGGTACGGCTGAGATCACGAGCATATAGTTATCGAGCTCTCCTCTTTGTGCGGCTATTCGCTAACTCTGCCTCTCTTTCTCTCTCTCTTTCTCTCTCTCTCTCTTTTTCTGATGCATATCTTTTTCCATGCCTCGAATCTTTCTATTGCAGCAATAGCGGGCTTTTTTTATATTTTTCGATGTACACCGAGTATTCGGGTATAACACTACGAGATTTCTCGATTTCTCGAGGTGCGTGAAACGCACCATCAGCGGAGCATCAGCAGACTGCATGCCTTCTTTGCTCATTGCTCTTTATAGTAATATAATTTTAATATATATGTAGGCCTCAAGACCCATTAAGACTTATGAAAATTATTGAGACTACCTAATTATTTCTCATTTGTAAAAGTATATTTTTTGAAAAATGATATTAAGTTTTAAAATGCATATCAAAGCTAAGCGATCTCCGCTTCGTTGCGCTTTTCGAAGAAGTCGCCGTTTAAAAAAATTTGATCAGAGTCTCACTATATCATGTTACATTGAAACAATAAGAGCATTTGGAATGCTTATATACATTTGTGGTGAGATCTTGAAATCTTGATATCTTGATATCTTGATACCTCATCATGCATATTTTTGTGTCGCAAGGGGCATCGATTTTTGATGGCTCTGCAATTTAAGTAAATGAGTAAACTCGCTCAGAAGGCTAGCGCTAAAAAATTTGATCAGAGTCTCGCTATATAATGTTACATTGAAACAATAAGAGCATTTGGAATGCTTATATACATATGTGGTGAGATCCTGATATCTTGATATCTTGATATCTTGATACCTCATCATGCATGTTTTTGTGCCGTAAGGGACATCGATTTTTGATGGCGCTGCAATTTAAGTACATGAGTAAATTCGCTCAGAAGGCTAGCGCTAGCGCTAAGTATTTATATGGAAAGAACAAAATGCAATTTTAATCAGTCTCAATCTAGCAGAGTATTATCACGTATCGTTATCAATCATGGCAGATCGAGCACTTCGCGAGTGTATATTAAATCTTTTGCGTTTGGCCATATTACATAGTTCTCAGCTTCGTCGTCGGTGTAACGAGCAATGGTGCAGCGAATTAAATCGATTATCGGGCGATAGACTTATAAGACGCCTAAAATATATTGTATGGTGGGCGCCCTTGCGAATCATAGCGGCAGCCTACAATAGAGGCATACTAAATGGTCAGCAAGTGCTAGCGTGTGTGTTTGAAGAGCTGCAGCGTCGAGGATTGGAAAACGCGCCATGTGTCCGCGGTATTGTCGATGAAATCAGAAGTAAGTTCTGTTCTATCATAAAAAATAATTATGTATATTTGTAATACTTAAACAGTATTGAAAAATTTTTCACGATGTCATTATTACGCCAGCACGTATTGAAATTTTTTTCACGATGCCATTATTACGCTAGCACGGGCAAGCCTTATTTATCGAGCTCTTCTCTTTGTGCCATGCTTCGCGTGGTCCCGAGCTCTCTCTCTCTCTCTCTCTCTCTCTCTCTCTCTACCTCTCGCTGGCTCTCTTTCATGAAAGCGATACAGAGCTTCTGTTATCGTTAGAAAATTTTACGAATTTCAACGCGAAATATTCAAAAAGTATTCTTATTGATCAATTTCCTCTTTCTCTCTCTCTCTTTCGTTAAAGCGGTATGGATCTTAAAGCGTATTGAAAAAATATTTTCACGGCTGTTATTTCGATAGTATGGCCAAACCCTATTTATCGAGCTCTACTCTTTGTGCCATGCTTCGCGTGGTTCCGCATTCTTTGCAATTCTCTCACTCTCTCGCTCTTTTTTTCATGAGCACGATGCAGAGCACCTGTTTGCGTAAGCAGAGATAATCGTTATTTATCGAGCTCTACTCTTTGTGCTATGCTTCGCGTGGTTCCATGCTCTCTACCTCTCGCTGTCTCTTTCTCTTTCATTAAAGGGGTACAGAGCGCCTGTTATCGTTAGAAAAAATATTTTACGAATTTCAATATGATATATTTAAAAAATGTATTCTTATTCACCAATCTCCTCTTTCTCTGTCTTATTAAATTGATATGAGCTCTCTCTCCTTAAATTATCATCGTGAAAAAAACATTTATATGAAATTTTAACACGGTTCGTTTACCGGAAAAAATTATGAGCTGAAAGCAGTACTTCTATTAAAAGAGGGGTATTATTTTAATGGTTGTGCACCTAATATAGTATATCGACAGCTCTTGGATGCATCGCCGGATGAAGAAGCAGCTCTTATAGAGGGGGCTTGTGCTGTGGAATTAGCATGCCAGCAGAGAAGTATAACGAGTCAGCAGCTGTCATGCACCGAGCTGAATGATGAGCAGCCTATGAGTACTGTTTCCAGCATCGAGCATCCTTCGGAAATATTTACTAATTCGTCGATTTTCGAACGTAAGTTGAAATTAAGGTGCAAAAAAAATAAAAAAATAAAAAATAAAAAAAAAAAATTGGTGCGGCGTCAATTTTAAATTATAAATTTATCTAGAGGGTATAGATAGGGAGAGGGTAACAGACGCTGCTGTAGCAGGCCCGTCAGGTCTATGCCATTCTGGACGACGAACAATCCCAGCCTCTGACCCTGATGATGTTTTTGATCATCGCGAAAATCAGCTGTGGGAATATCCAATCGAGAACGAGAGAGACGAGGAAATAGCATTTCAAAGAGCTGGCGAATGGCTTCAAATGCTCGTGACTGATGACGACTCTGGTAAATAATTTTTTATATATGAAAAATTAATTAAGCATGTAAGTAAGTGGGTCCTTTTGTAACAGGGTATTCGTCAGCATCTTTGTTTGAGTGGTGATATCGAACTATTTAAGCAGTGCTATGACTCGTGAGAGGTACAAATATTGATAAAATTTAATAATTTCATATTAATCAGCTCTAGAACTTAATACATGCCTCTTTTTCCAGAGTTGCAAAGCGGGTCAGGCAGACAGCGTGCTGTAGCAAGGAGCGGACCACTCCATGAAATACACCCGCCAGGAAAGCATTTTGAGATCATCGGCGATTACACGAGGTACTTCAAGCGCTTCAAAATACGGGGGCGTGAAACATCGTTGCGAATTCGTCAGCCAGTCTCTGGAGTTAGCGTTGTGGACTGGCTCAACGGTGCGTTTCGCGATCTCTTAACGCATATCATGAGCTCCTGCGAGGGAGGCGATTATGTAGGCGTTTCGTTTACAGCAAATAGCTTGCCGCACGGGCCCGTGTGGTTATCTTTCCGACCGGCCCGCGATTATGTATTCGAAGATATTTGGAAATTAATAAGCAGCGTGGCACAAAGTGCATCATCATTGAACATCGATGACTCGTGCACGATAAAAATGTGCGCTGTCAAGGGGGTCGAAGGGTGCGGTCGGAAAGGTCTCACACACGAAGGTGTCGCAAAACAATCTATTCTCTCGATCCGAAACAACGACAATCTGTGTTTACCGCGTTCGCTGGTGGCGGCTCGAGCATACGCAGAACGAGGAGAAATACGGTCGGGTAGCCTTCATGATAAATGGCAACGTATTAGACGAATTAGGGGGACTGTACAAAAACAGGCAGCGCTCGAACTTACAAGAGAAGCAGATGTCCGCGTACCGGTAGAGGGCTGTGGTGTATACGAGATTGCGCGCTATCAGGATTATTTGGCACGAGACGGCTTTGCTATTGTCGTTTACGAGTTTTTAACTCTGGGTCGCGGGGAGGAGCCTCTGTTTGACGGGAGACAGAGTGTTCTGGGCATCGCGGGTACAATTCAGCACACCCTATATATATTGTATTACGAGCGTTCACATCATTTCGAGCCTATTCTCAATCTCAGAGCAGCTGTCGGTAGTAGAGATTTTTGTTCCTCGTGTAATACGGCCTATCGTCGACTCGGTCATAGATGTTTAAAGAAAAAATGTCCTCGTTGCTGGGGGCTGCAGGCGTGCAATACACGCTCGCGCGATATAATCAGATGTGAGGTGTGCAATCGCGATTTTTTCGGAGAGGATTGCTTTCAGAGGCATAAGATGCCGATCGTGACCATGAGGCATAGAAAGCCTAGCGTTTGTGAAGCTCTGAAACGATGCCGGAACTGCTTTCGAGCAATAAGGCCTTTGGAAAAATCAGAGAAGCACAAATGCGGGGTAGGGTACTGCAAAACGTGCAAATCCGATCAACCGAATAATCATTTGTGTTTCATGAAACCAATTCGTAGTACTCCAGATTTGAAAAAAATACTATTCATTTTTTATGATTTTGAAACACAGCAAAGCAAACCTGTAAAGGGTGATTCAACTACTCATGTACACGAGCCAAATCTTTGCGTGGTACAACGCGTTTGCACGTTTTGCTGTGTTAACGATTCTATAGCCGAACCATGCGAGCATTGCGGGGAACACGAGTTTGTATTTAGTCACAGCCCCGTAGCCCAGCTTGTCGAATTAGCCCTGCAACCGCTCGAAGGTTTTTCGCGTACCATCTGTATCGCTCATAACGCAGGGGGCTTCGACGCTCAATTCATCCTGCGTTATTTCATCGAAGAGAAAAAAACTCAGCTCCCCACACTAATCATGAACGGTACGAAAATCATTACGATGCGCGTCGGAAAGCTCGTATTTCTCGACAGTCTAAATTACTTCCATATGCCTCTGAGTGGTTTACCGAAAGCCTTCGGGCTTACCGGGGCTATCGTTAAAGGCACTTTTCCACATTTGTTTAACCGCCCGGAAAATCAAAATTATGTAGGCGAATTGCCGCCTCTCGAGCATTATTCTCCGGACACGATGCGCGCCGATGAGCGCCGGAAATTTCTCGATTGGTATCGCGAAACAAAAGACAAAAATCACGTATTCGTTTTTTCGGAAGAGCTTATCAGCTATTGTAAGACAGATGTCACGATTTTACGACGTGCGTGTATGGCTTTTCGCAATATGTTCATTACCAGCGGTCGCGTCTGCCCGTTTGATGAAAGTACAACAATAGCATCAGCCTGCTTCAGAGTTTTTCGAAAAAACTTCTTGAAAGATAATTCAATAGGCATTATACCCACGGGGGGATACAGATGGGCGCAAAATCAATCGAAAAAAGCGGTTTCATGGCTATCATGGATAGAGCACTCACTGGGTGTTCGTATTATTCATGCGGGCCGAACACGCGAATTCAGAATACCTCAAAATCTCTTGGTAGACGGGTACTACGAGACTCCTAACGGGGCGCATGTATTGCAGTTTCACGGTTGCTACTGGCACGGTTGCCCACGTTGCTATCCCACAAACAGAGACAACCGACAAAGCGATGGAATATCCATGCACGAGCGTTTCGAGAGAACTACTGCTGTAACTGAGAGGATTCGAACGGGAGGGTATTTGCTCACGGAAATTTGGGAGTGTGATTACGATCGCTTGTTAAATTCGACAGCCGAGATGAGGATTTTCCTGCAAGATAACCCTTTAGTTACAGCAGAGCCTCTCAATCCTCGTGATGCTTTTTTCGGAGGACGAACAGAAAATATGGTTACGCTCTACGACGTTGACGCTACGGAAAAAATACGCTACGTAGACGTTTGCTCGCTGTACCCCTATATCTGTAAATTCGGCAAATACCCGGTGGGCCATCCGAAAGTATACGTGGGTAACGAGTGCATGGAATTGACAGGTCCTGATAACACCGATCTAACTCTCGTTGAGGGTCTCGTAAAATGCACCGTATTGCCGCCTCGTAATCTATACCACCCCGTATTACCAGTGCGTATGCATAACCGGTTATTATTTGCTCTATGTCGCAGCTGCTGTGAGAATATGAATCAGGACGAATGCACACATGAAGACCCTGTAGAGCGTGTGTTCAAGGGTACATGGGTTGTCGACGAGTTGCGAAAAGCCGTGTCGTGCGGGTACAGAGTGATAGACGTGACTGAAATCTGGCAATATGAAACCACGCAATTCAATCGCGATACACAGACAGGGGGGCATTTTGTCGAATACATTAACACGTTTTTAAAAATCAAACAAGAAGCCAGTGGGTGGCCCGAAAGTTGCTCCAAAGATAACGCCGCGCAAGACCTCTATATAGCCGATTTCGAGCGATCGGAAGGAATCAAGCTAAATCGCGACTCCATAGCTAAAAATCCGGGGTTGCGATCTGTCGCAAAGTTGTGCCTTAATTCATTTTGGGGGAAGTTTGGGCAGCGGGAAAATCTACCGCAGACAGAAATAGTTTCGACGCGTAAAAAACTTATGGAACTATTGACTAGCCCTGAGCACGAGATCACGGGTATTTTACCCGTAAATAACGAAATATTGTATGTAAGCTACACGAAAATCAGTGACGCTGTTATACCATCCGGCATAGCGAACGCCGTAGTAGCAGCATACACCACAGCCCAGGCCCGCCTAAAACTTTATAGTTACTTAGAGCGTCTGGGTCGTCGTGCTCTGTACTGCGATACCGATTCCGTAATTTACGTATCGCGCGAAGAAAAAGAAGAGTACGAGCCTCCAACGGGACAGCTCTTAGGGGATCTCACAGACGAGCTGAGCTCTTATGGGGAAGGTAGTTATATTAGAAGTTTCATTTCAGGCGGACCAAAATTTTATTCTTTTATCGTATGCACTCCCAATGGAGAGGAAAAAGAAGTATGTAAAGTAAAAGGGATAACGCTTAATTTTGCGAACAAGGGATTAATTAATTATAACTCAGTGCGCTCCTTTATAACCGGTGAGAGAGACGAGCCTGTTGTGCTAAAGTATGACGCTATACGACGCACGGCATTTCATCAGGTCGTCACACGTCCTGAAACAAAATCATGCAAACCATCGAGCGTCAAACGGAGACGAGATGGCGAATATGGCACTCTTCCTTACGGTTATAAAGAATAATGTATATAGATATAGACCTCGCACTACTTTGTAAATAATGTATATAAATAAAACTTTATGCTCTTATGTATATTCGTCTTTTCGAACCCTATATATGTTTCAGCTAATACGAAGATTGTGCTCATTCGCAAAAATGGATGTGCGGTGGAAACATCCTTGGACGGCGATGGTTTGCGGGCCCACGGGCTGCGGTAAAACATACTTTGTGAAAAAGTTTTTGAAATTCATTTCGCATTTGAATAGTGAACCGTTTCAACGAATTATTTTCTATTATTCCGAGTGGCAACAAGCGTATATGGAGTACGGTTCTTCGATAGAGTTTCGCGAAGGTTTACCACAAGCCTCGGATTATGCAAACGATCCGCGTGCAAAACTTATAATTATTGACGATTTGATGCGCGAGGCATCGAACAATAGCGTTGTCGACCTCTTCACCAAGGGTAGTCATCATAAGAATTTGAGCGTGTTTTTTATAACGCAAAATTTATTTCATCAGGGCCACGGGCAACGGGATATATCGCTGAACGCTAATTATATAGTAGTTTTCAAAAATCCGCGAGATCGCGCTCAAATACAGCACTTGGCGCGTCAGGTTTACCCCGAAAACCCCCGATTTCTGCAGGAAGTTTATTACGACGCAACGAGCAAACCACACGGTTATCTGCTCTTGGACTTGAAACAATCGACTCCCGATAACTGTAGATTTCGAACGTGTATTTTCCCCGATGATCCACAGCATTTCGTTTACGTGCCGCGAAAAAAGTTAAAAAGCACCGACACAGCCGGAGAAGTACCAGTCTTGCGGCTGTGATGGCGGGTAACAGGTCCTCTCTCTGCAAGAAGCACGTTGCAATATTGCACGCACTCCAGCATCTCAACAAGGAGCAACGAGACGCCGTTTTGCGTAAAGCCGATCCACGAATAATTCGTTGTATTTGTGAGTGTGCGTTAAACATTCTACGTGGTAACGTGCCTTTGAAGCCTGAACAAAGAAAAAAGTTGCGTCGCCACGCATCTATTCTTCGACGACTAGCTGCGAAAAGCGGTAGTTGGAAGAGCAAGAAACGTTTTGTGGTTCAAAACGGTGGGTTCCTACCGCTGCTGCTCGCCCCCGTACTGGGTACACTCTTGTCACGTTTGATAGGCGGCAGTGGATAATGGAGCATGCGAGAAAAATGGTGCTCGTGCCTGAAGAGAATCTTCAGCATATAGGCGTGCAGAATAATCGACAAACGGAATCTGTTCAACGGCAACAGCAGCAAACAGTGCAAACCCTTGGTACGACACTGAGTAGATTGGACACTGAGATGAACGATATTCTGAATTCTAATTTGTACAAGGATGAGAGGGAAAAGTGGTCGGCGTATTTCGCGGTGTTGCAGCGTTATCTCCATTTTGTCGATAATGAGCGAGCGCAGCAGCATCGTGCACTCGCAAAAAATGATGATTACATCACGACACCTATAGAGGAGGAGGGGAATAGTGGAAAAGGCGCTGAAATTCCACGCATAAACGACTCTATGATCGTTGAGAGTGTCCCGACAAAATATCGCAACAAAGCAAAACTATTGCTCCGTCGTTTACGCCTTGTACCAGTAACAGAGTTTTGCTGGGATCCTACAGGCACCGTCTCCATCGCAGGCAAAGAAATCAAGGACTCCAATATTGTCGATCTTATAAACGATGCTATGCGCGCGAGGAAAATCTCAACGCCGGTGGGTCGTCATGCATTTGCAGGATTTTTAAAAGAGGCAAAAATTCCACGCGAGTTTGTTGGGAACCAGGATCTGTGGAGGTCCGATGTGCCCACCTCGACGCCTTTTCGGAAAAAAAGAAAAATACCTGTGCACTCCCACGACTTGTCGTTGAGCGACGCGGGAGCCAATCACAGTAGCGACGAATCCACCGATCCCAGTATTTATGAGCTCTTCAGTACCTCTGAGAGGGAGCAAACAGGCGCTGGCCAGTGTAAAAAGAAGAAGAATCGTGTAATTTGGGCTAACCTAAAACTCTAAACCATGAAAACATTGGAAAAGCTGTACTATAATCCCTCCCACGAAGCATCGTTCTCGGGCGCTGCAAAATTATTACGCGCAACGCGAAAAAAAATTTCTAGCGAAAAGACCGTGCAGTGGTTGGAGACACAGGATGCTTACACGAAACATCGCCCTGTAAAACATCGATTTCCACGACGCCATTACAGCGTGCGAAACATTGACGATGTCTGGGAGGCTGATCTCGTAGATCTTCGCTCGATCAAAGATTACAACGATGGTCATACCTATCTCCTCGTAGTCATAGATGTGCTTAGTAAATATGCATGGGTCGAGCCTTTACGCGACAAGACTGCTGCGTCTGTGGCTAAGGCTTTTACGCGGATACTCACGCAAAAAGCCACTAATAGCCGATCACCCGTATGCCTGCAATCGGATCGAGGCAAAGAATTCATGGGTGCTGCATTTCAAGAGCTCCTAAAGAAGAAAGATATTCAGTTTCGAACTGCACGAAATCCTGATATAAAAGCCTCAATTGTGGAAAGATTTAATCGAACATTGAAAGAAAGAATGTGGCGATACTTTACGTATACTCGCGCGAAGCGATACATCAATGTGTTGCAAAATATAGTGTCTGCATATAATAATGCCCGGCATAGCAGCATAAAAATGGCCCCGGTAACGGTGACTCTTGCCACTGCAGCTCAAGCTCGTGCTAATTTGATGCAGCGTTACAAGGATTCGGAGCGAGAACACATCCCTAAATACGGGATCGGTGATGTTGTACGAATCAGTAGTGCAAAAGCGGCCTTTGCAAAAGGTTACGAGAGCGGCTGGAGCAGCGAACTGTTCAAAATTCATCGCATATCGACAACTAGTTGGCCGACGGTGTACTTTTTACGCGATCTTCACGGCGAAGATATTGACGGCATTTTTTACGAGGCCGAGTTATCGAGAGTTCGTACTATTACCGAAAAAAATAAAAAATCACGATGAGAGACGAATTTTATATCGTTTTACCGAGCAACAGCAGTATGAAATATTACCCGGAAAATACGACAACGCGTTATACCACACGATTGCCACAGCGCGTATCTTTGCAAGGCAATTGGGCCGTTGGACTTACAGAAATACATATACCCATGACGATTCTGCATATACCTCAGGAAGACGAGCAGAACTTCATCAAGACCGCACCGTATAAAGTACAATCGGGTATTCACGATTCTGCTATTGACATTGAAAAGAGCTGTGTGTATGTTCCACCCGGTGTATATAAGAGTATAGACTCATTGCTCGAAGTAATAAATGAACTACAGGGCGTTGCTGGTCATTTACTATTTCAGCGCGCTCGCAATGGCTACGTCCAAGTGACCCGTATCTGCGATTCTTGCGAAAATTTAATTCATGCTTTCCATTTCTCACCAAGGCTCAACAAGATTTTAGGATTTACCACACCCAGCAGTGTGGCGCTCCCGCCTGCATTCAGAGATGCTGGTTATAGAGGCGCACGACCTGCCAGCCTAACTAATGCTATCCCCGATATGTTATTCGTTTATACGGATATTTGTGAGCCCTACATTACCGGTGATGTGCATGCACCTCTGTTACGTGTTGTACCATCTTATACAGCGGATAGCAACAATTACGGCTCTGTGAAGATTAGAGGTTTTTCGCCACCACGCTACGTACCTCTGCTTCATACAAACTTTCAATCGATCGATATCGATATAAGGGATGAGTTTGGGCAGCCGATACCATTTGAGTACGGGACGCTGACGGTGACATTACAGTTCAAGCGTATGGATTAGAGAAGTCATCGCAATGACTTATTACGATGAATACTTTGATATGCAGACGGGTGGTGCTCGGACCGGATATGGGGGTATCAGTAACGTGTACATAGGCTCACCGAATCAAAGGGGCCACGGGATTGGCAGCTTTCTCGGGGGTCTTTTCCGCCGTATTATACCTCTTTTGAAGAATGGAGCACGGGCTGTCGGCAAGGAGGCTCTGCGTGCCGGTGTTAATGTTGCCACCGATATAATGGACAATAGTGTACGACCAAGAGAAGCGTTCAAAACGCGCCTACGCGAGTCTGGCGAAAATCTGAAGCGAAAGGCGGAGGAAAAAATTGATACGCTCATGAAGGGTTCTGGCTATAAAATGGCAAAAATTAATCGATCTCGGCATTCCATTTCAGGCCGCGGTGTGCGACGTATCCATAGTGTGAAAAAAAGAAAGAAAGCTACGTCTTCGTCGAGAAAACCGAGAAAGCGGGCAACGGCAAAGAGGAGGATAAATAAGAGAAGGACAACCAAGAAGAGGAAGGCTCTACGAACGGTGGCTGATATTTTCGCATAGAGAGAGAGGGTAAATATGGCTTTCTTACACACACACTCTTGCGAGTGTTTAAAGTCAGAGCTCGAGCTATTTACACTGCCTCCTACACAAACCACCATCGAGGGAACACAATGGGTGTACTACAAACCGATCTCATCTTTAACGGATGATTCACCAATTGAGTTTGTGGTACCTGGTCAGGGTGATGAATACATTGATCTTGCTCACACCATGCTAAGCATGCGCGTTCAAATACAGTGTTTGGCTGAGAAGCCTGATTCAACGATTAAAATAGGCCCCGTCAATAATCTGATGCATTCAATGTTCAATCAAGTAGATGTGTTTTTCAATCAGAAACTTGTATCGCCCCCGAATAACGCGTATGCATACAGAGCATACATTGAAACACTGCTAAATTATGGAGACGGCGCAAAAAACTCTCATCTTACGAGTGTGCTCTGGTTCGCCGATACACCGGGAAAAATGGAGGATACGGATACAGCCAACGGTGGGCTTGTTAGCCGCAGAGACCTTCTTAGCAGTGGAAAAACTATTGATCTCCTCGGTCATCTTCACTGCGATGTCTTTAATCAAGAGAGATTCTTATTGAACGGTGTTGAAATGCGTCTGCGACTCGTACGCACGAATAATTCATTTTGCCTTATGGGCGGGACGGCAGACTATAAAATACATATTGTCGAAGCGTCGCTTCTCGTACGTCGCGCCAAGATAGCACCTGGTATACTTTTAGCACATGCAAGAACTCTGTGTAAAGCTACGGCAAAATATCCCCTGACACGCGTGGAGGTAAAGGCTATATCCATGCATAGCGGAGTACATGGCGAAACTCTCGATAATGTAATCCTCGGCCAGCTACCAAAACGTATCATCATCGGCTTCGTCGATAATAAAGCGTTCAACGGCTGCCTCGATAAAAACCCGTTTAATTTTAAAAATTATCAAATCAATTATCTATCGTTGTATGTGGATGGTATGCAAATACCGTCAAAGGCTCTGCAGCCCGACTTTACAAAATCGAAGCTTTACGTAGACGCGTATCATACTCTGTTCTCCGGAACGGGTATTCACTTTCTCAATGAAGGTAATTGTATTTCACGGGAGGCCTACCCCGAAGGGTATTGCCTTTTCGCGTTTGATCTTACGCCCGATTTATCAGCAAACAGCAGTACTCATTGGAATTTGGTAAAACACGGTAGTGTTAGAATAGAAGTACGATTCGAAAAGGCTCTCGCATCAACGGTAAATTGTATTGTGTACGCCGAGTATGATAATGTGCTGGAGATTGACTCGTCCAGACAAGTAATCGTTGACTTTTCTGGATAGTCAGCAGAATTTGTATCCGCCGAGCTAGGTCTCCGTGACGCAAAGAGCTGAACAGTATTATCAGAGAGAGCAACGAGAAAGCATCATGAATGTCGCAATCGATATACAGGGTTTGCGAGATAAAAACAATCGTTTTGTGCCGAAAGAAGTTGCGATCATTTGCCTACACGGACCGTACACCGCTCATTGGCTTGTGTCTTCACCTCACGATAATGAGGATTTATCACCGGCGCTGAAGCGTCAGAATTCCTGGTTGACTAGAAATCATCATGGTTTACAATGGCGTGAGGGCGATACAACGTCGCAACATATGGAATCAATTTTGAAAAATATTGCGGAACAGTCTGATCGAATATTCACAAGGGGTTCAATAAAATCAGAGTACCTGGCGCAGCTTACAGGTTGCTTCATTATAAATTTAGAGGAGGAGGAGGAGGCTCCCTCATTCCGCTATCTTCATCGGGACGACACTCGTTGCATATACCACGGATCGCTACATAACAATCTCACGTACAAATGTGCGCTGAATAATGCGAAACAAATAAAAGATTGGCTCTGTCATAAAGATCGCATCGACTCCTTATGGGAATATAGAACGACCACGAGCTGGAGCTTAGACGGGCCTCGCGAGGAAAAGAAAAAGAAACCTTCTGCTTCAGGCTGCTATGAACAGTCTAGAAATTCTGCAGGCCTTGCGGAACATACCAGACCACACGATAGGCGTATACCCAGCCGATCGTATCCCGAAGGTGTGGACGTGGCCGACAGCTTTTGTCGTTAATACCGATGGCCACAAATTACCCGGATCCCACTGGGTCGCCATGTACGTCGATCGAACTGGAGAAGGACGATACTTTGACAGCTACGGGATCCCTCCAATCGTCCCGCAGCATCTCATCCGACTCCGAAGAAACTGCAAGCTTTTCCGATGCAACGCTACTCAGCTTCAGGGTCCAGATTCGCAGTGTTGCGGACAGTATTGCATTATGTTTCTTCATTATATGTCTACTGGCTTTGGTATTAATAAGTTTCGAAGCGTATTTTCAGATGATTTATCCCGAAACGATAAAACAGTGAACGATTATTATAATGCGTATATAAAAAAACGCGAAAAGTCTAAGCCTCGGGGCAAAGTTTTCAATATGGACTCTGCGGTTGGTGGTGGCTGTGGTACAAATAATTTTAATCATAAAAACTTACACTGTATACAGAACTGTTGTCCCCGTGTACGGCAATAATGAATCTAATTTTAATATAAGAAATAAAATCGACATTGAAATTTTTCACGTTTTATTTTTTCTACCTATCCTTGAACTGCGATCACGCGCCTTGGAGTCAGCATTCTTTGGGTACAAAAGTCACTTTTAGCGACTATCATATTTCAAGCGGAATGTGCATCAAACCGTCGATTCTTCGAATCGGTAGGAAAAAAATTCTTTTTGCCTTTGTTATGTCGAAGGAAATGAGTCATCATTATAGGGTATCATATGTAGACGATCAGATTTCTTTTTGTCTTTGGTATTTCTAATAAAATGAGTAATCTTTATAGTGGGGGGAGGTCTAGTGGAGGGGCGACTGCAGAGTATAAGTTAGACCCTGGAGAACGACCATCATTCGCGATCAAACCGTGGTCAGATATCGAAGTAAACTTCAAAACTCTTAAAGACTTTCATTTGCTGTCATTTGAGGTGTATGCTGAGAAAACGACGCGAATTAAAGCGGCGAATAGAAGCACTTTCACACGACATTGCGAGTATCAAAGCAGTAATACAAGCGAGATCGCAATTTCTCTCTTTAACACGAAAATTTGACGAACTCGATATTTACGATGGATTTCGCACGAATCAACAAAGTGGGACAAACGGCCGCGTTTCTACCTGTGAAAAAGTTATCGGAACTAGAGCTCAAAAAAGACTACAGCATCGGCGACATAAGAACCGTTCAAACTAAATGGGGCACGCGTATCGTCATCGACGTGGAAAACACATTTGCATGCTTTCTACTAGCCAGATTCGTCCAACTGTTCGAAAAAGACGATCAGCTATTTCAGCAGATGATAGCCGCAGCCCGTGAAAATAATTTGGCCATGGAATATCGTGGAACAAAATTCAATAATCTGGAATTCAAACCGTCAACAAATCATTAAGTCCTGCGATGTATGCGAAACGTGCTAAGAATCTACGTGCGCTACTGCTACCGTTCGCCTATAAGCTAAATAATTTGGGGACGAAATCTGTGTGGGTGGGCCTTGATATTTGTCGGAACGGTACGTTACGGCCTGTGATTAGCTTCAAATGTTATATCCATGGTTGTTTAACTATGGACGGCCGTTCTTGGCACGATTTTCAAAATCATTTCAACATAGAGGATGAAGAAGACCCTGCACATCGCTCGTTACCGATATTCTGTTTTACAAAAGAGCACTTCATTATACTGTCATTATTACAAGCCAGTATAAACAGAAATATCTCATGGCTTCGTCGTGTTTGCAACGAGGTAACAAATTGCAGAGACTCTCTTGTAGATGCAATAACATCAGAAACATCCATTTTTACAACGAGCTGCATACGCCGTAATATTCGCACGAAGCGTGCGAAAATACGAGAGAGAGCTACCCAAAAACGAACATCACCGAATAATTCATATGACGAATTACCTACTTGTACAAAAACAACGATAATTGACAATCTACTGACGCATCATTTGGATCACATCGTTAAAACTGTTATAGCCCGTAAAAGATAAATCCTTTTCTCATTGTATAAAAGCATTACGTATAATTAAGTGAAAATGTATATAAAATTAAATAAAGAGAAAAAAAGTATGGATTATTATTATTTGAATAATGATAATAATCGGGCCACTCTGGCGAACCCTCAGAACTCTTTCCCCCCACCACCTCTCCCCACCACAACCCCCACCACGCTCGGAAAGAGGCTCCGACGCGGGGGGAAAGTGGAGGGGATAGGAGTGGGGATAGGAGTGGGGGGCGCCAGAGTGGTCCATATACTACTATACTATACTATACCATATACATAAGACTCTGTAGAGCGTGTGTTCAAGGGTACATGGGTTGTCGACGAGTTGCGAAAAGCCGTGTCGTGCGGGTACAGAGTGATAGACGTGACTGAAATCTGGCAATATGAAACCACGCAATTCAATCACGATACACAGACAGGGGGGCATTTTGTCGAATACATTAACACGTTTTTAAAAATCAAACAAGAAGCCAGTGGGTGGCCCGAAAGTTGCTCCAAAGATAACGCCGCGCAAGACCTCTATATAGCCGATTTCGAACGATCGGAAGGAATCAAGCTAAATCGCGACTCCATAGCTAAAAATCCGGGGTTGCGATCTGTCGCAAAGTTGTGCCTTAATTCATTTTGGGGGAAGTTTGGGCAGCGGGAAAATCTACCGCAGACAGAAATAGTTTCGACGCGTAAAAAACTTATGGAACTATTGACTAGCCCTGAGCACGAGATCACGGGTATTTTACCCGTAAATAACGAAATATTGTATGTAAGCTACACGAAAATCAGTGACGCTGTTATACCATCCGGCATAGCGAACGCCGTAGTAGCAGCATACACCACAGCCCAGGCCCGCCTAAAACTTTATAGTTACTTAGAGCGTCTGGGTCGTCGTGCTCTGTACTGCGATACCGATTCCGTAATTTACGTATCGCGCGAAGAAAAAGAAGAGTACGAGCCTCCAACGGGACAGCTCTTAGGGGATCTCACAGACGAGCTGAGCTCTTATGGGGAAGGTAGTTATATTAGAAGTTTCATTTCAGGCGGACCAAAATTTTATTCTTTTATCGTATGCACTCCCAATGGAGAGGAAAAAGAAGTATGTAAAGTAAAAGGGATAACGCTTAATTTTGCGAACAAGGGATTAATTAATTATAACTCAGTGCGCTCCTTTATAACCGGTGAGAGAGACGAGCCTGTTGTGCTAAAGTATGACGCTATACGACGCACGGCATTTCATCAGGTCGTCACACGTCCTGAAACAAAATCATGCAAACCATCGAGCGTCAAACGGAGACGAGATGGCGAATATGGCACTCTTCCTTACGGTTATAAAGAATAATGTATATAGATATAGACCTCGCACTACTTTGTAAATAATGTATATAAATAAAACTTTATGCTCTTATGTATATTCGTCTTTTCGAACCCTATATATGTTTCAGCTAATACGAAGATTGTGCTCATTCGCAAAAATGGATGTGCGGTGGAAACATCCTTGGACGGCGATGGTTTGCGGGCCCACGGGCTGCGGTAAAACATACTTTGTGAAAAAGTTTTTGAAATTCATTTCGCATTTGAATAGTGAACCGTTTCAACGAATTATTTTCTATTATTCCGAGTGGCAACAAGCGTATATGGAGTACGGTTCTTCGATAGAGTTTCGCGAAGGTTTACCACAAGCCTCGGATTATGCAAACGATCCGCGTGCAAAACTTATAATTATTGACGATTTGATGCGCGAGGCATCGAACAATAGCGTTGTCGACCTCTTCACCAAGGGTAGTCATCATAAGAATTTGAGCGTGTTTTTTATAACGCAAAATTTATTTCATCAGGGCCACGGGCAACGGGATATATCGCTGAACGCTAATTATATAGTAGTTTTCAAAAATCCGCGAGATCGCGCTCAAATACAGCACTTGGCGCGTCAGGTTTACCCCGAAAACCCCCGATTTCTGCAGGAAGTTTATTACGACGCAACGAGCAAACCACACGGTTATCTGCTCTTGGACTTGAAACAATCGACTCCCGATAACTGTAGATTTCGAACGTGTATTTTCCCCGATGATCCACAGCATTTCGTTTACGTGCCGCGAAAAAAGTTAAAAAGCACCGACACAGCCGGAGAAGTACCAGTCTTGCGGCTGTGATGGCGGGTAACAGGTCCTCTCTCTGCAAGAAGCACGTTGCAATATTGCACGCACTCCAGCATCTCAACAAGGAGCAACGAGACGCCGTTTTGCGTAAAGCCGATCCACGAATAATTCGTTGTATTTGTGAGTGTGCGTTAAACATTCTACGTGGTAACGTGCCTTTGAAGCCTGAACAAAGAAAAAAGTTGCGTCGCCACGCATCTATTCTTCGACGACTAGCTGCGAAAAGCGGTAGTTGGAAGAGCAAGAAACGTTTTGTGGTTCAAAACGGTGGGTTCCTACCGCTGCTGCTCGCCCCCGTACTGGGTACACTCTTGTCACGTTTGATAGGCGGCAGTGGATAATGGAGCATGCGAGAAAAATGGTGCTCGTGCCTGAAGAGAATCTTCAGCATATAGGCGTGCAGAATAATCGACAAACGGAATCTGTTCAACGGCAACAGCAGCAAACAGTGCAAACCCTTGGTACGACACTGAGTAGATTGGACACTGAGATGAACGATATTCTGAATTCTAATTTGTACAAGGATGAGAGGGAAAAGTGGTCGGCGTATTTCGCGGTGTTGCAGCGTTATCTCCATTTTGTCGATAATGAGCGAGCGCAGCAGCATCGTGCACTCGCAAAAAATGATGATTACATCACGACACCTATAGAGGAGGAGGGGAATAGTGGAAAAGGCGCTGAAATTCCACGCATAAACGACTCTATGATCGTTGAGAGTGTCCCGACAAAATATCGCAACAAAGCAAAACTATTGCTCCGTCGTTTACGCCTTGTACCAGTAACAGAGTTTTGCTGGGATCCTACAGGCACCGTCTCCGTCTAGAAATTCTGCAGGCCTTGCGGAACATACCAGACCACACGATAGGCGTATACCCAGCCGATCGTATCCCGAAGGTGTGGACGTGGCCGACAGCTTTTGTCGTTAATACCGATGGCCACAAATTACCCGGATCCCACTGGGTCGCCATGTACGTCGATCGAACTGGAGAAGGACGATACTTTGACAGCTACGGGATCCCTCCAATCGTCCCGCAGCATCTCATCCGACTCCGAAGAAACTGCAAGCTTTTCCGATGCAACGCTACTCAGCTTCAGGGTCCAGATTCGCAGTGTTGCGGACAGTATTGCATTATGTTTCTTCATTATATGTCTACTGGCTTTGGTATTAATAAGTTTCGAAGCGTATTTTCAGATGATTTATCCCGAAACGATAAAACAGTGAACGATTATTATAATGCGTATATAAAAAAACGCGAAAAGTCTAAGCCTCGGGGCAAAGTTTTCAATATGGACTCTGCGGTTGGTGGTGGCTGTGGTACAAATAATTTTAATCATAAAAACTTACACTGTATACAGAACTGTTGTCCCCGTGTACGGCAATAATGAATCTAATTTTAATATAAGAAATAAAATCGACATTGAAATTTTTCACGTTTTATTTTTTCTACCTATCCTTGAACTGCGATCACGCGCCTTGGAGTCAGCATTCTTTGGGTACAAAAGTCACTTTTAGCGACTATCATATTTCAAGCGGAATGTGCATCAAACCGTCGATTCTTCGAATCGGTAGGAAAAAAATTCTTTTTGCCTTTGTTATGTCGAAGGAAATGAGTCATCATTATAGGGTATCATATGTAGACGATCAGATTTCTTTTTGTCTTTGGTATTTCTAATAAAATGAGTAATCTTTATAGTGGGGGGAGGTCTAGTGGAGGGGCGACTGCAGAGTATAAGTTAGACCCTGGAGAACGACCATCATTCGCGATCAAACCGTGGTCAGATATCGAAGTAAACTTCAAAACTCTTAAAGACTTTCATTTGCTGTCATTTGAGGTGTATGCTGAGAAAACGACGCGAATTAAAGCGGCGAATAGAAGCACTTTCACACGACATTGCGAGTATCAAAGCAGTAATACAAGCGAGATCGCAATTTCTCTCTTTAACACGAAAATTTGACGAACTCGATATTTACGATGGATTTCGCACGAATCAACAAAGTGGGACAAACGGCCGCGTTTCTACCTGTGAAAAAGTTATCGGAACTAGAGCTCAAAAAAGACTACAGCATCGGCGACATAAGAACCGTTCAAACTAAATGGGGCACGCGTATCGTCATCGACGTGGAAAACACATTTGCATGCTTTCTACCAGCCAGATTCGTCCAACTGTTCGAAAAAGACGATCAGCTATTTCAGCAGATGATAGCCGCAGCCCGTGAAAATAATTTGGCCATGGAATATCGTGGAACAAAATTCAATAATCTGGAATTCAAACCGTCAACAAATCATTAAGTCCTGCGATGTATGCGAAACGTGCTAAGAATCTACGTGCGCTACTGCTACCGTTCGCCTATAAGCTAAATAATTTGGGGACGAAATCTGTGTGGGTGGGCCTTGATATTTGTCGGAACGGTACGTTACGGCCTGTGATTAGCTTCAAATGTTATATCCATGGTTGTTTAACTATGGACGGCCGTTCTTGGCACGATTTTCAAAATCATTTCAACATAGAGGATGAAGAAGACCCTGCACATCGCTCGTTACCGATATTCTGTTTTACGAAAGAGCACTTCATTATACTGTCATTATTACAAGCCAGTATAAACAGAAATATCTCATGGCTTCGTCGTGTTTGCAACGAGGTAACAAATTGCAGAGACTCTCTTGTAGATGCAATAACATCAGAAACATCCATTTTTACAACGAGCTGCATACGCCGTAATATTCGCACGAAGCGTGCGAAAATACGAGAGAGAGCTACCCAAAAACGAACATCACCGAATAATTCATATGACGAATTACCTACTTGTACAAAAACAACGATAATTGACAATCTACTGACGCATCATTTGGATCACATCGTTAAAACTGTTATAGCCCGTAAAAGATAAATCCTTTTCTCATTGTATAAAAGCATTACGTATAATTAAGTGAAAATGTATATAAAATTAAATAAAGAGAAAAAAAGTATGGATTATTATTATTTGAATAATGATAATAATCGGGCCACTCTGGCGAACCCTCAGAACTCTTTCCCCCCACCACCTCTCCCCACCACAACCCCCACCACGCTCGGAAAGAGGCTCCGACGCGGGGGGAAAGTGGAGGGGATAGGAGTGGGGATAGGAGTGGGGGGCGCCAGAGTGGTCCATATACTACTTATATTGGTTATATTTTTTGTTACGTAAAAGTTCTGAAAATCATCCAAGTTGTGTTTGCTGGGCATAAGCTCTGCCTTGGCTCACGGCTGTCGAAGCTCATGTCGCTTGGCCCGAAATGACAGTTGAACGAAATGACAGAGAGAAACGTATTTTCAGCTATCTCTATCGCACCTATGCCAAGCCGTAGTGTTTGAAAAGTGATGTTGAAAAATATGAAAAAATGAAAAAAAGCTGTGATATTATTTGAAAAAGTGAAAATTAGATGAAAAGTGAAATAATAGTATTGAAAAAAAGCGTAAAGAGTGGAAAACGGTTTGATATTTTCTGAGAAATTTCGAAACATTTTCATTAACTTTTAGAATTTCGAAAAAATTGATAAAAATAGCAACATTTGATACAATATTAATTTTTTTTTTTCAATGTCCAGCTTGCGCAAGTTAAAAGATATGGTAAATTTGTTCGAGAGTATCATCTGGGGATAGTTTGTATTCTTGTTGGACAGAATGTCCGCAAGTTACCAGCTGCAAACGTAACTTTAATACGACTATTTACCGCTTTTTCTAAAAACTTTTTGACTTGGTGCCAAATTTCAAATTGTTCAACATTTTCGCATCTCAAGTTGGCTTTTACCTTTCAGTACTGTTATTAGCACTTGTTTAGCTTGACTTTTTGTACACTTTGGATCTGTACAAGCTGTGAACTTGCAATTTCCTGAGAAATTCAAAAGGTTCAAGCCATCTAGCATTTACCTTTGGATTAAGGGATCATCACAGTGCGACCACCCGAAAAATAGCCGATTTCTGCTATTTTTTTTTGTAACGTGGATAGTAGTACTAATCGGTCTAATTTTTTTTTTATAAATTGAAGCACCGATAAAGAATACAAAATTTATTTTTAACAATTTCTTTATTCATTGTTTAATATTTTTTTAATTACGTAAAATTGCGTGGAAAAAAATGGTGTCCCATGTTGGCCAAAATTGTGACCGCAAATTTCATGTGAAACGAAAAATTCAAAATCATTTATTAATTTGTAAAAAATCCGCTATGTTCTTATCGAGGATTTTTTTAAATGAAATTTTAAAAAATGGCGGCGGTTTGAACACAAAGTATCGAATTGAGCTTTTTTCGACAGTTTTTCGTAAAAAAAAAGGATGATTTAAAAAAAAAAGCTTCCGTAGGGGCATAATGAATGAGGTGAAGAATGTTCTGTTAAAAACTCAAACGAATAGGTTGAAAACGCTTCCTTTGAGAGTGGCCACCGTTTTCATAAACACCATTCCAAGAATAACGCGTTCAATGTTGAACAATGAATGAAGTCATTTTTGAAAATTCATTTTGTATTCTTGATCGGTGTTTCAATTTGTAAAAAAAAAATTAGACCGATTAGCTCATCCTATCCACCTAAAAAATAAATCGGCTCTTCTTCGAGCGGTCTCACTGTGATGATCCCTTGATTTTCCAATGAAGACACACCTTATTCTATGAGAGAGCATAGTGGATGTAAATCCCGAAATGCAGATCGCCAAATCGCGAATCACGAGT
This sequence comes from Rhorus exstirpatorius, assembly GCA_963564615.1. Taxonomy (NCBI): domain Eukaryota; kingdom Metazoa; phylum Arthropoda; class Insecta; order Hymenoptera; family Ichneumonidae; genus Rhorus; species Rhorus exstirpatorius. The sequence goes on from OY751316.1 coordinate 2,792,357, forward strand.
ACTTTTTCGTGATAAATCTAAAATGCATGATAAAATCAGAACCTAGCTTGAAATTATAATATGCGGAGAAAGAATAGAAGAAAGAGCTCTCTCGGTATAGCTCGAGGTTTACATGCCTTGTTCGATGTTTTCGCAGTCAAAATAGATAATGGTAATTATACATTATTATAGATTTTGATATGCCAAATCGATTGATGCATGTTAAAATCGGAAGTTAATTTTGCTTGGAATTATAACAAGCGGAGAAAAAATGAAAGGCTCTCTTGGTGACTTTTTTTTCAATTTCTTCACGAAATTGTCTCCAAAACAGATAATTTTTACATCGACTTTTTGCCATTTTTACTTGACTTGTCAACTCGTTGTCTGCTTGTGGTCGACTTGCTGTCGACATGTTGTCGACTAGTTATCGACAAGTTGTCGATAATGTTTATGTTTATGTTAATGTTTATTATGTTATGTATCGTATTATATTTATGTTTATATCGACTTGTGGTCGACTTGTTGTCGACTTGTTGTCGCCTTGTTATCGATTTGTGGTCGACTTGGCGCCAACTTATTAATACTAACTGCGAGGAAAACGGTGAAAGGACAATCTGCATTTTCACTGCGCGAGATGAAATCCGCGTTTCCGATCGAACTTTTCGACTCGTTTAAATGTTTGGCTACATAAAATTGCAAATTTGAGACTGATTCCATCTCCAGCGTTTAAGGTAAAAGATCGACAAATAGTGCTACTTAAGGTGTAGGCAAAGCCATTTTAAAAATCAACGATTCCCCTCGTGTTTTTTTTAACAAAACGTGTAGTTTAGTTCAATGTTTACATAGTCTAAATCCCGCTCGTGTTAATAAATTTTTCTCCAGAGGAAATTACAAACGCCAACGTGCAGCGCCGCGCGTGATCGAAATTACGATCTAATTTTGTGCGTTTCCCACTGTGCGAGATCAAATCAACATTTCCGACTGCGCGATTCCATTCTACACAATATTTGACTATTTACGATGCCCTTGTCGTGTTTGATTTCATCTGCTGCGGCAGCAGCGAACGTCCACGACTAACCGCATGGGAAACGGCGATAAAACATTCTGCGACTTTCACTGCGCGAAATGAAATCGACGTTCCCGGTCGAATCATTCGGTTCGTTTAATTCTTTGACTACATCAAACTGCAATTTCGAGACTGATTTCATCTAACGATCGACAAGCAGTGCAGCTGAAGGGGAAGGCATAATAATTTCGAAAATCGAAATTATTATCGAATCTTCTGCTTTTTTTAACTGTGCGAGATCAAATCAACATTACCGACTGCACGATTCAATTCCACACAATATTTAAATAATTACGATGCCCTTGTCGTGTTTGATTTCATCTGTTGCCGCAGCAGCGAACGTCCACGACTAACCGCATGGAAAACGGCGATATAACATTCTGCGTTTTTTACTGCGCGAGATATAATCCACGTTCCCGGTCGAATCATTCCATTCGTTTAAATATTTGACTACATCAAACTGCAATTTCAAGACTGATTTCATCTAACGATCGACGAGCAGTGCAGCTGAAGGGGAAGGCATAATCATTTTGAAAATCGAAATTATTATCGAATCTTCTGCTTTTTTTAACTGTGCGAGATCAAATCAACATTACCGACTGCACGATTCAATTTCACACAATATTTCAATAATTACGACGCCCTTTTCGTGTTTGATTTCATTCGTTGCCGCAGCAGCGAACGTCCACGACTAACCGCATGGGAAACGGCGATATAACATTCTGCGACTTTCACTGCGCGAGATGAAATCCACGTTCCCGGTCGAATCTTTCCATTTGTTTAATTATTTAACTACATCAAACTGCAAATTCGAGACTGATTTTATCTAACGATCGACAAGCAGTGCAGCTGAAGGGGAAGGCATAATCATTTTGAAAATCGAAATTATTATCGAATCTTCTGCTTTTTTTAACTGTGCGAGATCAAATCAACATTACCGACTGCACGATTCAATTTCACACAATATTTCAGTAATTACGACGCCCTTTTCGTGTTTGATTTCATTCGTTGCCGCAGCAGCGAACGTCCACGACTAACCGCATGGGAAACGGCGATATAACATTCTGCGACTTTCACTGCGCGAGATGAAATCCACGTTCCCGGTCGAATCATTCCATTCGTTTAATTATTTGACTACATCAAACTGCAATTTCGAGACTGATTTCATCTAACGATCGACAAGCAGTGCAGCTGAAGGGGAAGGCATAATCATTTTGAAAATCGAAATTATTATCGAATCTTCTGCTTTTTTTAACTGTGCGAGATCAAATCAACATTACCGACTGCACGATTTAATTTCACACAATATTTAAATAATTACGATGCCCTTGTCGTGTTTGATTTCATCTGTTGCCGCAGCAACATGCGGTTAGTCGTGGACGTTCGCTGCTGCGGCAACAGATGAAATCAAACACGACAAGGGCATCGTAATTATTCAAATATTGTGTGGAATTGAATCGTGCAGTCAGTAATGTTGATTTCATCTCGCACAGTCGGAAATGCACAAGATTAGCTCGTAATTTCGATCACGCGTGGCGCTGCGCGGCGGCGTTCGTAACTTCCTCTGGAGATGGATTTGTTAACACGTGCGGGATTTAGACGATTTAAACATTGTAAGAAACTAAACGTTTCGTTGAAAAAAACCCGAGGGGAAACGTTGATTACTAAAACGGCTTTGCCTACACCTTAAGCTGCACTACTTGTCGATTGTTCACCTTAAACGCTGCAGATGAAATCAGTATTGAATTTGAAATTTTATGTAGCTAAATATTTAAACAAGTCGAAAAGTTCGATCGGGAACGCGGATTTCATCTCGCGCAGTGAAAATGCAGACTGTCCTTTCACCGTTTTACTCCCAGTTAGTCATGGACGTTCGCTACTGCCGCAGCAGATGAAATTAAACACAACAAGAGCATCGTAAATAGGCGAATGTTCGACGGACCGGAATCGTGCCAACGGAAATGTTGATTTCATCTCGCACAGTGAAAAAAAAGCAGAAAATTCGATAATAATTTCGATTTACAAAATGATTATGCCTTCCCCTTCAGCTGCACTGCTTGTCGATCGTTACATGAAATCAGTCTCGAATTTGCAGTTCATGTAGTCAAATAATTAAACGAATGGAAAGATTCGACCGGGAACGTGCATTTCATCTCGCGCAGTGAAAGTCGCAGAATGTTATATCGCCGTTTTCCATGCGGTTAGTCGTGGACGTTCGCTGCTGCGGCAACAGATGAAATCAAACACGACAAGGATATCGTAATTATTTAAATATTGTGTGGAATCAAATCGTGCAGTCGGTAATGTTGATTTGATCTCGCACAGTTAAAAAAAGCAGAAGATTCGATAATAATTTCGATTTTCAAAATGATTATGCCTTCCCCTTCAGCTGCACTGCTTGTCGATCGTTACATGAAATCAGTCTCGAATTTGCAGTTCATGTAGTCAAATAATTAAACGAATGGAAAGATTCGACCGGGAACGTGCATTTCATCTCGCGCAGTGAAAGTCGCAGAATGTTATATCGCCGTTTTCCATGCGGTTAGTCGTGGACGTTCGCTGCTGCGGCAACAGATGAAATCAAACACGAAAAGGGCATCGTAATTATTTAAATATTGTGTGAAATTGAATCGTGCAGTCGGAAATGTTGATTTGATCTCGCACAGTTAAAAAAAGCAGAAGATTTGATAACAATTTCGATTTTGAAAATGATAATGCCTTCACCTTCAGCTGCACTGCTTGTCGATCGTTAGATGAAATCAGTCTCGAATTTGCACTTTGATGTAGTCAAATAATTAAACGAATGGAAAGATTCGACCGGGAACGTGGATTTCATCTCGCGCAGTGAAAGTCGCAGAATGTTATATCGCCGTTTCCCATGCGGTTAGTCGTGGACGTTCGCTGCTGCGGCAACAGATGAAATCAAACACGACAAGGGCATCGTAATTATTCAAATATTGTGTGGAATTGAATCGTGCAGTCGGTAATGTTGATTTCATCTCGCACAGTCGGAAATGCACAAGATTAGCTCGTAATTTCGATCACGCGTGGCGCTGCGCGGCGGCGTTCGTAACTTCCTCTGGAGATGAATTTGTTAACACGTGCGGGATTTAGACTATTTAAACATTGTAAGAAACTAAACGTTTCGTTGAAAAAAACCCGAGGGGAAACGTTGATTCTTAAAACGGCTTTGCCTACACCGTAAGCTGCACTACTTGTCGATTGTTCACCTTAAACGCTGTAGATGGAATCAGTCTGAAATTTAAAATTTTCATTTAACCAAATATTTAAACGAATCGAAATGTTCGATCGGGAACATGGATTTCATCTCGCGCAGTGAAAATGCAGATTGTCCTTTCACCGTTTTCCTCCCAGTTAGTCATGGACGTTAGCTACTGCCGCAGCAGATGAAATCAAACACAACAAGAGCATCATAAATAGTCGAATGTTCGATGGAACGGAATTGTTCCAACGGAAACGTTGATTTCATCTCGCACATTGAAAAAAAGCAGAAGATTCGATAATAATTTGGATTTTCAAAATGATTATGCCTTCACCTCCAGCTGCACTGCTTGTCGATCGTTAGATGGAATCAGTCTCGAATATGCAATTTGATGTAGTCAAATAATTAAACGAACCGAATGATTCGACCGGGAACGTCGATTTCATTTCGCGCAGTGAAAGTCGCAGAATGTTTTATCGCCGTTTCCCATGCGGTTAGTCGTGGACGTTCGCTGCTGCCGCAGCAGATGAAATCAAACACGACAAGGGCATCGTAAATAGTCAAATATTGTGTAGAATGGAATCGCGCAGTCGGAAATGTTGATTTGATCTCGCACAGTGGGAAACGCACAAAATTAGATCGTAATTTCGATCACGCGCAGCGCTGCACGTTGGCGTTTGTAATTTCCTCTGGAGAAAAATTTATTAACACGAGCGGGATTTAGACTATGTAAACATTGAACTAAACTAGACGTTTTGTTAAAAAAAACACGAGGGGAATCGTTGATTTTTAAAATGGCTTTGCCTACACCTTAAGTAGCACTATTTGTCGATCTTTTACCTTAAACGCTGGAGATGGAATCAGTCTCAAATTTGCAATTTTATGTAGCCAAACATTTAAACGAGTCGAAAAGTTCGATCGGAAACGCGGATTTCATCTCGCGCAGTGAAAATGCAGATTGTCCTTTCACCGTTTTCCTCGCAGTTAGTATTAATAAGTTGGCGCCAAGTCGACCACAAATCGATAACAAGGCGACAACAAGTCGACAACAAGTCGACCACAAGTCGATATAAACATAAATATAATACGATACATAACATAATAAACATTAACATAAACATAAACATTATCGACAACTTGTCGATAACTAGTCGACAACATGTCGACAGCAAGTCGACCACAAGCAGACAACGAGTTGACAAGTCAAGTAAAAATGGCAAAAAGTCGATGTAAAAATTATCTGTTTTGGAGACAATTTCGTGAAGAAATTGAAAAAAAAGTCACCAAGAGAGCCTTTCATTTTTTCTCCGCTTGTTATAATTCCAAGCAAAATTAACTTCCGATTTTAACATGCATCAATCGATTTGGCATATCAAAATCTATAATAATGTATAATTACTATTATCTATTTTGACTGCGAAAACATCGAACAAGGCATGTAAACCTCGAGCTATACCGAGAGAGCTCTTTCTTCTATTCTTTCTCCGCATATTATAATTTCAAGCTAGGTTCTGATTTTATCATGCATTTTAGATTTATCACGAAAAAGTACTCGTGATTCGCGATTTGGCGATCTGCATTTCGGGATTTACATCCACTATGCTCTCTCATAGAATAAGGTGTGTCTTCATTGGAAAATCAAGGGATCATCACAGTGAGACCGCTCGAAGAAGAGCCGATTTATTTTTTAGTTGGATAGGATGAGCTAATCGGTCTAATTTTTTTTTTACAAATTGAAACACCGATCAAGAATACAAAATGAATTTTCAAAAATGACTTCATTCATTGTTCAACATTGAATGCGTTATTCTTGGAATGGTGTTTATGAAAACGGTGGCCACTCTCAAAGGAAGCGTTTTCAACCTATTCGTTTGAGTTTTTAACAGAACATTCTTCACCTCATTCATTATGCCCCTACGGAAGCTTTTATTTTTAAATCATCCTTTTTTTTTACGAAAAACTGTCGAAAAAAGCTCAATTCGATACTTTGTGTTCAAACCGCCGCCATTTTTTAAAATTTCATTTAAAAAAATCCTCGATAAGAACATAGCGGATTTTTTACAAATTAATAAATGATTTTGAATTTTTCGTTTCACATGAAATTTGCGGTCACAATTTTGGCCAACATGGGACACCATTTTTTTCCACGCAATTTTACGTAATTAAAAAAATATTAAACAATGAATAAAGAAATTGTTAAAAATAAATTTTGTATTCTTTATCGGTGCTTCAATTTATAAAAAAAAAATTAGACCGATTAGTACTACTATCCACGTTACAAAAAAAAATAGCGGAAATCGGCTATTTTTCGGGTGGTCGCACTGTGATGATCCCTTAATCCAAAGGTAAATGCTAGATGGCTTGAACCTTTTGAATTTCTCAGGAAATTGCAAGTTCACAGCTTGTACAGATCCAAAGTATACAAAAAGTCAAGCTAAACAAGTGCTAATAACAGTACTGAAAGGTAAAAGCCAACTTGAGATGCGAAAATGTTGAACAATTTGAAATTTGGCACCAAGTCAAAAAGTTTTTAGAAAAAGCGGTAAATAGTCGTATTAAAGTTACGTTTGCAGCTGGTAACTTGCGGACATTCTGTCCAACAAGAATACAAACTATCCCCAGATGATACTCTCGAACAAATTTACCATATCTTTTAACTTGCGCAAGCTGGACATTGAAAAAAAAAAATTAAAATTGTATCAAATGTTGCTATTTTTATCAATTTTTTCGAAATTCTAAAAGTTAATGAAAATGTTTCGAAATTTCTCAGAAAATATCAAACCGTTTTCCACTCTTTACGCTTTTTTTCAATACTATTATTTCACTTTTCATCTAATTTTCACTTTTTCAAATAATATCACAGCTTTTTTTCATTTTTTCATATTTTTCAACATCACTTTTCAAACACTACGGCTTGGCATGGGTGCGATAGAGATAGCTGAAAATACGTTTCTCTCTGTCATTTCGTTCAACTGTCATTTCGGGCCAAGCGACATAAGCTTCGACAGCCGTGAGCCAAGGCAGAGCTTATGTGATGCAACTTCACGCGGCACAGTTCTATTCCACCTTTTCGAATAAAAACGCATTAAAATGCAACTTTTAACATTTTTTTTCTCCATGCGATCTGCGTCAAAAAAAATTTTCCACCAGCGCTTTGTATTCAGAATTAAATAATCTTCACGTTTCAAAAATAAAAATCAACTTGACATTATTTTTCGTCATTACCATTTTTCTGCTGTAAAAACTATAATCATCACATTCACACCGTATTTTTTTTCGAATCGGGCTTCGAAAACCATTTAAAAACCGCACCCGATAAACCCCGATATCACCCCCCAAAACCCTCAAAAAAATACCGTCCACATTATAATGGTCACGCTGTACACTCAAAAATCAGTATTTACACTAAAAATGTAGTGTAAACGCTCGATTTTAAGGATATTCACTCAAAAATAGAGTGTATACACCCAAAAATCAATATTTACACCCAAAATTTAGTGTAAACGCTTAATTTTGAGGATATACCCTCAAAAATCGAGTGTTTTTTCCGTGAGGGTTTGCTACAGAAAATATTTTTATTTTATTAACTCTGTATTCTTCAAATACCAATAATAATTGGGTCCTCGAAGTATAAAGTCTATATATGTATTTATTTATTTACATTTATGCAACCACCACGCGATATTTTTTTCTTAATTAATATGTTTTTTAATATTTTTTTTGTATTTTGTAGTAACAATACTTCAATTTTAGTAAATAAACGGCACCTACTGTTATTATGATGAATCTTTCCTACAGGAAATATTTTTATTTAATTACTCTGTATTGTTTAGATATTCATTGTTTAGAATATGTTTAGATATTCATTTTTTTATAAATAAACAAGCTAAATAATTACGTTTTTTTTTCGGAAAAATTCACTCTTGAAGAATCTATCCAAGGTAATAACTTGAAATTTAGTGAGAGTGGGTTTTTGAGGTCACTGATTACGAATCCAATGTCAGATTTTTTAAATTGAATATATTTAAATTTCGGTGTCCCCATCTTGAATCCGCCATCTCGAATTATGCAGATCTGATAGCGGATTCGTAATCAGTGACCCCAAAAACTCACTCTTACTAAATTTCAAGTGATTACCTTGGATAGATTCTTCAAGAGTGAATTTTTCCGAAAAAAAAAACGTAATTTTTTTAGCTTGTGTATTTATAAATCTTATATTATTAACCCCTTGACTGGTGAGCCCGCCATATGGCGGGCAATAGAAACTGTGCCATAACTGGTGAGCCCGCCATATGGCGGGCTGTCGGAAAAAATGCGTTATATACGAAATTTCTTAGAATTTCAGTACCAAAACCCGTACTCGGGGGTTTTTGGGGTCACTGATCACGAATCTGTACTCCAAATTTGGCAATTCAAGATGGCGGATCCAATATGGCGGACAAAAATGCAAAAAGTCACTCGACGAGACTGAACGTTGGTACTCGGGGGTTTTTGGGGTCGCTGATCACGAATCTGCACTCCAAATTTGGCAATTCAAGATGGCGGATCCAATATGGCGGACAAAAATGCAAAAAGTCACTCGACGAGACTGAACGTTGGTACTCGGGGGTTTTTGGGGTCGCTGATCACGAATCTGCACTCCAAATTTGGCAATTCAAGATGGCGGATCCAATATGGCAGACCAAAAATGCAAAAAGTCACTCGACGAGACTGAACGTTGGTACTCGGGGGTTTTTGGGGTCGCTGATTACGAATCAGCATTTCAAATTCAGAAGTTGAACGCATGCTTATTTCTTACCTCCAGCATTGGTTCGCAATTTTCATACGATCCAAAGTGTGCCACGAGGAGGCTGCATGGTAGGATTTTACACTTCATTTTTTTTTTCTTTTTTCACTTTTTTCTTTTTTTTAATTTTTTTTTTTTTTTTAGATTTTTTCCGTTTTTTTTTTCATTTCTCTATTTGTGTTGTCGTTGTTTTTGTCCATTTTTTGCATCAAGTTTTTCCAAATCGAAAAAATGAAGTGTAAAATCCTACCATGCAGCCTCCTCGTGGCACACTTTGGATCGTATGAAAATTGCGAACCAATGCTGGAGGTAAGAAATAAACATGCGTTCAACTTCTGAATTTGAAGTGCTGATTCGTAATCAGCGACCCCAAAAACCCCCGAGTACCAACGTTCAGTCTCGTCGAGTGACTTTTTGCATTTTTGGTCCGCCATATTGGATCCGCCATCTTGAATTGCCAAATTTGGAGTACAGATTCGTGATCAGCGACCCCAAAAACCCCCGAGTACCAACGTTCAGTCTCGTCGAGTGACTTTTTGCATTTTTGGTCTGCCATATTGGATCCGCCATCTTGAATTGACAAATTTGGAGTGCAGATTCGTGATCAGCGACCCCAAAAACCCCCGAGTACCAACGTTCAGTCTCGTCGAGTGACTTTTTGCATTTTTGTCCGCCATATTGGATCCGCCATCTTGAATTGCCAAATTTGGAGTGCAGATTTGTGATCAGCGACCCCAAAAACCCTCAAGTGCCAAATTTCAAGTTGATGGTAAAAAAAAAAATTGTCTACCAGAAATGTCCACTTCACCCTCAAATCCTTTACCAGTGAAGGGGTTAACAATGATGCCAAACAGACTGTATATTTATGTTCTTTCATCACTAAAGTAACTAAAAAGTGCAAAAAAATCGGATCTGAATACGTTAAAAAGTAAATAAATTAGAAAAATTCAAGAAAATCGAGGTGGTAATGTGGGTTACCACCATGTTTCAAAGTTAAAGGGTGTGCAATTTGTTTAAATTGATCGGTATGATAATGTGTTTTTTTTTCATATATAATAGCACCAATGAACACTAAAATCTCGCAGTTGCAGATTTTTAAAAATATTATTACTCTTATAATAAAATATATCCTGAGAATATGGCCGAAACATGTGTATTTCAAATGGGGAAATTCACCCTCGGGCGGGAGGGGTTAGAGTCTACACTGAGAAAAAAAAAATGTTGATTCAATAAAATTGATGTTATTGGAATATATTTCATTAATTCAACTGCAATGTTTTCAGCTGAAGTGAATAGATGCTTAGTTCAACAATACTGTCATTGTTTTCAAAAGCATAATTATCATGATTTTTTTATTTAATTGAACTATACATTTCATTGACTGAAGAATATATGCGATTGAGCCCAAACAATATTTTATTCCCAAAAAAATAATTTCGTCTTGAATCTACGTACTCAATGTAAATTAATATTTTATTAGAAAGACCACGTAGAGATGATTGAATTAAGTAAATTGCTGCGGTAAGATTTCATTCCAACTTTTGTTAGTCCCAAGTAATGGTTTTATCGGATAAATCATTTATTTTGTTAATAAGATAACTTTAGCTATTGATTGTTTAAGCACATGTTTCATTGCTATAAAAGTATAAAGTTTTGAGTGAAAAAATCAAATCACTGATCAAATTGATTGGCAGAGTTGTTCAGAATAATTATGTGATTTTGGCAAATAAACAAAGCATTTGAATGAAAGTGATTTTTTATTATTGTATGTATGCAGTTCAATTAGATATACGATTACATTAACTAAATATGAAATTTAAAAAAAATTATGTAGTCTTGAATCTATTCACTCGATGGAAGTTAATATTCTATTAGAAAAACTACTTATACATGATTGAACTAAATACATGGCTGCAGTCAGATTGCATCGCGACTTTTGTTAGACTCAAGTAAATATTTTCATCGGATTGATCCATTATTTCGTTAATTTGAAAACTTTAACCATTGACTGTTCGAGCACATTTTTTATTGTTATAAAAGTATAAATACTTTATTGGAAAAATTCAAATTCCTGATCGAATTGATTGGCGGAGTTGTTCAGAGTAATTATGTGATTTTGGCAAATAAACGAAACAGTTGAACGAAAGTGATTTTTTATTGTTGTACGTATGCAGTTCAATTATATATACGATTACACTAACTAAATATGGAATTTAAAAAAAATTATTGAGTCTTGAATCTACTTACTCGATGGAAGTTAATATTCTATTAGAAAGACTACTTATACATGATTGAACCAAATACATTGCTGCAGTCAGATTGTATCGCGACTTTTGTTAGACTCGAGTAAATATTTTCATCGGATTAATCCATTATTTCGTTAATTTGAAAACTTTGACCATTGACTGTTTGAGCACATTCTTTATTGTTATAAAAGTATAAACACTTTATTGAAAAAATTCAAATTCCTGATCAAATTGATTGGCTGAGTTGTTCAGAGTGATTATGGCAAGTAAACGAAACAGTTGAACGAAAGTGATTTTTTATTTTGTTGTACGTATGCAGTTCAATTATATATACGATTACATTAACTAAATATGGAATTTAAAAAAAAAATATTTATTCTTGAATCTACTTACTCGATGGAAGATAATATTCTATTATAAAGACTATACTTATAATTGATTGAACTAAATACATTGCTGCAGTAAGATTGCATCGCGACTTTTGCTAGACTCGAGTAAAATATTTTCATCGGATTAATCCATTATTTCGTTAATTTGAAAACTTTGACTGTTGACTATGTTCGAGCACATTTCTATTGCTATAAAAGTATAAACACTTTATTGAAAAAAATCAAATTCCTGATCAAATTGATTGGCGGAGTTGTTCAGAGCAATTATGTGATTTTGGCACAGAAATGAAGCAGTTGAAGGAAAGTTATTTTTTATTGTTGTATGTAGGCAGTTGAATTCTATATATGAATGGATTGTTTTGAATGAATATTGATTTGAGAAAATCTCATTTCGTAATCCGTATACAGTTGGTGCAAAATAATATCTATATTGTAACGTCCTGGGTCGAAATACCCACCTAAATTTGAAATTTTTCATATACGTTCTTTTAATACTCAAATTACGAGAAAACATGAACGAAAAGAGGTGACCCTCATTGCCGGAGTTCACCACCTAAACGCACAAAAACTTGAATCTTTTACGAACGAGGCTCGTCACGGGGGAAGGCGCTGAGTGACGAACCGGCGTATGTCGCGCGTTATCACCAAGCTCCCGCAAAATGCTGGAAGTTGGTGAAAATCAACGCCTTGCTGGTTCGCACACGGTAGCCGCGCTTATCGCTTACCAATAAGCCTCAACATATACAACAAGTACACTTCGTGAGTATCGATATCCCTGCACTGGCAGTAGTCAGAAATCAGTCTGGACAATGTCGATTACACGAAGCTGACAGGAAAATCGCGAGCCATAATAACTGGAAATCCGTCTGGCGATTATCGGCTGACAGGAAAATCGCCAGCCATAATAACTGGAAATCCGTCTGGCGATTATTGTCAGCAGAATGTCGAGGTATGAGAGAAACTCTTCCCTCACGCGCCGACATCTCCCACCTTATGCGACAATAGAATAAGGGCCTATATAATGACCAGCAAGAAGTCCGTCAGTCAGAGTGAGAAGTCAGTCAGTGAGGAGTAGAGGGTAATCAACAGTCAAGTGCTTAAGAGTCAGAGTACTCAGTCACTTGAGTAGGTTAACGAATAACCATCGGAAAAATCGGCGGGTCTACCTCGGGGATCCGACCGCGTGTAAAACAGGACTAAAACTTAAAAAGATGTGAAAATTGTGAAAACTTCCTGTCCGATTTCCCCAACGGGATTGGTCGAGGACTATTTGAATAAACGCCGAAATTTATTTGTTGAAATTAAAAAGTGATTCGACAAACTCATTTAAATAACCCGCTACGCCTGCATCCGCTCATCCAACGAGGATAGATTCGGCCGGTAAATACGGGAAAATAATAGATAAAACGTACGAACATACTTCAAGTTGTTCAGTTTCGATTGGGACACCCACCAAAATTCACGTGTTCCCAACACCTTTTCATAACTGCAGTACCGTGCGCTAGACGCACGTGCTCACGCAGTTACTTCACTTAATTTTCTCACCTTCTCTGACTACAGTACTGTGCGCTAGACGCACGTTCTTAAGTGGTACAGTACTGTGCGCTCGACGCACGTACTTAAGTAATTAAAATCTCTTACTACAGTACTGTGCGCTAGACGCACGTTCTTAAGTAGTACAGTACTGTGCGCTCGACGCACGTGCTTAAGCAATTAAAATCTCTGACTACAGTACTGTGCGCTAGACGCACGTTCTTAAGTGGTACAGTACTGTGCGCTAGACGCACGTACTTAAGCAGTTACTTTTCTCACCTTTTCTGACTACAGCACTGTGCGCTAGACGCATGTGCTTAAGTAATTACTTATTCCTCCCTCCGGGTACAGTCCCGTGCGCCAGACGCACGCTCTGTACTCTAACCAGCCAACCACAACTCCGTGCGCTAGACGCACGCACTGTGGTGGAGGTTTCGACCCTATCGTGTGGGAGTCCCACCCGAAAATAGGACACACTCGAAGGATAACTTTTTCATTTGGACTTTTACGAGCAAACGCCGAAGCGGTAAATCCGAAAATAATAACGACTCGCTCCAGGGAAGAATTGTTTAATGTACGAGCACAGCAACAACAATTCGAGCGACACCTCAACCGACAACGTCGTCTTCGTCAACTAAACACCCGCTACGCCCAAACAAAAATCATCTAACAAAAACCACGGTAAAACACCACGTTTTACCAAAGAAAGCAAGAAAAATCTACGTTTCACGTAAGTAGCGTCACACGATCACCGCACTCTTGCCTCTATCCCCGACCGGCGCATTCCGGTCCCAACAAGAGGCACCCTTATTTCTATATATACCCTATCGTTCTCACCCAGGACGTAACAATATCAAATCTCACTTGTGCATGATTGAACCAAAAAAGCGGCTACCGTTGGATACTTTCGTATGTTGACAGATCAATTAACATTTAAAGTTAAAACAATCATTAATTGAATTAAGATAACTCACTAGCGTTGCAGAATTTATCTGGTAATTTCAACTAAATATAGGACCCAAAACAGATATAATTTTCATTAACAGGAACACTTTTTATTTCGCTCAATATTACAAATTATAGTGACTTCAAGCCTTTCCCAAAGAATGATTGAAAAAAATTTTGTTCACCATGGACTCGTTTATTCCATTGCATTATTTATTATATTTTATCCTCTTCAATCCGTTTTCAGCCGAATAAAATTGGGCGGTAAACCAATCGAACAAGTCAAGCCGAATTGAACCCCAAGCGTGGCTACAATTTGAATATGAGAAACCTATCCAAATATTTCAACGATTTCATGGCGAAGTTTGTAGGGCGCTCGATTAGTGTATCCGAGGATGCGAGATCGATCCTCGGTACTTGACATTTTTTTTCGTCCTTTTTATAAAATTTTTATACGCATATGTTTCTATCAATATCACAGACGATAATGAAATAAATAAGTTCACATTTTTAAAAAAATCATGGTATCATTTTTTGTTAAAGGTTTGGAGTCACTAAATGGTAATGTCGAATCAAACAAAAAGTATTTATATCGATGAAAATTACATTTTGTATCGGCCCTATATTTATTTGCAATGATCAGTTAAATTTGCCAATGTTAGTGCGTTATCTTAATTCAATTAACGATTGTTTTGAATTAAAAGGTTATTTGATCTGTTAACACGGGAAAATATCAACTTCATTACAGAAATTAAAGAAAAGAACACCATTGGAAGAAATGTTGACTCAATACCACTGGTTTGATTGCAAATTATTTTATTAAATTAACGGCGGTGTTTTCGACTGGAATGAGTAGAATGCCTACTTCAACAATACAGTGATTAATTTTAAAAGCACGATTATTTTGAATGTTTCGAAGTGAAAAAAGTTATTCATCCAATGAAATATGCTACTTATTCAATCAAATGTGCTAATAATTCAGTGAAATATGCTGTTCATTTAGTAAAATGAGCAATTGCTCAATTTTATTCAGCAGTAAGGCTGATTCATTTGAACGGAGTGTTTTTTTCTTGATTAGAAAAAAAGTTCTGGCATTTTTTTTTGGGGAAAGGCTTGAATGAATAATGTGTCGTTGTAACAATGAAATATTATTTTCTTCATGAATTAATATAAAATTACAAGATATGCGAACAATTCGAATAAACGTGGGAAACAGGCTAGTATAGCTCAGTGGTCAGAGCAATCGACTGGTGGTCAGAAGGTCCCGTGTTCGAGTCCAGGTCGGAGCATCAAATTTTCTTCGGATATTTCTCCGGGTGGAACACAAAATTCCGCAACGAAAGTAAGTATTGAAACAAAATAATATGGTAACATTGTTTAAATAATTGTTAACAAATACATAGATTCTTGTAGGTACAGTGCGATCCCGATTCTCCACCACTTGGGAGAAGGACTACTACGCTTGCCGCAGTACCGGATGACAGTGGATGAATCGGATGAATTGAATACATGATTGAATAACCCATTGTAAGAACAACTACAGCAACCGAATATTTATTTCTGGTGAATTAATCTTTTGCTATAAGAACTGTATCGTCATTTCGAACAATCGAATATTTAGTTAAAATAACCCTACAAATAATCTACCCAACAAGACATTTGTTCAATCAGCAGAAGATTATCGTATCTCAAGCAAAAGTCTATATGTGTGAACCGAATATACATTTCATATAATTAAATATATAACTGGAGTAAGAGTATATTGTTTTGATTTAATTAAAATCGATGTTGTTTGGAATAAACATGATTTTTGTATGACGGAAAAATACTTTGATGCAAATAAATATGTTTTTCCAGGGACAATATATATTTTCAATGCATTATAATATTAAAATCAATTCAATCATATTTGAAGAAGAAATAAGTAAGCGAATAATTTCTCCGAACTAAATATCGATTTAAAGTAGACAAATATTCAGTTCAATTGACCGTAGGTTTTATTCTTTTTCAATGATAGATGTAAACTATTCGATCAATTGTGAACTTTTCCTAAATGTACAAATAATAGTAGCAACAGCATATTCTTTGCATTCATGTAAATCAGAAAGTGATTTAATTGCACACACGATTTTTTCGACTATAAAAGCTATTGGACCAATCGTATATCGGTTTCAGGAGCACGTATTTATGATTCATTTAACTTCCCGTGTAATCTTACTAACTGTACCGACTTTTCAACTAACAGCATTTTGATCTCACTCAATTAAATAAATGTACTATTCGATTGATTGTGAACTTTTCCCAAATGTAAAAGGAATAGTAGCAACATCATATTCTTCACATTCATGCAAGCCAGATAATGATTTAATGGCGCACATGACTTCTTCGACTATAAATACTATTGGAGCAATTACATATTCGTATTGTATAATTTCATATTCGTTTCAGGGGAACGCATTTACGATTTATTTAACTTCCCGTGTAATCTTACAAACTGTACCGACTTTTGAACTAACAGCATTTTTATCTCACTCAATTAAATAAATATACTACTCGATTAATTGTGAACTTTTCCCACATGTAAAAGGAATAGGAGCAAGATCATATTCTTCACATTCATGCAAGCCAGATAGTGATTTAATGGCGCACACGACTTCTTCGACTATAAATACTATTGAAGCAATTACATATTCGTATTGTACAATTGCATATTCGTTTCAGGGGCACACATTAACGATTTATTCAACTTCCCGTGTAATCTTACTAACTGTACCGACCTTTTAACTAACAGAATTTTTATTTGACTCAATTAAAAAAACAGTTTATTCGATTAATTATGAGCTTCTGTCAAATATAAAATGCATCGCAGTAACTCTCCATACATTCTGTATACAGAAGTCGAGAAGTGATTCAAGTACATATATGATAACACAGATTCCATAAACTATTTGTCCAAATAAATCTGCATTTTACACAATTCATTTCATGTTTGACTTGAAGCTCAAATTTTTCTTATCGATATGTTCTACTATTCTTTCAAAGAAAACTCATATTATGGCAAATGAGAGAAAGATATGAAGAACACCATATAATTTCAGTTTGAAAATATATATTGTCGAGTGGAATAAATTTTTTCAAAACTATATAGTATTTCAACGATCAAATATTTCGATGGCACTATTGAATGACAGATTCTATTGAATCAATGTCGAATTCACTTGTTTGAATTAATTTTTTTTCTCAGTGTAGATGAAAATCTGAAAAAATTAGGGTTTTTTTAAAATTATTTAGAGCCGATTTGGGGGGCGTTTGATTAAAAATTCGTCCGAGCCCTGAATAAGGACCACCCTAATATATATGGCACATTCTATGATTCCTCAGCAAGCCCTAAATTTTTCAAAAATTTTCCAAAAAAGATCCAAAATTTTTATTTCTTTGTAAATGTGTAGAAACGGCTGGATGTTTCAGACCTTTGTCTGGTTGTTTACACTCAATTGTTTTAGACTTGTATGAATTTTTTTTTTTTAATTGACCAAATAATCAAGGTTTTATTATACAAGATCGATTTATACATATGCATGGATTATGAAAATAGGCTTATTCTTTGGAATTCCAATGTGTACAACTTCCTTATGAAATATTTGACATGAATATCTAAACAATACAGAGTAATTAAATAAAAATATTTCCTGTAGCAAAGATTCATCATAATAACAGTGGGTGCCGTTTATTTACTAAAATTGAAATATTGTTACTACAAAATACAAAAAAAAATTAAAAAACATATTAATTAAGAAAAAAATTGCGCGTGGTGGTTGCATAAATGTAAATAAATAAATAAATATATAGACTTTATACTTCGAGGACCGAATTATTATTGGTATTTGAAGAATACAGAGTTAATAAAATAAAAATATTTTCTGTAGCAAAGATTCGTCATAATAACAGTATATACCATTTATTTAGTAAAATGAGAACATCGTTATTACTAAATACAAAAAATAAAATAAATATTAGAAACATATTAATTCCGAAAAAAAATGCGCGTAGTGGTTTCGATCCCAAGACCGACAGGGTAGCAGACTGTGCTAGCGGTTCTCAATCCGTGGTCCGTGTAACATATATTTCTGCGTTTTCGCTCGATACCATGTGCACGCCACGCTCAGTCAACCTGCGTTACCCGGGAGGCCAATGTGCACACAGCTGACTCAGAATCTGCCACACCGCCCGAGTCAATGTCCACGCGAACTACCCCCACTACCTCGGCCAGTCGAAACCCCCTCGAGCACCTGCATGAGCAATCTCTCTACTAGTCTCTGTGAAATACATGTTATTTTTATCTTTTAATGTCATTATTTTACTGGCACATGTAATGGTTGACAAAAAAAAAAAAACAATTATGTATGCAATTAAAAGGGAAAAAAATGTATTGGTCATTCTAAGGCATTTTATTTGCATATTTTTCTTTGTTTTAAATAAAAAAGGTAGGGAAACAGCAATATATCAGTCATATCTGACGTTTATTACGGTCAATAAATAGATAATTTAAGATAATTTCCTCAATAAACCTTTCTTAATTTTAACGCAATTGATATTGTATTTTTTTAGCATTTTTTTTTTATTGAATGGACCTTACGTATTATACAATATTTGTTTTGCAATAATCCATAACAGTAATTGTACATGGAACATTACATATTTCAAATAAATAATTTTAGAATTAATCTAAAGAACGATCTCGAAAAAAAATTGTTTGTTTTAAAATTTCATATTTGTTAAATGTAAAGCGCATAATTGTTACCTACATATCTGTTTGATTACTTCGTTAGAACCTAAAATTATTTATATTATATTTCTTTAGCTAACCTGAATACGTAATAAATGTCGGGTATGACTGATATCTTACTATCTTCCTACGATTTTCAATTAAAATAAAGGAAAAATATTTAATAAGCAGGGTAAAATGCCTTAGAACGTCTAATGCATTTTTTTTTCTTTTCTTTTTTTTTGAAAGTATACTAGGACCTCGATTTAATGGCACTCGATTTAATAAACAGTCCCCCACCATGTCGCAGTTATCGATCGGTTTTTCGCGTGGTGGGAGATGGTGGGGGACGCTTAAAGTCTTCCCGATCAGGCCCGTAGCACGGAGTGCCGTTGCGCAGATACAGCATGGGTGGGCATACGCTACCTCGATTTAACAAGATGCGATGCGGAGCCGGTCCCGCCACTGGCCGTTAAATCGAGGTCCTAGTGTACTATCGATTCCCGTCATTTGCATATAATAGTATATTATGCGGCATGCGCGAAAAGTGACTGTTTTCGAACAAGGTTATTATGTTTTTAGAACTCTCCGCTGGCTTTACCTGGCGAGCCAAAGGCAAGTCGAAGGCGAGCCAGGCAAAGCCAACGAAGGGTTATGAAAACATAACCTCGCTGGAACAGTCACTTTACGCACCCGCTGCATACCATATTTTTTACGGCACATGAATTGAAAATCTACTTTTCGACGCCGGTTTTCGATCCGTGAAGTGGTACTTGTCGTGGCTAACTTCGTAGCTGACATGAAAATTTTTTCATGGCAGGTCTGAGACTCGTGCCCGTACTGCGCATGACAAGTGCGACGAAAAAACTTTTTACGGCACTTGTCATGCGCAGTACGGTACACGTCTCTCAGAACTGCCATAAAAAAATTTTTTGTGTCAGTTGTGAAGGTAGCCACGAAAAGTGCTACTTTACGGATCGGTAATAGGCGTCGAAAAGTGGCTTTTCAATGCCTATGCCGTAAAAAAATTAATTTTGTTTGTCAAACATTAGATATGTCAGTAAAATAGCTGAAAATCATAAAATTAACAATAGTTCAGCTACAAATGTCAATTTTCTTCTTTTTTACAAAAAAAGAGGTGTGTACATTAAAAAAAAAACATTTTTTGTTCCAAATTTCCGCGAAAATCGAAAATCACGAATGATTAAAAAAACTTGCGAACGGTGATGCAAACAATGGCAAGTTCGCAATTTTTTTTCATTATTCATGATTTTCGAGTTTCACGAAAAATTGATGCGAAAAATGTTTTTTTTTTAATGTACACACCACGCATTTTGTAAAAAATAAAAAAAATGGACATTTGTAGCTGAACTATTGTTAATTTTATGATTTTCAGCTAAAAAAGCCAAAACAGCAGCAAATAAATTACTTGAGGCGGTTTGAAAAAAAATTTCAGATTACTAAAATGAAAAAATCAATGAGTCTGTCAAATACAAACACTATATGCTATGGGAGCAAAAAAAAAAAATTCACGTCGCGATTTTCATTAAATATCAGAAAAAACCGAAAAGTCGCTATGATAATAAATGTAGAAGAAAGGAAAAAAATAAAATATTCATAAACATTTACACACATGAACTTTCTCTCTATCTCTTTCACACCCAAAAATTTTCTGCCTGTCTTTCTCTCGTTCTCTGCCTGTTTACATACGTCTCTTTTTAAATATTGTTATAGATTTATTAGTTTTTTTTTTTATTTCGTAACATTTTTTTTCGAAAATTTGTTTTGTAAAGAATAATATTATTACAAAAATTGCATGGATACTTTTGAACATATTATCTTTATTAAGATAACATTGCACTCATGCAGGTACAAGAGGAAGATAAATCGATAAACAGATAGAGATCGAGACTAACAGAGATAACGGGTAGAAAGCGAGAGAAAAACGAAAGGTATACAGGTAGAGAACGGTTTAGTGAAATAAGTTTGACTTACGCTGCATTTCCTGGCTGCTGCCCGATAATATAATATATCGGCTGAGGCCAATGCTGCGGCGGTGCTGCCGTCGCCGGTTGCGGTGGTGCCACTGTCGCCGGTTGCGGTAGTGCCGCCATCGCTGGTTGCGGTGGTGCCGCCATCGCCGCCGGTACTTGCCGCTGTTGATGCGCTCTTCGTCGCGAGAGTATGGGTGAGAAAAAATTAATTTATTAATTTTATTTTATTTATTTTCTTTGAAAATTTCTTTTTCATATTCGTTTTTGATTGTTATTTTTTAAGAGAACAAATGTTAATTAAAAACAATTTTTATGAAAACAAATGTTATTTGTAAAAACATTTCTGTGGATGTACATTAGGGTGGTGCGAAAAAAATTGATATTTTTTTTTTCTCGGAGCTCCATCGAAAGACCGTAGAACATCAAAATAAAGTAATTTTCCCCAAATTTAGGATTGAAAAAAAATTAAATTGTGCTCAAGCGACTTTTCGGTTTTTTCTGCTATTTGTTGAAAATCGTGACGTGAAATTTTTTTTTTTTGCTCCCATAGCAAAAAGTGTTTGTATTTAGCAGAATCATTTTTTTTTTTTTCATTTTAGGAATCTGAAATTTTTTTTCAAGCTGCTTCAAGTAATTTATTTTCTGCTTTTTCGGCTTTTTTAGCTGAAAATCATAAAATTAACAATAGTTCAGCTACAAATGTCAAATTTTTCTTTTTTTACAAAATAAGAGGTGTGTACATTTTAAAGAAAACATTTTTCGCTCCAAATATTCGTGAAAATCGAAAATCGAAAATCATGAATCATGAAAAAAAACTTGCGAACTTGCCATTGTTTGCATCACCGTTCGCAAGTTTTTTTCATGATTCATGATTTTCGATTTTCACGAATATTTGAAGCGAAAAATGTTTTTTTTTAAATGTACATACCTCTTATTTTGTAAAAAAAAGAAAAAAAAATTGACATTTGTAGCTGAACTATTGTTAATTTTATGATTTCCAGCTAAAAAAGGCGAAAAAACCGCAAATAAATTACTCGAAGCAGCTTGAAAAAAAATCAGATTACTAAAATGAAAAAAAAAAAATGATTCTGCTAAATACAAATACTGTATGCTATGGGAGCAAAAAAAAAATTCCACGTCGCGATTTTCAACAAATAGCAGAAAAACCGAAAAGTCGCTTGAGCACTATCTAAACTTTTTTTTTAATCCTAAATTTGGGGAAAATTATTTTTTTTTAATGTTCTAACGTTTCTCGATGAAGCTCCGAGAAAAAAAAATACCGATTTTTTTTGAACCACCCTAATGCGTATTCCCATGAGACGAACTGTAATATAAATCTTCACTTCGGTTTGAATCACTTACCGTTTTTTTGCTTGTGCGTAGTGTGAATCGGTCTAGCGGCAGCGATCAACATTGAATATTCAATATTGGTCACTGCCGCTAGACCACAAGCGAAAAAACGTTAAGCAATACAAACCAAAGTAAAGATTTATATAACTATTTGTTTTACTACTCAAGGATCTTGATTACAGGTGTCGTCGAGAAGGAAGAAAGGAAACGAAATTTTTTAATGAATTTGTTTCTTGCCGAAATCTCGGATTCGGTAATATCGTGGAAATCGTTGAGTTTCTTCGCAATGGTGATATTGTATGAGATTTGTTCGTAGAAGGGTTATCTTGCATCGGGAATCAGTTTGGTACGCGGCACATTCAAATGATTGAGTTTTTGTCGGACATCACCTTTGTCGTTACCAACGATGTTGAAAAACCGGCAGTAATTTTCAGCACCCAGAACAATCTCCACGCTATCGTCCTGCCGAACGTTTGGAAGACCGATTAATGTTCACGAGATTGAGCGTAATATTGAGAAAACCGCTGAGCGCAACTTTTTTTTTTAAGATATCGGGTTTTTGTACTCTTTTATGTATTGATAAAAAGGATATTCAATTATCGTATAGCATTTATAATTGGAAACAAATGTCACTTATAACAATTATTAAACGCGAAACATTATGAAAAGGAAATTTTTGTTACATACATGATCCGGCTACTCGCATATCTAATTTTTTTTTTCCCAAAACTTATAGATACATTACAGAATTTATTACCGGCAATGGTATTGGACCCAACGACTGCACGTTGTAACGGTGACGAGGCTCAGTGGAACTCGTCCTGCCATCTATCGATCCTACGATCTATTAGATCGACGATGGCGACACTCCGGCTATGCTTCGCCGGCCGGCATCTCCCACGTGGGTACCCCCCCTTTGCCCTTTGCGAATCGATCCGTTAGATCTAGCCTAATGCCTCCTCCCAGTCAGCACGGCGTCGTTTCGGTGAGCGGAGCTCCCTACGTGTCAAGCTCGTGTATATCTGTATATATATATATTTTTCCGTTCATCGTGAATATATCCCTCACCGAGACACGTGATAGTGCATTCGTTAATCAGGTATTGTACAATCTATCACCTTAAGTAATTGTAAGAGTCGTCGTATATCGCGAGACATGTTTCGACGCGATTGTCTGTTTTTCGCGCGTCTATTCCAGCACCGTGCGTGACTGGGCCGTCGATTGGAACGACGATTTTGTCGAACGAGAACGAGCATTAATGCACGAGCCGAGACTCGTGGCTTTCAACACATTCCCTCCCGCGGGGGGTATTTCGAACGATACATCGCGCCGAGGCGTCGTACGAATTTCTACGCGATTCTATTCCGCTCAATCAAGCCACGCCGAGGAAACGAGAATCGGAGGAGAAAGCATGAGAGCGAGAGAGATCGAGAGACGCGGGCATGCGACGGTACGAGCCCAGTTGACGCCATCTTGAACGACGCTTATGCACGCTCATCGAGGCCCAACGATCACGACAGATAAGTCCTCCGATTACGTAATTGCGTTCGCGCGATCAAATAACCGTTTTCCGGGATTATCATCCCCCGAGCTTTTTCGTGGTGAATACGAGCGAATTCGTATTATAATAATTTAGATTCATATCGCGTAATAGATATATATATAGATATTTTTTTTTTTATTTATTTTTGGTAAAAAAATATCATGTCATAAGATATTCTCTCCCTTATGCGGGACTCACGATCGATCCGATCGCAATCGGTCTATATTATTTTTGGGTGATCTATATTTTTTTTTGTTCTTTTTTTTTGATTATATCATAATTATCTTTCGATCGTCTGCGGACATCGTGAACCAATATATGTTCGAGGACATACGCGAAAGCCACGGATTGCGATCCTAGTCGATGAATCGACCTTGTTTTTCGCTTGTTATTATTTCTCGAGATCAAGCGTTTGAAGGCGTGTGATGAGTATAACGTGACTCATCCGCGCTCGAGCCATTTCATGACAAATACTTCGCCGAGTTTATGTACTCAATATATATATATATAACTAAGAGTCAAATTATCGTATCTATACGAGAATACGAAACTCGAACATAATAACGTTCACCCATCGCCTGCGAATTGCGTTCTTTTTGTATATTTTTTTTTTGTATTATATAAAACTTTAAGGACTATCGTGCCCTGTGAAAAGAAACGATGTGATATTTTCTTTTATCTCGCTTCTCGAGCCTTGAGAGGATTTGCCCTCGAATTTCAAGTCGTATCGCCGACACAAAGGTGTTTTTGTATGGTGGATGGTACAAAGCATCAACCCGAGATTTATCGGGTTTTCGAATATAAATATCAAATATAATCATCATAATCATTTATTTCTGCTTTCTTTATTTCATCAAATAAAGAAAATCGTTACAACGTCGAGGATACTCGCGTACCCAACGTTTGTATAAAAAGGATGAAAAGACTACTGAATAACGCAAGGTATCATCCGGGAAATTTTCGACGAGGATTTCAGCCATTAAAAATGCCAAACTGTTGGCAACGATACGTAAAAACGAGAAGTAAAATAAATCGGAAACCATGGAAACTTTGTGAGCAACAATTGAGATTTCAATGTCAAGATACTTATGGGAACACGATTATATGAAGAAAATATAGTATCAGTGATGAGGGTAGCTTCGGTCGAGGTGGAACGAGTGGCTCGAGGGTTCAATTGCATCAATAACGAAATAAATATTACAAATGGGCGTCGTCGCAAAGATAACGAGTGAAGGTATTTTTTTATCGAATTATTTTCTTTTCAAAAATTGCAATTAAAAACATGAATTTTTTTCATTTTCGTAATGGCATCGAGAACTTATATGGTGTTTTTTCGTCAAATTCTTATCCGACAGAAATCGAACATCCCTTTGGACCGTGGCACATACAAAATATCGCATTTCCATCATTGATGAACTTTGTCATGGCAGAAAAAAAAATTACTAATTATCAGCGCGTGCAACAACAAATTAATTATTAGAATTGCGCGTAAGATCGATAATGCCGGCGAGCGCAGAGTTTTAATTAGGCAGCCATTTTTTTGTGTTCTAATGTGTATCGATTATAAATATTTCATTACTGGAATTAAATGGACAGTGAAAAATTCAACGATTCATAATTATGAAATGTAAAATATTTTGAAAAGAAAACTTTTCTATTGTACATTAAATCACATCAAAGATACGGAAAAAATATCAAACAAAAACGAATGTGCGATGAAGTACTTATATAATTTCACTGCGCTGAAGTAAAAATCTTTAAAACTGTTGTCCAATGTGCGGTGCAATCGATCAATCGTCAGGGAGCCAATCGAAATATCTAGCTATGAACGATAACGTTAGTTGAAATGCGTGAATTTTCATGTGAATAAATGAGTAGAAAATGAAGGTGCCGTAAAACTGCAGATAGGATGAGAATTGGAGAGGTTGCTGAATTTTTGATACGTACTAAAATCAAAGATTTCACAAGTAGATAAGGAGATATTTATCGGAAAAAATGTTTGGTATCTATAAATCACGAAAGCCTTCAAAACTACAAACAGTGTGTGGTAAAATTGAGATATAATGGCTAATGGCGACGTATTTTGGATTCATTTCACTCACCGTCAGCGAGGTGAAACTTTCAAGTCAATAATTTTTTTTTTTGCTGAATAAAGTATAATTATTTGAACGATTAACGATTATTAAAAATTTCAAAGTTCGAGTGAGCATAATCACTAAGAAAAAATACATTTCCTGGTGTACAATAATTTTTCTTGCAAAATAATTAAAAACTATAATAGTTTGATTATGCAAGTACGAAATTCTTAAATTATTCTATGAATCTCCTTTACATTAAGTCTCGTTGTCGTAACTCCCGGCGGTCAAGACTCGCGCACAATATATCGTAATTGGGTACTCGTAGTGTCGGCCATTATTTCTTTTCCAGGTGATGCGCTACATTTCAATAATTTTTTTTTTACAATTACGAATATCAATGTGTTGTACAATCCATTATTTCATAAAGAACATTTTCGTACACGTAACTTTTTCATTTTAAGGATGTTCCTCTGTAATAACTATTATGATTGTCATGATAACAAAATTTATAATTCTTATAGTGATATAATCTTCTGTTACCCCCGAAACAATAAATGTAAATATTCATCAAAACCTATCCCACTCTGAAATCCAAAATTCTCACTGATCGCGGTTCAATTAGGGACCATGCACATCCGAAGCCCTATTCTCCATCCAGTTAATATATAGGTATGTGTCAGTGAAAATCCTCGTTATATATGTAATAACTGTCGTGATTATTGTGGTTACACAATTGTAAATTGGTAATGTAAATTGCATAATCCTGCATCCCCTCCAGCTAAAACAATAAACATCCCGTGCCCAATACCCAAAAGATCCATTGTCCCGAATTACAGGAAGTTATTCATTTTTTAATTGGTTTCTCCGATCAGCATCCGAAAAAAAAAGAAAAAAAAATTGCTCACGACGGTTCTTATGGTCATTCGCGAATACGGTTTTTTTGACGGTTTCTACGGTCACTTTGAAGTGCTCGTGGGAAAAAAACCAGTTTCGTCAAGACGGTTTCTACGGTCATTCACAAATACGGTTTTCATGGTTTCTACGGTCACTCAAAAATGCTCAGAGGCGAAAAAAATTCGGGAAAAAAAGGTGGGTCAAGACGGTTTTTATGGTCATTCCTGTGGAGTCATCTGGCTGGGTTTTTATGGTCACTTTATCGACCAAGAATGACTATCAATAAAGTGACGGTCAAACAGTAGTCACCCAATCCGCTAGGGAAACACACTGAAACTTTGGGGGGTTACTTTCTGCAGCCACTGCCTTTCGAACTATACGAAATATTCCTCGAACACAGGAAGAAGCTCAACGGGAGTCCTTCTTTTAATGAAGGAAAATGCTTCTCGTATGTCCTCGGCTGGTAAGAGTGCGAGAGCCATCAATTCCCGCAGAATGAGCTCCCCCTCGTGATTTCCCTGCATAGCCTTTAAAAGACCACTCTTCTGAGCTCGTCTATGCAGCGCCTATAATTGCATATGTTGAGGATGAGGGAAATTACTCTATATATCTCTATATGGAGTCTTCATATGAATATATTTATATATTGAAGATGATATGGCACATGGGACAGCTGTTCTCGACCGGTAAAAATCTCGCTGCTCTATTTTCTCATAGAAAACACGTGTTCCTAAAAATCTAAAACTTTTTAAAACATGTGTATCTTGCACACTCTACAAAATGCTAAAAGATTTAAACAATAAACTTGGTGAGTATTAAACATTGAAAGTGTTGGTGTTCAATAGCTCAAGTACCTGGCAATAATGAAAATAACATCCATGTAACCGAACGTTTGGGAAAGTAGCCAGCAAAGCATTTTGGAGTGCTGTCTCGAAATCTGTAATACAGTCTATTGGCTGAAATTCTGGGGCCAACTCCCGAAATCGACGAAAAACGGCAGTATAAGCTGCGGTAGATTTTTTGCTCATTAGTGCCCAGGCGACGGGAAGTGCCTGTAATTTTAAGGAAGATTCGTCGCCAAATTTTAACCTGTCTTCAATTTTGAAACAGCATTTTTGTATCGAATGGAGCGTGCAATAACGAGAAGCATATTGTGTGGCCAGAACTCGGAGAGGTGACTGCGTAGCTGGCTAGCGCATCAGATTGTGTGGGGGATACAATATCTACATACGTGATTAAATTTCACTGCCATGATAGTCATCAATTGATAAACTCCGGCCACTTGAGGTACGCTTTTATACGTTGCATCAATTAAAATTTCTTGCGCATCTCTCACCGTGTGAACAAATACCGGATCAAAAAGAATGACGGAATATAATCCGTCTTCCGATCGGACTGTATACACCTTCAAACTTCCTCTCGCATATGAAATATACCCAGCCCATTGCGGGTCTGAAAGAGTTTCCCCGAATTCGACGAGAGAATTCGGCATGCGGGGTTGAAAATTACGACGCTACCTCCGCATGCTTCGTTCCACCTTCGGATACGGTACCTCTACCGCAGCCTCGGCGTGTCCGGGGGAGCTATTGAAATTACGGAGCATTGCATGATTCAGGATTGGATTTATTTAACGAAGACCGAGTATTGCGTTGATCTCAGAAGTATTCGCTATAGAACCAATCATCATTGAGGCAAGCCAGAAACACGCCCATAAAAATTTTGAAATTCGCGTCTCTCATTCAAACTAACTGTCGACGAGATGCATCATACACGTCTTTTGGATGACCCAAGGTCTTCTCCGTTTTCTTAATAAGAGTTTTACGATAATCTCTCTTGCATATAGCCATATCGTCAGGAGCATGGTTGTGATTCTGTGTTATCGTAAAATGACCAGCAGCATCTAATTTACCACGGCCTTTACACAACTTCTTTCTATCGTTGCATGCGAGGTATCTATATTCATAATTAAGGATTCGAAAATTTACCAATTTTCACGTGGATTGAAAAGTAAACACAAAAAGATACTAAAGTCATTATAAGGAACCAGTTACGAAAATTGGAATTAAATTTTCTTTTTCTTCAATAATCTTTTTTGTATGTCTCTATGTCCACAAATGCACTAAAAACTCCTATTACCAGCTCAAAATAATGAAGAGAAAATAAGTCAAAAATTTTTGGTGTAAACATATAGGTAAACATATTGGGTAGGTGTATTATTATAGATCGCGAAAAAATTGATAATTTTGATTTTTTTTTTTCATTATAAACAAGTTAGGTAATGGGATTTAATTTAAGCCATTTTGTTCCTTATAATATTAGAAATATCTTTCAGTTTTAACTTTCAGTTTTACTGAAATCTCGGACGTTTTTTCTCCCTATTATCTCCCTATCTCCCTATTATCAGTATATTTATATGTATACGGATTTAGGCCTGGGAAAAGTAATTATGAAAAAAAAATATGTTTCGATCCTTGACTGGACAGCGTAGTCAGAGATCGAAAAAATATTTTATTTTTTTAAATCCTCTCCCGTGACTTCCAATTAGCATAGAAACGTGTGTTATCTATCATATATATTCATAATATATTGAAAAGATCCAATATATATATATATATATGAAGCACTATAAGTCAAATCACGGGTTCATTGGCCTGCGCCTCTTGGATTTTGATGTCCAAAAATTTTGGGTAACTTTTGGCCCAAAATACGACCTCGAATGTTTTGAAATTTTTATTTCATTTTTTAGGGGTTGCACAAGTTCAAAAATCATTTAATTGAGGGAAAACACGAAGAGCGAACTTTTTGGAATTAATGAAATTTTTTGTACAGAATTGAGAGCTAAAAACAAACATTTTCGTCGTAGCCTGAAAATGGGATATAAACGCTTAGTATTTTTTTTTTCGAAAAATTTTTCACAAGATTCAGAACTCAAAACATTTTTGTCGTAGTCCGGAAATGGGATAAGAATAATTAATTTCTTTTTCGCATATAAGATGAGAACAATTGGTATTTTTTTAATTTTTATTTTCCAAAATTTCAATTTTTGTTTTCGAAATTTTTTCACATAATTCAGAGTTCGAAATAACATTTTCGTCATAGTCCGAAAATGGAGGATCAATTAGTACATTTTTTTTCCGACAATTCCAATATTCCTTTTTGAAAATTTTTACAGGATTGAAAGCTCAAAACAAAAAACTTTGTCATGGTTTAAAAATAGGATAAAAAAAATTTTTTTTTAGTTTTTTTTTTCGAAAAAAATAATGTTTTATCTGTTAACTGTTTCTTGTCGTGAGAAAAAAAAAATTATTCATTTCTAGTTCAATTTGACTTTCTTCTTAGTTCAACAGCGAAACGACAAACATTTTGAAAAAATCATTGAACAACGATCTCAAATAAAACTTATAGGCCAGTCATTATAGACGTTCAAAATAACAAATTTCACAATAATTCCAAAAGTTTTGAAACTTCGGTAAAGTGAATGGTACATCGAAAAAGTAATAAATCTCATTTTGCAACCTTCTCCGAAATCCGGAACATTGTTAAAATTGCAATTTAATGTAATTTTGCAGTATACTCGTGAAAAAAATTCCAAAAGTTTTGCAAGCTGAGAGTAGTATAAAATATATTATTTCATATCATGTATCAAGTTTGCAACCAATTGAAGGGTACGGAACATTGTTTTTTTATCAAAATTATTGTTTTTCTACAATAAACTGACGATAAAAAAATCCAAAAGTTTGGCAAACTTGAAAGATACATCGGAGAAATATATCAAACAGTTTTCTAAATTTGCAACCTTTTACGTTGACCGGAACATGTTTATTTATAATTTTTTTGATTCGTGGTCATTTTTTCGAACAAGGTGATCTCGAAATAATTACAAAAGTTTTGAAAATTGGTTGCAAACTTTGGAAACATCTATTCTGATGCATTTACAAATTTGCAACCTCGCACGCAATCCGGAAGTGAACGCAATTTGCAAAAATGTATTTTTTGAATTTTGTGCACCCTCGAAAAAATTGCAAAAGTTTTGCAAATCGAGGAGACGGTTTGATCTTAGAATTAATGCCAGTATTCGAATTTGCAACCTCGCACGCAATCCGGAAGTTAACGCAATTTGCAAAAATCTAATTTTTGAATTTTTTCACCCTTGAAAAAATTGCAAAAGTTTTGCAAATCGAGGAGACGGTTTGATTTTGGAATTAATGCCAGTATTCGAATTTGCAACCTCGCCCGCAATCCGGAAGTTAACGCAATTTGCAAAAATCTAATTTTTGAATTTTTTCACCCTCGAAAAAATTGCAAAAGTTTTGCAAATCGAGGAGATGGTTTGATTTTGGAATTAATGCCAGTATTCGAATTTGCAACCTCGCACGCAATCCGGAAGTTAACGCAATTTGCAAAAATCTAATTTTTGAATTTTTTCACCCTCAAAAAAATTACAAAAATTTTGCAAATCGAGCGGATGATTTTATTTTGAGATCCATGTCAGTATAGAAATGTGCAACCTGGCTCGCGCTCCGTAACCTTCTGTTATTTGCAAAAACCTTTTTTTTTGTGATATTTTTAACCTCTAAAAAATTGCAAAAGTTTTGCAAATCGAGCGGATGGTTTTATTTTGGGATTCATGTTAGCATTCAAATTTGCAACCCCGTATGCCAACCGGAACCTTCCGATAAATGTGATGTTCGGACGTTTCGGTACATGTTACACACATTAACATTGAAAAGTGAACTACTTTTTTTTGCCATGATTAAACTTGTACCATAAGGAAGCAACAACGGTAAGTATCTTTTTGATTTTTATTTAGAATAAAAAATTTAAAGCGCAAAAACGGGAGACATGATTCGTAGCATAAAATAGCGATGTTTCTTTTATATTACACATTACTAACAGGGCAATTCTACAATTTCATTTCCCTATTTTTTCTTTACTTTTTTATTGTATAGCTGAAAGTTTATCCGTTTTTTGTAGCACGACAAATCATACAGCAACTGCAGTTTCTTTATATCGCAGTATATTCTTGTAATGGCTGCTCATAATTACATAAATAGACATGTTAAGAGTTTCAAAACTAAAGTATGAGGATATCAAATATTCGTAACGAAGTAAGTAAGCATTAATGAAAGTGAAAGGTAAATTTTTGTACACAGTGAACGACAATACGTTGCTAAGTAACAGTGTACCTAACCCTGACATTCGTTTAATTAATAAAAAAATACATACCTGCAAAAACCTATGTCCGGTTCAAATAAGCCCAAAAGAATTTATTTTTGGCAGCAATCACCTGTTCTGTTGTAAGATTTATACTATGCTAACCTATATTTGCAACAAATTTTGTCGCGAACAATTTGAAAGATTAGTATGTGAATGGTATACGTATTGATTTATATTAAAGACGAAGTTATATCGCTGGGAATATTCACTTAGAGGATGTATAGTACGTTTAACAGATAATGAAAAATTGAATACTAAAAAAAGTTTTTGCTGAGATATACTGAAAAATGCTAAACGAAGTACCTGAAATAATTTCTGTATTATGTTTTTCTTTTCTTCTAAATGTCAAGTGGTCAACAATTTTGAAAACTACGGCTAGGAGATAAAACAAGAAAAATTCAACTGTGACAATTGTTACATTTAAGAAGTTGAGGATAGACATACCGAATGGATTGTTGGTAAATGATAGCTTTTTTAAAATATGAGGTCAATTCATAATTTTTGAAACCGTACAAGTTAGCGATAACACTTTGAATACATGTTGAATGTAACAATCTGTAATTGAAGACACTGTAAATCTGGTTTATTTCAATTTTATTTTAATGCATATATGTACAAAGAAAAACAATTATGAAAATTTGAATTTTTTAACGTGGGAAGGTCCGGGTTCATCATAATTTTCTTCGACTGCCGTGGTATATTCCGATGATACTTCAGGTTGTTCAATTGCACCATCTGATGCAACATCTCCTTCATCTGATTGTACGTCACTGGCGTCATTATCAAGGAAAGTATCCAACGGTCGACCTAACCGATCGCTCTGAGCGCACCACTGTTCAACCTCAGTTGGCTCTTCATCCTCGTTATCGGATTGAGCGAGATCCAATTTCATCGAATTTGAACAGGATTGCCCATGGCAGAAATGGCAAGCCTCGGAGCAGTTCAACCCTGCTTTCTTGCAGCCGCATCTTGCCCCGCATCCTTTTGCACATTTGCATTGGACAAATTCAAGCAACTCTTTCGGTGCTGGATCCTGAAGTGTCAGAATGGGCGTGAGACCTTGACTCCCGTGTTTCCATCCCCAAGATTCGGCGTGCAGGTTATTACCCATCCAATGTTGAACCTGGTGGAATGTGCGGAGCGAATGTTGCCGGGCTGCAGCTTTCGTTGGCGGCAAAGAAGCGAGGTTGAACTTGCTTTTAGTAATAGATCGACTGAAGCCATCGTACCGTAGTTTATTCAGAGAATCCTCGTTTGTACCTCCGTAAAGAGCAACTAAAACCTTTTCTCCAGCGGCATCGATAGAATCGGGATCAGATGTTGGGTCCAGGAATGTGTCCATTGTAATTTTCAAATTTTCGAATTTTTTCAACAATGCTGTTATTTTCAATTTTCCCTGGTTGAAAATCGCAGAAGTCGTGTCACATCCAGTGAATGCGTGATAGAAGAGAATGTGTCGTGCTAAAGTCGGATCTTTCAGACTGTCGGCTGAATATACCAAAGTCGGTGTTTTCCCTTTGCCTGGCTTCATTAAGTAAACGTTTCTGTGTGGTTCCTTTGCGATTCCAGTCAGAATAATCAGCAAGTCGATGTCTTCTCCAACGATAACAATAGATTCGTGCATCCCACATAATTCCAAAGCAGTCGTGACGATCGAGGTATCAGCATCACCCTCGTGTTGTTTGACGATGTATCCAGCGAGTTAAAATTTCCGCTTCAACACATCAATTAGTCGAGATTTATTCTTTTCATTTGCTAAGAATTTTTCTTGACTTACAGTGACTTGCATCATTTCATCGAAGAGAGTTTCTGTAGAAAATGATTTTGTGGATCGACGCAACCGTTCTGCTGTTTTTGTGCTCTTTTTAACGGCATCCTCTGAATAGCCATCAAACACAATCGTAACTTCGCCTTTGTAGTATTTTTTCACGTAATCGACATATTGTTGACAGATGAATGAGAAATACGCGCCTTTTCGCCAAACAACTTTGTGAAGCAAAAAGCCCCCATCTATAATGTAGCCAACATCGCTCGAGAAGGTTGCTTCCTTAGCCGGCGAAAAAATATCGTACATAGCAGATTTCTTTGATTTACGCATACCAGCCTCATCAAAGAGGGACATCGGATATGGTGAGAGTTCGTAGGCAAAATATTTTTTCAGATCATCCTGGGATTGTTTCGCGAAGGTGATGCGTTGATAAAGTAGAGTTGGATCGATAGGAATTACGTCGTCTGCAATCTTTATAGATGACGATACGGCTGATAACGGAAGAACTCTTTTTTTTTCGTGAAAAAGAAATTTTATCGAAGTTTTGTCCCACAATCGCGTCGATTCCATCAAGCCCGACTTTCTCAGCGTCAAAGCAATTAATTTCGGGACCGCCAACAATTCCAGTTCCCAAAGAAACAATGCTGTCCAGAACCGGAAACGGAGGATGGTTCGAAAACCACTTTTCAAGCTTAGCAACATCACTGTTGTCTCTTTCCTGACGCGATGGTCTTGAATCAACGTGCTGCTCCGAAGTTGAAGACATCACATCTACAAATTCTTCCATTGACTGTGAAACTCTTTGCGTAACAGGTAAACCTTTCGTCCATTTTGTTAAGACACTGTCGGTATATCCACGGCCTCCTGTTAATCCACCTTTGGTCTTTATGCCTCTCATTAACGTCTGTTCAATCACCATGTCACTCCAGACCCCCGACCAAGATTTGTCTGATCGCCTAATGGTGAAAAAGCCATTGCTCACGAACTGGCGGTAGTCACGTGGGGGAATCGATCCTTGAAGTTGATGCATATCCTGCAGATACAGTTGAGCTGATAAGGCGTAATTGAAATGACCAGTGGCGTGAAAGAACGGCATCATTTTTGTGATCGTAGACAAGTTCAATTTCCAATTTCCAGTACGCTCAGCTTCTATGAAATGCTTCACTAATGTGACCATACGAAAGTATTGTACCCACAGCTTAGCGGTCGGACCGTTCTTTTCCAGCCCCTTCAATTGAGATTCCAATCGACGTGATATGGATTCGAGAAGTTCGTTATCATGTTGTAATTCACCATTTCCATCATAACAGTCAGTTAGGACGTCCTCCATTTCCATGCGTTCTTCGTTGGTGAAATCTACGAGTCTCAAGATGATACGTCCCAAAGCCAAATGTGTTAGTAGATGTCCATGAATAGCCCTCGAATAAGCGTGACCAGTCAACATTTTGTCGACAGATAGAGGAGCGTAAATGGTGGATAACAGCTCTTTTAATCCACTTCCAGACATCACGTATCCAATGGCACCAAGGAACGACATCAACAAGTGGAATCCACCAAGTCGAACGACTACAGATTGAAGCCGAGGATCAGAAGTCGAAGCAATGATGTCACGAGCTTTTCGGTACAGCGGTTGGTCGAATGTTATGAAACAAGTAGTTTGTCCAACTTTTTCGCATTCTTCGACTGCACAGAGCAACGTTGTATATATGGTATTGTAATCGCTCGGTGAAGCGTTGATAAATGGCATCGTATTTATGTCAGACAATGAGTACGTTCCTTTCGAAGTAATCTGCTCCATAAATCCGTTCCACCCACATATGCCAGGTACATCGTTTGATTTCCCATACATCCACAACAAATCAGATGCTCTTGGAAGAATAGGATCCATGTTCATGATTTTCTGGACTGTCAATGTGTGAAGTTCCGATGGAGCCGTCCTTTTCTCAAATGTTTGAATCGGAATTTGACCGAAATGTCCGAGTACAGCTGCTGAAGGAACGTTTGTCACTCTGAATAGACCACCCGAATGTTGGTTATTGGCCTTGGGAGTTACGCAGTTAATCATGCCCATTGAATGAAATGTACCCAGTCCATCGAGTGTGCCTATGTTTACATCTGCGTTGTCTGCCACAAATTGAATGAAGCCTTGTCCCTCTTTTGTCTGTGGGTGCAAAACTGCTGATAGCTGAAAAATTTCAGCTTCAGTGTATGAAGCACAGAATCCCAATGCAGATATGACGTTCACAAGATTTTTTGAGCCAAATTTCGAGTGAAGATAGGCCGCTAGACCAACTTGCAATGGAGATAAAAAGGATTTTGATCTTGCAGCTGCGATTATGGAGTGTGCAATAGACGTGCATTTCTTTAAATATTTATCTCTTGATTTTCGTTTTGTTTTCATTATAATTTCTTTCAGAAACAATTGTAGAGTTTGCGGAACATCTTTTTCAGCGTCGTCGAGGAAGTTCTCCGGATTCGGATAATAATCCGTATCATAGATCTGGGATCTGATATCTTCGGAGATTATTGCCGCTGCTGTGCGAACAATTCTTAACCGTTCATCTGCCTCGTTTTGTTTTTTTTTCCTTGTACCAGGAGTCAAGAAGGACCGTATGGTTTCGAAAAGAAATGATTGGTGTCCGACCGACAAGACTTGTGATAACAATATCCTCTTTGTACTGTTCCTGGAGCTTCATCTTGAGGGTTGGAACAGTGGGAGGATCGTCGACGAGACTACTTAGTTCACGCAAAGAAAATTGGCACTGATCTTTGTTTTCCTCGAGATATTCAAAAATGCGGGCCATTGCAGATGATACATGTGGCTGTTTTGGTCGGCCACCGCTGGATCCAGAAGTTCTCGTCGGTAAACAAAATGCGGAAAAACATGGTTGGTGATATTGAGCTCCCACGACATGTAACTCAACCCCTTCGACTCGCTTCAGCACCTTAAAAGGAAAAAAAAAACAATGTTCTCAGTCAAATTACATACTTTATTATTGTAATCTTCATTCTTGAATCATCGTTTTATTTTATAAATTTTTTACTGTACTGTTCATTACTTTGTACAAATAACAGAATGTATATTATACATTGAACTAATAAAAACGTCAGATAAAAACAATTTAAGATGAGGGATTCATTAAAAAAAAAAAAGCACCCAACTTTTTTGAACAAGAAATTTGAATTTTTCTGAATTGCGAATAAGCGTTTTATTAAGGATGTATCGGACGTACCTTCCCAACCAAAATTGACTTTCGTTGACAATATTGCATACTTCATGATAAAATAAAAATCGGAAAAAATTGAACCACAATAAAGACGATAAGAAGATTACTTTTTAATAATAATAATGCCGAAAAGTTTTCAAGAAATTATTTAAACAAAACATTGTTTACCAAATTTTTAGGGAATGTTTTTTTTTGTCATGTGAAATGAATTTGTTGATTTTTCTGACTACACATGAATGTTTTGAAAATTTTTTTATCATTTTAAAATTTCGGTTTTCGGAAATTTATAAAGGTTGTATTTAAGAAACTATTCGTTCAGTGCCCTAGAAACTTCTTAATTGTAATATACAACGTTTTTACGAAAAACATACCAAAATTCACGATTTTTCCTTCATTTTTCAAAATTAAAACATTTTCGAAAACCTAGATTTCAAAATGATAATAAATTTTTATAAAAATTCATGTTTAGCCAGAAAAATCAACGAATTCATTTCACGTATCAAAAGTAAACTTTCTCTACAAATTTGTTGAACAATGTTTTGTTTAAACAATTTATTTATATTTTTTTGGCATTATTATTATTCAAAATTAATCTTCTTATCGTCTTTATTGTGGTTGAATTTTTTCCGATTTTTATCTTATCGTAAAGTATGCAATATTGCCGACGAAAGTCAATTTTGGTTGGGAAGGTATGTCCGATACATCCTGAATTATCGACTTTAAAAAACTATCCCGGCTTCATTGAAATTGAATAAAAATTATAATTATTATAAAAAATAAATTAATTAAATGTAATTTTAATTTCCCAGACCCTTCTTGCCCTCATTTTTGCAAAATTATATTTTACTTTGCTGTCTGTCCTTATTGAGATAGACATATTGCGATGTTCGGAAAAAAAAATTTCAACGTTAGCCCTGATCCAGTATATTATGATTTTTTTCTGTAAGTGTGAATTTTCCACGACGAAAATAAACATGAGCGATATAAAATAAATAATAAGGTCCAGAAACATTAAATGAAAGAAGAAACTTGTACATTGCTTCCTCATTATTTTATGTCGCTCACAAAGTTCCCTCTATGAACAAGTTGGTTTTTCCATTTTCTTGTTACTCACAAAGCACCCACTATGCCCAAGTTGGTTTTTCCATTTCGGCTTCCTCATAGAAGAAGCTTTGTTAGCGAGAAAAAACAATTAAAAACCAACTTGCTCATAGAGGGAGCTTTGTGAGCAAGATAAAGTAATGAAAGAACATGCAAGTTTATAATTTGTACACTTTTTCGCGCAGCATTGTGTTTACGGCAATTTTTTTATTTCTAATAGAAATTTTCATGAAAAATTCGAGAAATTTATAAAACTCAAACCCCTCAAGGGATTGTAGCCAAATTCAATACCAAACGTCCTTATGCCGTAGCCCTTTTATGTAGAAAAAGTTGGGGCGACAGTTTCAAATTTACGAAAGTTAAAGCACGTACCAAATTTTTTCGAAAATTTCAAAACTTTGTGGGTGCGAATGGGTTCATAATAACACCTTACCCTTGATCGGTGAATGATAATGTTTATTGAGACACGCGGGTTGAAATTAATATGTAATAAAACGAGAAATTATCCGGGAGACACGTTACGCTCGCCAGTCGTACTTGGCGAAGTGGGGTGAAAAAGGACAAATATGGGAAATTCCGTCGATTAATTGGCCTGAGAACAAGCGCGGAACTCTATTGCTGTCTCGCTTGGGTCCTGCGGAGGGCCCGAGCGAGAGACAAAAGGAACAGATGTCCGGTGACTCATTCTCGGTCCGAAAGTTACCTGGTTGTATGATCGGGAAGGAAAAAGGTTGAGGAAAGCCAAAGAGCTAAATATGCGCGCAGAGAAATGAATGTGCTCGAATGAATCTCGAAATAAAATTTGTGAAAAATATCTGAGCAAAACTTATTTCATTGAATTTGTTTAAAGCTTATTTGATTGAATTTTCTGTTTTTTTTCCTCTTTAATTTGCGATTTTGTTCTACTTTCGTTTTTTTTTTATATTTTTCAATTTTTATTTTTATTTGTTTCCAGAACTCATTTTTTGTTAACTTTTGTAATCTTTCGCATTTTTTTAATTTTTTATTCCTGCTTGGAGTATTTTTCGCACGTACAACTATTGCTCAACTAATGATGCAAAGGTATTACTTAAGCCATTAGTTGTGCCTGGGAAAAATATACTGCTTATTTATATTTGAATGATAATGAATATTTGGTAATTACCTCCTCACTCCAATCGTCATCGTGTTGGTTAGCAGCGTTTACGATGCCTTCCTTCGTCTTAGCATTCCGAATTTTGAAAACTCGATTCCGTTTTGCGATTGGTTTTTTCTTCTCGTTCATCAAAAATTCCGGTGTTATTTCTTTTGCACAAAATAAACACTTCTCCTCAAAACAGAATAGTTGTTCACCCAACGGTTCAATTTGTGCAACTGGCCTTGGTGCTTCTGGCCGTTTGAGGAAAGCGTTGATGCTCTTTTCATTAGTATATATTTTCGTACATTTTTCGTGCACTGTCACAGCACTTAACCCAACGAGATCAGCTCCTTTCCCATCACATCTTTTTTCACTGCTTTTAATTAGGGTAGTGATCCCTCTTTCTCTGACCGTACGCGCATCTCCGCTCGTTACATCTTTGTCGCAAATGAAACAGAAGCAGTAAAATTTTCCGCATTTTTTATGCACCGTTAAAGTTTTTGTACCGATGAGAGCAGCGGCTTTTCCATCACTTTTTTTTTCACTGCATCGAATGAGTAAATTAATACCTTTTTTATCGAGCTCTTCGACGTCTTCGCCAGATAAATGTTTGTCACAAATTAAACAATTTTTTACTGTTGCGTCCATCGTGAAAA
This sequence comes from Rhorus exstirpatorius, assembly GCA_963564615.1. Taxonomy (NCBI): domain Eukaryota; kingdom Metazoa; phylum Arthropoda; class Insecta; order Hymenoptera; family Ichneumonidae; genus Rhorus; species Rhorus exstirpatorius. The sequence continues at coordinate 2,832,234 of OY751316.1, forward strand.
TTTTCACAATGGAGCAAAATGGAGCACAACACGCTTTCCAACCAAAAATCGCAAATAGAACACAAGACGCTTTCCGTACGAAAAATCCCAGCCGACTGGCCGTTACCCGTTACTATACGTTGCAGCGTGGCAAAGTACCCTTGGCCGCGTTACCATAGCAACGCACACGCAGGTAGTAACCCTCCCCTTTTCTACGCGCAGCGGAGTCGTATAGTAGACCGTTTGGGCCCTACTTACAGTGACGTATACGGAACTCAAATAATATTTCGTGTGAATGTGATTAAAAAATATTTCCGTATTTCCGATCTGGTGGCAAATCGAAATTCCGTAATTAATCAGTAAACTATGTCATTCGCCCGATTTGCAGAACTTTTGGAATTTTTTCGAGGGTGAAAAAATTCAGAAATTAGATTTTTGCAAATTGCGTCAAGTTCCGGATCGCGTATGAGGTTGCAAATTTGTAAATGCATCAGAATAGATGTTTTCAAAGTTTGCAACCAATTTTCAAAACTTTTGTAATTATTTCGAGATCACCTTGTTCGAAATAATGACCACGAATCAAAAAAAAATAAAAATAAACATGTTCCGGTCAACGCAAAAGGTTGCAAATTTAGAAAACTGTTTGATATATTTCTCCGATGTATCTTTCAAGTTTGCCAAACTTTTGGTTTATTTATCGTCGGTTTATTGTAAAAAAACAATAATTTTGATAAAAAAACAATGTTCCGTACCCTTCAATTGGTTGCAAACTTCATATATGATATGAAATAATATATTTTATACTACTCTCAGTTTGCAAAACTTTTGGAATTTTTTTCACGAGTATACAGCAAAATATCATTTATTGCATTTTTAACAATGTTCCGGACTTCGGAGAAGGTTGCAAAATTTTATAGTTTGTTTTTATATCATTTGCGACCTTACATTAAAGTTTCAAAACTTTTGGAATTAATGTGGATTGATTGTCTTTAATGACTGGCCTATTATGATTTATAAGCTGAGAACAACCTAAATTGTACGATTTCAGGTGAATTTTTTTTTCTTTTTAATCAAATAAAAAACTAAAAAAACACTTATTGTTCTATCGTATTTTCGAACCATGACGAAAATGTTTTTTTTTGAGCTCTGCATTCCGTAAAAAAAATACTAATTGTTCATATCCCATTTACGGATTACGACGAAAAAGTTTGTTTAAGTTCAGAATTATGTAAAAAAATAAAAAAAAAAATTCGAATTCTCGAAACAAAAGGAACTACTGATTGTGTTTGTCCCATTTTCAGACTACGACGAAAATATTTGTTTTGAGCTCTGAATTATGCAAATAAATATTCATCAGATTGCCGCATACATTTTTTCAAAATCCTCCCCTAGGCCTACATTTTGTATAGCAGAAGGGATAACAAAAATTATGACTCTACGACTGACTACGTTCATTGGGTTTGCAGAAATATTTTTTTTTGGCCAGCATCATGCCGTGAATATCTCAGAAAAAAATTTCTAAAAAATCTGCGCAAAAAAAAATATAACACCGACAAAATATTATGTTTTTTGCGCACCCGACTCCGTAAGGTCTGTTTCCATCCCGAAGGTACGTACATCCGTCGTAAATATTCGGATTTATACCGCGGTACCGTCCTTGGCGAACCCGTCCTTGATTTGCATTTGGCATGACTTTTTTTTTTTTTTAATATTTCAAAGCGACGTTTTCGTTACGACTGTCACGGAATAGTGGCAAATTCAAGATTCAATTTTTTTGCGGACGAATATGTATCGTCGCTCGCAAAAACATTTGAATTTCGAAATCAAGTTTCCTTTCAAAAGACTGCCCAGGTAGCACATATGCCCAATCGGTAACGATAAGTTATCGTTTCTAGGTTGCCTTTCGGATCTTACTGAAAGGTATCCAGTTTACATCGCTTAATCGACAACTATTTTACCGTTGTCTAAACGGTGACTTTATTAGGTTTCCTATACGACTAGTAAAATAGTTGTCGAAACGTCATCAATTTATTTAATCTGATTGATGGGTATTTTAGGATATTCAAAAGGTGTCAATTAATTGCCATCTAATGTATTTGTACAAAAGTTGTCCAGATGATATCTTTCTGTACGGCTGTTTTTAGTAGGGTTGTCAATTTAATGTTAACCAGTATGTTCACGTAAGCGTTGTCCAAAATATATCTTTCGACGGGGCGATTTCTGCTGCCCCCTTGCAGTGAATAAAAAAGTTATCTTTTTTATGATGTCTTTTTTATGTTGCCAATATGATATCTACAAGTAATCCCCTATACGTTATGACGTCAACGTTTTTTTTTCACCTGTGGCGTCCATAGAGAAAAATTAACACGTGCAAATGAAGAATCTTTTTATAGTCAAAAGTTTTTATCATATATATATACCCGTAAGTGTATACTTCGTTGTTTTATTATCAAATTTTTATTTTTTATGTAATTTACTTTCATTACATTTTGTTAGGTTAACTTGATAGACTGTATGTACTTTATAGGTTTATGGAAAAAAGATTTTCTGCTGAGCGATCGGTGTCCTTGCTGTCCTTACCAAAGAAAATTCAGTAAGTAATAAACAAAATTTCATTGAAAAAAAAAATTAAATTATGGGGCCACCGCCAAAGCTGTTCCTTGAGATTTCTCGAAGGCAGCAACAGCGACGCACACGTTTCGTTGAGCTTAAGCTCCGTTGAGCTTAAGCTCAACGGAGAACTACGATTTTTTTATTTCTTATTTTGCAAAACTTTTCTGTCCGTATAGGATAAAAAAGAATGCTAGTATTACGCTTTAACCCAGGTAGCACATATGTCCAATCGGTAACGATAAGTCATCGTTTCTAGGTTGCCTTTCGGATCTTACTGAAAGGTATCCAGTTTACATCGTTTAATCGACATCTATTTTACCGTTGTCTAAACGGTGACTTTATTAGGTTTCCTATACGACTAATAAAATAGTTGTCGAAACGTCATCAATTTATTTAGTCTGATTGATGGGTATTTTAGGATATTCAAAAGGTGTCAATTAATTGCCATCTAATGTATTTGTACAAAAGTTATCCAGATGATATCTTTCTGTCGGCTGTTTTTAGTAGGGTTTGTCAATTTAATGTTAACCAGTATGTTCACGTAAACGTTGTCCAAAAGATATCTTTCGGCGGGGCGATTTCTGCTGCCCCCTTGTAGTGAATAAAAAAGTTATCTTTTTTATGTTGCCAATATGATATCTACAAGTAATCCCCTATGCGTTATGACGCCAACGTTTTTTTTTCACCTGTGGCGTCTATAAAAATTATAACACGTGCATCGCAGTGAATGAAGAATATATCTTTTTATCGTCAAAAGCGTCAAAAGTTTTTATAATATATATATATACCCGTAAGTATATGCTTCGTTGTTTTTTTATCGAATTTTTATTTTTTATGCAATTTACTGTCATTACATTTTGTTAGGTTAACTTGATAGACTGTATGCATGTATACTTTACAGGTTTATGGAAAAAAGATTTTCTTTTGAGCGATCGGTGTTGTCCTTACTAAAGAAAAAACAGTAAGTAAACAAAATTTCATTGAAAAAAAAAAAAAATTATGGGGCCACCGCCAAAGCCGTTCCTTGAAATTTCTCGGAGACAGCAACAGCGACGCACACGTTCCCTATTAGAAATTGACATAAATGAGAGCATACGGCCTGTAAATGCAGTGAATAATCCACCCAGTTCCACTCCTCGGTCTATCTCACCTGATGAAGATGTTCTTGAACATGAAATTAATCAATGTGCCGATGATCAGAACCTGTTCGCTAACACAGTAGATCCCAATGCGTTCGTCGATGATGAGCCCGCAAGACCCATGGATACCGATATCCAAATGGACGTCGAAACTGAATCGACCGCCATAGGTCCCGATACTGCATTCGGTCTCAAACATTTTCTTGCTCATTGGGCAATTCAAAATAAAGTATCACAAACCACTGTAAATGCCCTTTTGGTAGGCTTACAAAAATTCGGTCATCCTGAGCTTCCATCAGATGCCAGGACATTGTGCGAGACGCCTCGAACAATTAAAAAAAACCGTTTTGCTGACGGAGGAAGTTATGCGCACTATGGATTGGAGAGGGCACTAAAGGATCAGCTACGACACATTGCTCACACTGAAATTTCTCCTATTCTTCGAATTAACATCCATGTTGATGGATTGCCTTTGTCAAAAAGTTCAAAAAGCGCTTTGTGGCCTATTTTGGGTAAAGTTGTCGGAGCAGTGTTTGTCGAACCATTTCTCATCGGAGCATTTCATGGTAGCGGAAAGCCTTCGTCAGCTGCTGAATTTCTGGAACCGTTCCTTGCCGAATATACAGACTTGTACAACGAGGGGTTTATGTACCAGTACCGACGGTACTTTGTACGATTAAACGCAGTTTTAGCAGATACCCCTGCACGAAATTTCGTGTCGTGCTTTCCAGCTCATAATAGTCGTTGTGCAAAGTGTACTCAGCCTGGTAAGACATTGAGAGGCCGACGAATTTTCACGGAGGAAGCTCCAACCTTGAGAGCTCAAGTTTCCTTCAGAGATGGATTGCCAGATCGATTTAAGAATATTGTGTCACCTTTTGAAATCATAGGGGTCGACATGATAAACCAATTTCCTCTTGATTACATGCATTTGTTGTGCCTCGGAGTGATGAAAAGAATTCTTTTGCTTTGGATCAACAATATGGGAAAATCCAAAGCAGCATTGGCTAAAATCGAGACATTCAACAGCTTTTACTGTAGCCTAGCTGCATCGATTCCAGCAGAATTCTCGAGGGATCCACGTTCTTTGGAAGAAGTTGCTTACTGGAAGGCCACTGAATTCCGATTATTTTTGTTATATTTAGGCCCGGTGGTTCTCCATCATTTACTCACTATACCTCAAATAGTTCATTTCAATGCTTTGAACTGTGCTGTCCGGATTCTTTGTGATCCGAGGGAATGTGTGCGCAACAACAAATATGCTCAAGATCTTATGAACTACTTTGTCAATAACATGAAGCTCTTGTATGGTGAAGAAACTCTGACCTATAACATTCACAATTTAATTCATCTCTCGACAGACGTTTTAACTCACGGGCCTCTCGACGCATTTAGTTGCTTTCCTTTTGAGAATTTTCTACAAAAAATTAAATTATTGGTTAAGAGTGGTGCGCAGCCTTTAGCTCAAGTTATGAAAAGAATGACTGAGCGATCGACGTATCTTGTACCGTCAGCTGACGGTATTAAAACCGGTTACCGTTTGATCAACCGGAAAAATCGGGCAGATGCTCAATTTATTGATCTGGAAGGATGCACCGATCCATATCGGGAGATTCAATTTCCAGACTTCTCCGTAACTGACAAGACACCGAACAATTGTTGCTACCTGTCAGATACGAGCGTTGTCTTGATAGAACATATCTGTTGGCGTGATGGAATTCCCATTAATGTTGGTCGTAAATTTATCGATCCGGCTCCAATTCCCAATTATCCGTGCGATTCACGTGGCCTATGCATTTTTGAAGTACACACTCTTTCTGAACGACAAACGTGGACTGTAGATAAGATTGACCGAAAAGGTTTTGCAGTTCCGAAAGATGTTGACTCTTTATTTGTATTCCCACTAATTCACAACGACATGTAATAATAAAAAGAGGTTATATTTTGGGTGTTTAATATATATGTTTATCCATTCTTTTTTTGCGCCTCCTATACGTTCGAATAAGTGGTTTAATTTTTATTTACAGGTATATCGTCATGAGAAATCCCCGTAATAATTTTTTTCGTCCAAGGAGTCGCCATGAGCGTTCACGATTTTTTTTCAGATTCTCTCGACACCTCATGGTGCGCATTGCAGATGGGTCGCTATACATTTTAATGATGATTCCGAAGGTTTGAGATACATACAAGTGTAAATGATTCGGTGGCTCAATGTGTTTTCGATTTTGTTTCTCTGCTAGCCGTTCCTTCGCACTTTTTCGTTGCATAACGATTTAATTTTTCAATTGCATTCAGTGTCGATGTGATTGATGTATCTGTTTCTTTCGCTTTTTATTTTTTACTAATAATGCTTGCAGATGTTGGCATTCGGTTCTTATGGGTGATACATAAAATTTTTGTCAGGGTGAAAAAAATTCCACTAAATTCAGTAACCGATTTTAAAAAAATTTTTGATATTGTTTAGGATATGGCGAATTTACAGAGGAACTCCATGAAGCGCGTGATGATTTCGAAAGAAGCGATCAAAGGTTCAAGTAAGTATGATAAGCATCAATTGTATATATCATAATACAAATTTTATAATACTTTGAATTTTTCTTAAACGTTATAGCTATTATTAACCCGAAAAAAATGTGTCTGCCACCGAACAATTTCATAGGTTCGTACTACCAATGTGTTAAATTACTTGCATCGAGATGCTACTACGTCTCGACGATTGTAAATAATTTTTTATCGTATATACTCTATCTTTTGTGTAAAAACGTCTATCTTATGCTACTTACAGACAAGAATACCAGCGTAATCTCGGGCTCGAATCCAAAAATTGAGTTCATGAACAGCTCTTATCTCGCAAACCTCCTGGCTGCGCGCAATAAACTTTTGCAGCCTCAGCCTTTCGCGAGCTCAACAGCTTCGGATTCAACGATTTCTCCTTTGCCAGACGAATATGACGCAGTGATTCAGAATATTATGGAACTAAATGATGAGCAAGGTAAAATTTCCATTAATTAACTAATGTAACATAATATTCATGATAAAATAGATGACTGTAACGAAAGTATTATTTTTCTTTACAGCAGAGAATAATTCTCAAGGTAATTCCGAAAACGGTGGAAATCGTTCGGAGCTGGACGACGATCTAGTGGATCCTGAGATGACGAACGAAATTGAAGAGCAAGAAAGGATGCAAATCATACCAGCAATACAACGCCACCCGCACCACGCGGGAGTGTGCTGCAGTGCGTATTACTGATTTCTTGTTAAACTAACTGTAGACTATGCAGGTTATATAATGGCTTCGTTGTTTTCAGATGATTGTCGAAGCGATCGAGAGCGGTTCGAGAATTTGATTACGAGAAAACTAAACGAAATGCTTGAAGTAGTCCGAGGAATAAACCCTGGCGTAAGACGATGTGGCAATTATCCACTTTTACCACCGATGCCTTTCCATGAAATCGAAGCATTAGCACGATTCGATCGCGATCTTCAAGAGAATGAGCAGATACGAGAGCAATTTGTACGTATTCGGGTATTAGAATATTTACCTTCATGAGACAGTACTAAATATCATTTCACTGTGTGATCATTACACATAATTTGTGTTTTTTTTTTCATTCTGAATTTTCATAATTTCTCCACGCCTACTGAAATCCCAGTTCCTCGTTGAGTTTCAGCTCAACGGAGAACTGAGATTTTTTATTTGTTATTTTGCAAAAGTTTTTTGTCCGTAGACTAAAAATGAATCTTTTTTATCCATGGAGTCCGCAAAGAAAAAGATCCCAGTTCTCCGTTCAGTTCCGTTGAACGGAGAACTGGGATTTTTTTTTCAACGGACTCTACGGACAAAAAAAATTCTTCTTTAGACTCTATGGACAAATAGTTTTGCCAATTAAGAAATAATGAAACTAAAAAATCCTTTTTCCAAAACTTTCCTGTCCGTAAAAAGAATCTTTTCTGTTCGTTGAGTCAGTAGAGAAAAAAATCCTGGTTCTCCGTTGATTTTAAGCTCAACGGAGAACTAAGATTTTTTTATTTCTTATTTTGCAAAACTTTTCTGTCCGTAGAGGCTAAAAAAGAAACTTTTTTATCCTTAGAGTGCACAGAGAAAAATATCCCAGTTCTCCGTTCAGTTCCGGTCTCCGTCGAGCTTGAACTCGACGGAGAACTGGGATTTTTTTCTTCGCAGACTTTACGAAAAAGAAAGATTCTTCTTTAGACTCTATGGACATAAAAGTTTTGCCAAATAAGAAATTGAAAAATAAAAAAATCCCAGTTCCTCGTTGAGTTTCAGCTCAACGGAGAACTGAGATTTTTTATTTGTTATTTTGCAAAAGATTTTTGTCCGTAGAGACTAAAAATGAATCTTTTTTATCCATAGAGTCCGCAGAGAAAAAGATCCCAGTTCTCCGTTCAGTTCCGTTGAACGGAGAACTGGGATTTTTTTTCCAACGGACTCTACGGACAAAAAAAATTCTTCTTTAGACTCTATGGACAAATAGTTTTGCCAATTAAGAAATAATGAAACTAAAGAATCTTTTTTGTTCGTTGAGTCAGTAGAGAAAAAAATCCTGGTTCTCCGTTGATTTTAAGCTCAACGGAGAACTAAGATTTTTTTATTTCTTATTTTGCAAAACTTTTCTGTCCATAGAGGCTAAAAAAGAAACTTTTTTATCCTTAGAGTGCGCAGAGAAAAAGATCCCAATTCTCCGTTCAGTTCCGGTCTCCGTCGAGCTTGAACTCGACGGAGAACTGGGATTTTTTTCTTCGCAGACTTTACGGAAAAGAAAGATTCTTCTTTAAACTCTATGGACATAAAAGTTTTGCCAAATCAGAAATTGAAAAATAAAAAAATCCCAGTTCCTCGTTGAGTTTCAGCTCAACGGAGAACTGAGATTTTTTATTCATTATTTTGCAAAAGGTTTTTGTCCATAGAGACTAAAAATGAATCTTTTTTATCCATAGAGTCCGCAGAGAAAAAGATCCCAGTTCTCCGTTCAGTTCCGTTGAACGGAGAACTGGGATTTTTTTTTCAACGGACTCTACGGACAAAAATAATTCTTCTTTAGACTCTATGGACAAAAAGTTTTGCCAATTAAGAAATAATGAAACTAAAAAATCCTTTTTCCAAAACTTTCCTGTCCGTAAAAAGAATCTTTTTTGTTCGTTGAGTCAGTAGAGAGAAAAATCCTAGTTCTCCATTGAGTTTAAGCTCAACGGAGAACTAAGATTTTTTTATTTTTTATTTTGCAAAACTTTTCTGTCCGTAGATGATAAAAAAGAATGCTAGTATGTATTACGCTTTAACATTAGCGGGCTTTTCTCCAATAATTTTCGATATTTACGTTTCAGACAAGAAAAATTCAAGAGATAGGCGGAAGAACGGTTCAAAAGTCAGTTAAATACGCAATGGAAGTCTTGATGACTGACGCACTCAGTCAAAAAGTTGTTTGGATTCTCGGAGCGGAGGACATCCCGAAAATTTCTAAATTCAGGTTCCCATACCTGATAATCGGTGCGTTCAAGTTAACATTTCTTTTGATAAGTATATAGGCGTCTGTATTTGCCCACTCATATAATCGATCAATCTTTTCAGATGTAGTGCGATACGCATTTGATGGAACCAATCGAAAGGCCGTCGAAGAAAAGATTGCCGACTGGCTTCGCCGTGGAGGTGATAGGTTGAAGGCGGCGCAAACCGCAGAAAACAAACGCCGCGAACGGCAACAAAAATAAATGATGTATTAATTATTAATTAATTATCTTAAATAAATAATCCTTTATAAATAATAAAAAATAAAATTATGTGAGAATTCTTATACACACACATATATATTATATTGTTCATTTTAAATTATTACTCTGAGTTTATGCAGCAGAGAAAAAATATATATTTTTTCCCTGCCGCGTAAACTCAAAGTAATAATTTAAAATGAACTATATATATATATATATCCACCCATCCCAGCAGTCCATAAATCTTGCAACTAAGATATCTTTTGGATGTCTCATTATGGTGCCATTAAGGTGTCGTCTTGCCAACTGTTTTTAGATGTCTATAAGATACATTTACGACATCATTTGGATTTGGACCCGGGATGTTACGAATTTATCTAATTCATGCCTTATAAACGATATCTTTCGGCTGTGGAAATTCGACAACGTTATGCCTCCGTATCGGCAGCCGATAAGCGATGGCCATTTGTTGGCATTTTGTCAACTGCTATGGCTTCCTTATAGTTATCATTACGACAGCAATAAGTTCCCATCCGGACCGACATAAGTGATACAATTCGTGATACAAAAAGGTATCTTTTGGCCGACGAAAAAGTTATCCTGAACTTTTTCTGGGTGTCTTTCGGACATCTTTTAGTTAACATATTGCTACCTGGGAACATCAGCGGTGCGTTCAAGTTAACATTTCTTTTGATAAGTATATAGGCGTCTGTATTTGCCCAAACTCATATTTATAATCGATCGATTTTTTTCAGATGTAGTGCGATACGCGTTTGATGGGACAAACCGAAAGGCCGTCGAAGATGAGATTGCCCACTGGCTTCGCCGTGGAGGTGACAGGTGGAAGGCGGCGCAAACCGCGGAAAACAAACGCCGCGAACGGCAACAAAAATAAATCATGTATTGACTATAAATTGAATATCTTAAATGAATAATCCATTATAAATAATGAAAAATAAAGCTATGTGAGAATTCTTATACCATCAGCAATGCAAATGTGTCAATGCAAACATACACACACACACACACACACACACACACACACACACCCGCACACATATTATATTATAAAGTTCATTTTAAATTATTACTTTGAGTTTACGCAGCAGAGAAAAAATATATATTTTTTCCCTGTTTTTAGATGTTTATAAGATACATTTACGACGTCATTTGAATTTGGACCCGGGATGTTACGAATTTATCTAATTCATGCCTTATAAACGATATCTGATACAATTCGTGATACAAAAAGGTATCTTTTGGCCAACAAAAAAGTTATCCTGAACTTTTTCTGGGTGTCTTTCGGACATCTTTTAGATAACCTATTGCTACCTGGCTGTGAGAAAATATTCGTTCGGTCTTATAACCGTTCGGGCTTGTGACCGTTCGAATCGTCTCTCGCAAAAACATTTGAATTTCGGAATCAAGTTTCTTCAGACACAAAACTATGTGTGTAGTGTGTGGACTGAGAAATATCTTATCAAACGAGCGTTCGGGCTTGTAACCTTTTGAGATGTTGATGATTTGGTCGTATAACCGCTCGGGCTTATGGCAATTCGGGCTTATAACCGTTTGGGCTCATAACGATTCGGACTTATGACCATTTGGAATTATAACAGTTCGGGCTTATGACCGATCGGGTTTGTTTCCATTCGGCCTTATGACCGCCCTAATTTATGACAGTTTGGACTAATGACCGTTCGGACTTATGATCGTTCGTGATTATGACCGTTCGAGCTTAAGTCAATTTCAGCTTTCAACCGTTTCGGTTCACGACTGTTCGGTCATATGACCGCTCAGATTTATAGTCGTTCGGGATTATAACCTTCGAGCTTATGACAATTCAGGCTTTTGACCATTTGGACTTATGACATTTATGGTTAATGACTGTTTTGGGTTGCGATCATTTGGGCTTATAACCGTTCGGGCTTATTACCGTTCGAGCCTATGACATCACCCCCTTACATGCGACGCTCTTCATCTCTTTTGATTCTTCTTCGACGTCGAATCCCTCGGGTATTTTCATGTAGATCGTCTCGTTCAGTTTTCCATACAGAAAGGCAGTTTGCACTTCAAACTGCGTTAATTCCAGATTTTCTTTGGCAACGATAGCCAAGAGCACTCTTAGGGTGTCGTACCTGATGACTGGAGCGAACGTTTCGGTGTAGTCGGTGCCGTATCGTTGCCGGAATCCTCTTGCACACAGCCATGCCTTGAATCGATCCGTTGCTGCATTTAAATCGCTCTTGACTCGGAAAACCCCTTTAGAGTCGATGGTTTTCATCTCTGGTGTTCTGGGGACGAGTGAAAAAGTTTTGTTTTTCTCGTGAGCCTCCAGTCCTTTATCGATAGCAGTTGCCCAATGCGTGACTTCTCGACCGCTTTTTGCTTCGGAATATGTATTTGGTATTACGTATTCTGCTACATCAACCTCGAATCTCGCTGGAAGTCTGAGTGTTCTTCGATCTCTCAATACTCGTGGTTCGTCTGGAGGACGTACTCTCTCACGCTCTTCGTTTCTTCCGACGTTGTCTCGTTCTTCGCCGTCTTCTTGTTCTTGGACGTTTTCTTGTTCACCGAAATTTTCTCGTTCCCCGACATTTTCTCGTTCGTCGTCGTTTTCCTCTCGTTCCGGATCTTCTACCTCGACGTTTAATTCGTTCGCCGGCAAACTTACCTCGTTGTCATCCTTTGTTTCGTGCATACGTGTTTTTTCTGTTCCGATTCTTTTGTGAAAAATCACGTTTCTCGTCACGCTCACTTTCTTCGATTCAGGATCGAACAACCGGTAGTTTAATGAGTCGTTCTCGTACCCTACGAGAATTTTTTTTCGAGCGCGAACGTCGAACTTTTGTGTAAACTGTTTTGGTATATGAACGTACGCTTCGGATCCAAAGATTCGCAGGTGCTTGAAATTTGGCACTTTCCAAACCCACATTTCGTACGGTGTCAACTTATCATTCGACCACACGGTTCTATTTAACACGTACACGGCCGTGTTTACTGCATCTGCCCATAGATACAACGGAAGATTTTTGGCATGCAGCATCATACGAGCGCTCTCGACTACTGTGCGGTTATCCCGCTCTGCTTTCCCGTTTTGTTCCGGGTTATACGGTGCGGTGTTTTCTTTTTTGATCCCGCGCGACACAAGGTACTCGTTTAATTCCTTGTTACAGAACTCTAGACCATTGTCTGAACGTAAGATCTCTATATTGCTACCAAATTTGTTCGCGACTAATTTTTCGAACTCGACAAATTTTTCATATCCATCTGATTTGTGTCTCGAGAAATAAACGTGACGCTAACCGCTCGCGTCGTCTTTGAAAGTTAGAAAAAAAGTTATCCATTCCGGGACTCGGTGGACATTGGACCGCATACATCGGTATGTATCATTTCGCCGACTTTCGTTGATACCTTCGTCGTATTCGGTTTAAACGCGAGGCGATGAGCTTCTCCGAATTGACAGGGTTCGAAAAAATGTTTGGTTTCGTTCGTTAGAGATATCCCATTTACGAGCCTCTGTTTTCGCTAGTTCGCGTACCGCGCGATACCCCACGTGACCCAAACGCTCGTGCCACACGCTTAGATTGGTCGATGAGACGTTCGCTTCCTCAATACTTTCAAATTTCCTTTTTTGAGAAAACATTCTGTCAATTTCGTTGCTTTGTTTTCCCCCAGACGCTGCTATCTCGTTGTTTAACATGATACTTACGCGTTCGTCCTTGAAAATCACTTCAAACCCTTTTCTGATACATACTCCAACCGAGAATAAGTTCTTACGAAGCTTGGGTACGTGTAGAACGTTTTCGATGCGCGCGTCGCACCACACACCGTTTATCAGTTTTTTTTATTCCTACCGTACCTTCGCCGATAATCTCACATACTCCGTTGTCACCTAACGCTATGGTGTCTCCACTCGTGATCTCGCGATAGTCCTCGAGCCATTCGCGTCGGTAAGTCAGATGATGCGACGCCACGCTGTCGGTCAACCAGACTTCGCTAGACTTTGACTAGCACTCATTACCTTGCGTACTTGTGCCGACGAACACTCGATTTTTGCCCTCGCGCCATTTGTCGAAGCACTCTTCTTGCTTGATCTCGTGTTGGAGTGAGCCACGAATGCGCAGTCGCGAGAGTTATCTCTCTCGCTTTTCCTTTCACGACGCTCGTTATCACATTCTCGTGCAAAATGACCCATCTCATGGCATTGGTAGCATTCGATTTCTCTTCTCGGTTTTTGCGATTCATTTTTATTTTTGTCACTTTTTGTCGCTGCCAGCGCACTTGTCGATTTGTCCTCCGCGCACAATCGTAAATCCTCTCGAATGAGCCTTTCCTGGAGATTGTCTACAGTTTGTCTGTCGGGATTTACGCTATCCCAGGCAGTTTATAGCGTACCGTATTTCTGAGTTAAACTCGTCAAAATTTTCGCCATAACAGTAGCTTCCGACACTTGTTCGCTGAAATCACGCAAATGCCCCGCTAGATTTTGCACATTTGCCACATGTTGCACTGCCGAATCACTCGCGTTCATTTTATACGTATAGAACTTTTGCATAACCCCAAGTTTATTTGATTCTGTCTTTTGCTCGTGAATGAGGCTCAAATTATCCCACATCGATTTTGCACCTACACATGTTAGGAGATTTTGCATCTGATCGTCTTCCGTCGACGATGAAATAAGAAACATCGCTTTTGCGTTGTCGAGAATTCATGTTTTCGCTTCCACCTCGTGTTCTTCAACAACTTCAGGCATTAATCTCGTGCCGTGCACCAGGTCTTGGATCTCATTTGCCACAAATAAGGAATTCATTTGAAATTTCCAACTTTGGAAATTGTTCCCATCGAATGTCTTTACACCACGTGCCGAGATCGCCTCAGCCATCACGGATTACGAGAGAAACGTTTCACACGAATTTTCCGCGCGTATATGCTTGCGCTAAGATGGTCGACTTTTCTTGCCTCGTATCTCGCGAGACCGGCTCGAACGTTCTCGCCTTTCCACAAAATTAATCTTTCAAGCTAGGTGACCTGGGCCCATAACCTGTTAGAGCACGCCTCGAATATTTTGTGTGGAAAGGATGGGTGGAGAAAACAAATTGGCTAGCACGTTATACGAGGAATATATGTACATATATATATATATATATATATATATATATATATATATATATATACTTTTTGTATTTTATTTCGTATCACATAGATATATCACACGTGTTCTCTCAAACGAGTATCCGTTACGACTGACTAGACTAGCGATATACTCGACCGTGAAACGAGTGCTTGCGACTCTTCTCGACTCCGACTTCGGGAAGAGGCGCGCGCAGTACGATGTTCGACTCGAACTGCTGTACAGTCGACTCTACAAGTGAATCCCAGTACAGTCAACGCCACAAACTTTTCCAATAGTAAACATGGAGACTAGAGTATATTAAACAGAGCGAAAAAAGAATCATTGATATAATATACATGAATATTAAAATTTTCAATAAAAATTAAATTATAAACTCTAGTATCCATGGTTGTAAACACAATGAGCGCGGAGTGCAAAAAAATGGGTTAAGAGTCATCAAGCGACGGCATGGGAAGCGCTATGTGGCCAATAAGTGAACTAAGAATTCCCTAGAAACGTACTTTTCGGATTTCGCCGAAAATACAACAGTATCACATAATTAAACATAAAAAAAAAATTCATTCGACTAGTAAGAAATCCGCTCTGGTCCTCCGCTCCGTGGAAATTTTTTTTTTTAAGGTGCAATAAATTATCGAAAACTCGAGGCGGCTGTCGTCTGCCACCACGCTTTTCTCGCCAACTGATAAATTAATTTTATTATTAATTTCACGCACACTTGCCACTTTTTATCGGACCAGAGCAGATTGGTTGCCACTTCACCGAATTAAAAAAAAAATCATTTAACTTGTTTCGTTGAAAAACAAAGCAAAGATCCGAAAAGTACGCACGGAGACGTCAAAGCCGTGCTCGCGGCTATTGGGAACTCACAAATGTCACCATGACCTCTGGCGGCCAAATTTCCAAGTAATTCTCTCCAGTTGCTGCCTGATGATTACCATTGATTACCATGCGAATTTGTCACTTTTGAACAATAATTCAAAATCTGCTGCTTTATTACAAGAAATAAATCATAAATAAAGACAGAGAAGACATAGTCGATATTTGATGCGAGGGCATGAGATTTTCATCACACGCAGAATATGAATAATCGCTTTAGTTATATCGTGTAAACTCATGGAACGTGACTTTTAATTTCATAACTTATGAAATATGGACAATAATTTATAAATAAAACATTTTTCATGCGATAGTTTGATATTATAACTAATAATTTATTGTTCGAACGAATTTAATTAGCCTAAAAGTGACGGGAATTTTTAAAAAGATTTTGAGGTTAAACATGGGATGTCATGTAGGTTCATTGTAATCCTCATGACGATAATCACTTGATCCGTATCCAATTTGCGAAGTGGATTCTATCCACGCATAATCCTCAACGGTAATAAACCCCATTGGCAAATCTTACTACAAAAATCGTATTTTGCCGAAAAATATGCGGTAATCCAGTGTTTACAACTGTTCCCTATGCTGCCCAATGCTAACTAGAGCTAGCTACTGGCAACGAACTGGAGAGAAAAGGCCATATTGGATAGGCCTCCGCCTCCGCCTCCGTGTTGATTTCCAATATGGCAGTACATGCTATGAATTCCACAGTTCCGGCTACTAACGCCAGGTTCGCTAGTCGCGGTTGTCGATAAGAGCGGAGAAGCAGCAGCGATGGCGTAAGCGTAAAGTGAGCCCTGAGATAAAATAAGCTTTGTGGGTCAATCAGGGCGATCGGGGCCCTTCATTATACATGCGCCGCCACTGTAACATTTACATCCTACCCTATCGACATCCGTTACTTTTTGCTGAATGCATTGGTTGACATAACTGCCGCAAGCTGCGCTAACTTCGACATGCATTTCTTTTCGACGGGAATCTCGCGATTCCCGTCACCTTCGGCCCATCTCACCATCCTCCACGCCGGGAGAGTCATTGAGCGCCAGGTAATCTTTTTATTCGACGGCGGGAATTACCAAACCTGCTAGCTGTTATAATGTAAACGGTAACTGCGATACGAAAAAAAAGTCGTTAACGACAGTAACTTCGATCCTTAAAGATAGATTCGGTAATGACGGTAACTTCAATGCTTAAAGATAGATTCGGTAACGACGGTAACTCCAATGCTTAAAGATAGATTCGGTAACACGATAAGTCCGGAACGAGAACGCCCGAAAGGTAGCTCGAGAACAAACGATATCAGAAAGACGATAACGCCAAAAAGATAGCTCGAGAATAAACGATATCAGTAAACTGGAACGCTCAAAAAATAGCTCGCGAACAACGGTAACATAGCGATAACAGAACGAAGCGGATTCGGTAACAGGTCGGGAGCTTTCCGAGCGGTCAACCGCTCGGGTCGACAGCAGCGCAGAAAGAGAGCGATTCGAGCATGTAATCTGCCCGAAAAGCGAATTCGGAGAGAGGGACCCGTAAGCGCACGCGCAATGAAAGCTCAAAATCCCCTCTTCTCCTGACGTCACACGGAACGCGAACGCCTCAACTCGAAACTTAACTGATCGGCAAATTCAAACGAGAACGCTTAACTCAATCCAATACAAATATTTTCTAAACGCATAACGTAAATACGCCGAGATGCTACGGCGGGTGGATCCTGTTGCTCACGATGATCATCCTTTAAGGGGTCTTCTTCTGGTACGGGAGGTCCTGGACTACCTATAACTAATCCTACGATAACTGCGATCGGGCAATCCGTGACGGCTTGGTGATCGCAATCCCAGCCGGCAACGGCCTTCCATACGTAAACGTAACGCAACCTCAAACTAAACCTACGATAAATGCGATCGGGCAATCCGTGATGGCTGGGCGATCGCAATCCCAGCTGGCAACGGCCTACCATACGTAACTCAAAAACCGCCCTTCTCTTCCCATACCCTTTATCTTGAAGCGTCGAGAATCACACTCGAACCTCTAGACTCCCTCAAATTACTCTATTTGAGACCGAGTATACCGGGTGGCTGATTACTTTGGCCCCTATTCACTGTAACTCGGTGTCTTATTTCGCAAAGATCCGATAACGAACGAAACGAGAGCTTACGATAACGCAAAATTGAAAAGAATGAACTTACACATTATTCGTTAACATGACTCTAAATTACTCGAAAAAAAAATCGAGAACCCTGGTCGGGACGACCTGCGACGAAAAAATAAAAAAATTACGTCACACTCTTTACGGTTAGAACTCGACGTACGCAGCGACCCTAGCGTTCGAAAAATCACTGATGAAACAGTGAAGTCGTACACTGATTCACCAGTGGTAAAATCGGTGCCGAAATAAACTTCACTGATACATCACTTCACTTCAGTGATAGGGTTAGGTCACTGTTTCTGCAGTGAAATACCAGGTTCTTGATTCAATCAGTGAAATTTTCACTGATTCAAATTTAGAGAGTATGTTGGATCCCAATTTCAGTTCATAACATTCCCACTGCCGCCCTGGTGAAGACGTTAATGTGACGGATAAAAAAAGGAAAACGACTACAGGAGGCGCTTTCTACCTTATATGTGCAGCGATTAGAGCATCTTGTGATTTGTGAAAATGTCCCCAGTAGCGGGATTCCGTAACTCTCTAGCGATAATTATCGCTGTCGCTAGCTATCGACAGTTGTAGCTTGCATCGACGATGCTAGCGATGTATAGTGATTCTAACTTAGACGTAACGATTTTCATCGATGCAAAATGTGTCACGGGCGCATCGATAAAACTCGATAAATTTTGAGTAAATGTGGCAACGTCGCAGTATATCACCACTCAAAATCTAGTAACATCGGGTAAAATTTAGGAACGCAAACAAAATCATCCATCTTTCTGTAAATTCAAATTGTTCGTGCACAAATATCCATCATCATTTTTGTGTACAAAGACCGTGGTATATCGCGTTTTGTGGAATTGTTTTCTTTGATTAGTGATTATCGAAAAAATGGCTACAAATGTAACAGTGTAAGTATAATAACAATAAATCTAAATCAAAAGAATCGAATAACCTATATCAATTATTTTTATCATCATAATTATTTGATAGGAAAAAATCAAGAAGTGCTCGAGCATCCGACATGCAGTTAGTGAAAATGATCGATTTCTTCAACCTTAACAAAGGTCTTGCTGAAGGAAAGTTTCAAGTGATCAATGGAAAAGAAGAGGCTAAAAAAAAGTGGGCAGAAATGGCTGAAGAACTTAATCTTATGAAGGGAACTACAAAAACTTCGGATCAATGGCAAGTGGTATGTATCGTAGGCAGGTAGCCGAGTGACCACGAGCCAACTGGCCAATTTATGAATGTATGTATGCATACATACATTCATAAATTTGCTATCCGTGTGGTGTACAGTTGACGCTGTGGCCAGTTGGCTCGTGGTCACTCGGCTGCTTGCCGTATCGTAACCAGGTCTATATAGTGACTGTACACGGAAAGAAATCTGTTGCGAATATCGCATGGGACGCTATTGCTATTTTCGCATTCGAGTGTTCCATGCGAAAAAGGCATGAGAAAATTGCCATTATCGCATGATAAGCATGCTATTTTAGTATGAAAGTGTCCCATGCGAGAAAGGCATGTACCGATGTGATTATCGAACGAGAGCGATGCGCTGAACGCACGGATACCTTTTGACGACCCGTTACTCCGACTCCGTACTATAAATGCAAGGAGGTTCATGCGAAAAGAGTATGGGTCCTGAGCGTTTTGAAGATTTATGCACTGTGCATGCTCGCGGCAACCTATAAGCGATATGTGAGCGTGCGGCAGTGTTCTATAACCTCTCTTATACACGCTTATAGGCGTGTATACCTCAAGTATATAAAAGAGGTTATAGAACACTGCCGCACGCTCATGTATCGCCTATAGGTTGCCGTGAGCATGCACAGTGCGTAAATCTTCAAAACGCTCGGGACCCATACTCTTTTTGCATGGACCTCCTTGCGTTTATAGTACGGAGGTATCCGTGCGTTCAGCGTACCGCTCTCGTGCGACAATCGCATCGGTACATGCCTTTCTCGCATGGGACACTTTCAAACTAAAATCGGATCGAGTCATACTAAAATCGTATCGATTCATGCTACTTTAGCATGAATCGATGCGATTTTAATGGCACTACCAATTCAATGGCACACCCATTCCTTGTTTCGCATGGTACATTCCCATGCAATATTCGCAACAGATTTATTTCCGTGTAGTAGATGAGATGAACGATGTACTGCTTCAGTGAATGTGAAATCTGGAGAGCTTCATGTAGAGAACTTTGAAGAAACGTTCTAAATTTACTTTTAAGGTATGGCGAGACTTGAAAAGCCGTACTTCTTTAAAAGCAAGGAATTTGAGGAAGGCGAAAGCAGCTACCGGAAACAAGGCCATTGATGAAACAGGCCTAACGGAGTTTGACTTACGAGTCATCGGCGTTGTCGGGTCAGAGTATGTCGAAGGAAACAAAAACTGTGCAGATACTCTCCCGGAAGAAGAGGTATGTTCCAACATTTATTGTAAATTCTATTCAGGAAAGACCACAGTGAACTTTGTCTTGTTACAAATTTTTAATGACATGACAAAAAATTGTCTCATTGGAAATGTTTATTTTCTCGTCGTAGGATTTACAGGTTCAACTGAATAACGGTGATACTTCTGTATTACGAATGACACCACAAGTGCCGAGCATCACCAGCGATGTGTTGACTCCGTTAGAAAGTAAGCCATCTTCGAATTTTTAGAAAATTAGTGTTAAATGTCATAATATTCCATTTAATGCTGAACATTTGATTCTTTGCAGATTATTCGTTTGAAAATGACGTCGAGATGAACTCCATCGAACGATCTGTACTGGATGATACACGGAACATTGGAGGCTCCTCGAGTAGCAGTAAGTATTTGCGTAAATGTACTTAATATATTGCATTAAATAGTTCATGGAAAAGAGGAACTCAGATGTACCGTAATGCAGCTTCCTCTGTAATGGTATATTATGCATCAAGGGAAGAAAGTAGGCGTTTTTCGTCGAAAGGCGCCCGAGACTGAAAACGAGTTCTGTAAACATCGCGCGAGACAAAGACGCCTACTCCCTTCCCATGATGCATACGATACTTTTTACAACACATTCATTGAAAACGAGTTTTTTTTTCGCTTCTGAAATGGGATAAAAGTCACAGTTTCTTGACCAAGGGGAAAAACAGAGAAACAAACGACAGTGCAGGGCAAAAAAGACTTTTTTGCCCTATAGGGCAAGTCTTTTTTGCCCTGCACTGTCGCTTGTTTCTCTGTTTTTTTCCCTGGTCAAGAAACTATGACTTTCATCCCGCTTCAAAGGGTAAAAAATACGAATTTACAATGCATGTGTTGTAGAATAGCACATTATGCTACTAGGGAGGAAAGTGCGTGATTTTCGTCGAGTGCGAGGTTTGCTGCCCTCGCTTCGCTCGGGCAGCACGAGCACAAGGTGAAAATCCGCTCCTCCCGTGTGGCATATAATATTTTTTACCCGACTGATAAAATGGTCATGTTCCATCGCTGCAGCGCATGTGAAAAGTAATCAATTTTTGATCAGAGGGAAGAAAAATGATTTTTCGGGCACAAAAGTAAATTTGCGGGAAAAATAGTAAAATGCGGGCAAATTTACTTTTTTGCCCGCAAAATTATATTTCTTCCCTTTGGTCAAAAATTGATCACTTTCCTCCCGCTTTGCAGGGATGGAATATGGCCATTTTATCATAGTCGGGTAAAAATTATTTTTTTTTTACTTGGCGAAAATGTCGAGTTCCACGATGCCAATTTTTTATACGTTCCCAATAACGTTCCACTGCCAAATACCCTGTACAGTTTAAAATGAAATTAAAGGTGTCACATTCAAAGAAACAAAAAAATGTTTCGTTTTTTAGGCCCGGGCCGACTTCAATGCTGAAAATTTTATTCTTTACAGGCTATTCGTTTCAAAATAACGTTGATACCAACCCTATCGTACTACCTGCATTGGATGCTATAGTCGTACTAAACGATGACGGACCCAATGAGCAAGAAAACCAGCCTCCAAATCTTTATCGGACTCCAAAAGCTCCTGCAAGCTCATACTTGAGAGGGTCCAAGAGAAAAGTACCTTTCAACCCAACAGAAGTGGCTAGTAATTCACGAAACATTGGAGGCTCCTCGAGTAGCAGTAAGTATTTGCGTGAATGAGGTGTTCTCCACCAATTCCGCCACTTATTTTTGTATTCTTTCGGATTTGTTCCATAATTAGCCATATAGTAGTACTACTTAAAGGTATGCTCTGTGAATTTTTTCAGATTTTTGTATTCACTCCTTTCGGAATTGGATTTTTTAAAGCCCATACATCATAAAAAATTGAAGTCGGGCAAAAAAAAGGAAAAACCAAAAAGTTGTTTTTCCATCAACTACTTAATGCAATATATGTTATATTTTTTTATGGCATCATAAAGGCTACGTTCAGCGAAATTTTTTTTTTTGTTGGTTCTTTAATTTCACTGTAAACTGTACAGGGTGTTTGGCAGTGCATTGGGAACATATAAAAAAATTGGCATCGTGGAACTCGACATTCTTGCCAAGTAAAAACAAATAATTTACAGAGAAAGGTGCATTACGGTACATCTGAGTTCCTCTTTTCTATGAACCATTTAATGCAATATATATATAATACATTTTGCATTAAATGGTTCATAGAAAAGAGGATATATAAAAATGCAATATATATATATATATATATATATATATATATATATATATATATATATATTTTGCATTAAATGGTTCATGGAAAATAACTCAGATGTACCTTGATACACCTTTCTATGTAAAATATTTTTTTGCTCGCCAAGAATGTTGAGTTTCACTATGTAAATTTTTTTACGTTCCCAATACACTGCCTACCCTGTTAAATTTACAGTGAAATTAAAGGTGTCATATTGGAAGAAAAAAAAATGTACATTCTTTTGGTCCGACTTCAATCTTCCATAATATACGGCGTGAAAACAAATTTTCGCAAGGTTATCGAGTACTGTGAGTATTATCGATTATTGTGAATAATATCGAGTACTTGATTTTTTTTCACCTTGCGAAATAGATTTTTTTTCAGATTTGTTTTCAGTCTCGAATTTGAAATCAAATTTTCGCAAAGTGAAAAAAATCAAGTGATAAGTGAATATTATCTAGTACTTGATTTTTTTCGCAAGGTGAAAAAAATCAAGTACTCGATAATATTCACAATAATGTGAACACATTATTGTTAATATTATCGAGTATTGTGAGTATTATCGATTATTGTAAATATTATCGAGTATTTGATTTTTTTCACCTTGCGAAATAGATTTTTTTTCAGATTTGTTTTCAGTCTCGAATTTGAAATCAAATTTTCGCAAAGTGAAAAAAATCAAGTGATAAGTGAATATTATCTAGTACTTGATTTTTTTCGCAAGGTGAAAAAAATCAAGTACTCGATAATATTCACAATAATGTGAACACATTATTGTTAATATTATCGAGTATTGTGAGTATTATCGATTATTGTAAATATTATCGAGTATTTGATTTTTTTCACCTTGCGAAATAGATTTTTTTTCAGATTTGTTTTCAGTCTCGAATTTGAAATCAAATTTTCGCAAAGTGAAAAAAATCAAGTGATAAGTGAATATTATCTAGTACTTGATTTTTTTCGCAAGGTGAAAAAAATCAAGTACTCGATAATATTCACAATAATGTGAACACATTATTGTTAATATTATCGAGTATTGTGAGTATTATCGATTATTGTGAATATTATCGAGTATTTGATTTTTTTCACCTTGCGAAATAGATTTTTTTTCAGATTTGTTTTCAGTCTCGAATTTCGAATCAAATTTTCGCAAAGTGAAAAAAATCAAGTATTCGATAATATTCACAATAGTGTGTTCAAACACATTATCGATATTACTCGATAATATTCAAACACATTATCGAGTACTTGATTCTTTTCACCTTGCGAAAATTTGTTTTCAGTCTCGAATTCAGTTTAGGTTACGAAATAGAATTTTAATTCAAATCTGTCACTGCCAGAGTCAATTAAAAATCTTTTATGATCGTCTATGTCAATTATGAGTTTCTATACATTCAGAAATGATTATTGTTTTCGATTTCCAAAAAATCTGCGGGTATGAAGTAATGCATATCGAAGAGAATATATTATTTTCTGATATCTCGTCTGTTCCGAGTTTTTCCATGATCCGGGCCCAAGTTTTGTACTTTGAAATTACAAATGATTTTAAAAGAAATCCCAAGCAGTAACGATTAAAAAATATCCATTTGTTTTTTATTTGACGAAAATCAACTTTTGCGTTCACTATGGCGGATCCAGGGGAGCGCCGAAATTTTGAATTAATACATAAAAATAATAATAACATTAGAACAGTAATGATAATAATAATAATAATTCAGTACTTCTGCACCCCCGAATGAAAGTTCTGGATCCGCCGGTGTTTGCGTTATAGGCAGGCATCGCCGATAATTTCATGGGTTCTAGTGTCTTCCACACTTATTTTTACAACATTTGGTAACGTTTTGCGGGGGGACCGGAGCGAAGTTTAAAAAAACCCCAAAATAAGAAAACCCTAATATACAGTATGAATCATATAGTATGAATTGATCATATAGTATGAATAATTGAATTGATGATATAGTACAATGCCGTATTTACTGTTTGGTGTATACGTATGCTAAATTTGTTTACTGACTTCTTTTGATTGCAGTGAAACGTGCAAGGAAATTGGATGAGGTGGAATCAACGCCGGATCAGTTTCGATCTATTTCGGAGGAGCACGCTAAGGCTATGATGGTAATGATGTGACGGTTGTATAGTCGACAAGAATACTCCAACAAACCGACTTTAACTATGTCGGTTTCATGTAACTTGTTTTCAGTTATAGAGGAAAATTTGAGTTAATATACACTCCCTTTCAAAAGTTTGGGTTCGAAAGCCGAAGTAAAAGTTCGATAGCTCAGTCAAAAATCGACGTAAACAAATTTAACAAACGTCGTTTTGAAGGAGACAAATTAAGCTTCATTTTGCGACCTCATAATATTTTTTACGATTTTTTTTAAGCTGGCACGCGCTGTAGAACGGCCGTTTTTCGACAATTTTTTGACCTTCGAAAATGGACTGTCTATCTAGTGAGAAATTTTTTCTCCAGTTTTCTCGATGACAACTTTGAAGGGGATAGCAAAAGCTTAATTTTTGTTTTTCACAAAATTATTCTAATTTTCGCTAAAAACGAAAAATATAGCGTATCTCAAAAACTGCAGGGGTTCAGAGAAAATGTCTGGAGGGTAAAAAATTGCGTGATTTCATAATAGACCTGTTGTAATCATTCCGGAATTTTTATTCGAAATTTATTTTTTTACTATTTTTGGTCGGAACTTGACTGAGAAAAGTGGTGTAACCCGAGAACTATGGGGTTTGGGATAAAATTATAAGAGAGAAGAAAAGTTTTATTTATGATTTTGAACTCACTAAATTTTTTTCAAATTTTTTTATAGCGATTTTTTCTCCATACGGGTGAGCTATTTTTTTTTTTAATTTGATCACAATCCCCACGTCATTTTAACACAAAATCAAATCGCGTTTTTCATCGAAAAAACGCGTATAAATAAAACAATACATCTCTTATTATTATGTATTTTATGTATTTTTGTATTTATACGCGTTTTTTTCGATGAAAAACGCGATTTAATTTTGTGTTAAAATGACGTGGGGATTGTGATACAATTAAAAAAATAGCTCACCCGTATGGAGAAAAAATCTCCACAAAAAAATTTGAAAAAAAATTAGTAAGTTCAAAATCATAAATTAAACTTTTCTTCTCTCTTCAAATTTTATCCCAAACCCCATAGTTCTCGGGTTACACCACTTCTCTCAGCCGAGTTCCGACCAAAAATAGTAAAAAAATTAATTTCGGAAAAAATTCTGAACTAATTACAGTAGGTCTATTGTGAACTCACGCAACTTTTTATCCTCTTGACATTTCCTCCGAATCCCCGCAGTTTTTGAGATATGCCATATTTCCTAAAACTCTTCGTTTTTAGCGTAAATAAGAATTTGTGAAAAACAAAAAGAAAGCTTTTGCTATCTCCTTCAAAGTTGTCATCGAGAAAACTGGAGAAAAAATTTTCGACTAGATAGGCAGCCCATTTTCGAAGGCCAAAAAATTAACGGAAAACGGCCCTGTTTTACAGCGCGTGCCCAGCTTAAAGAAATCGTAAATAAAATTGTGAGGTCGCAAAATGAAGCTCAATTCGTCCCCTTCAAAACGACGTTTGTTAAATTTGATTACGTCGATTTTTGACTGAGCTATCGAACTTTTACTACGGCTAAAAATTTCGACTGCTTTCAACCCAAACTTTTGAGCAGGAGTCTATATCGCTAATTCCACAAATTATGGGCCATAAATCTGGCATCAATCATTCGATTTCTCTGGAATTTCCATTTTATTGCATATAATAAGAACTATGACAAATCGCAGCTCTTCAACAGTATTAGTTTTCGAGATTTTTTTTTTATTTCCCTGCATAGCAAACTTGACTTGATTATTTTTCGGTTCTATCGGTAATAAAAAAAAATCAGCGAATACGCTTTACCTCTTATAAATTTTTTCCTGAAAATTTCATTTTTCAAAACAAAATTCAACTGTTCATGGTTCTTCCGCTGCATGAAAACCGATTTTTTTCTCCTGAAAATTCATGAATTTATAAATATAAACTAATTTTTACAAAGTGGGATTCGAATGGGATGATAATTAGATTTATTAGTAAATGTTAAGTATGTTTTTTTCTATTCTGTAAAAATCAATTTCTATTTTTTAAAAACACGAATTTTCAGGCGAAAGAAAAAATATTTATCTTCATTCAGTGTAACCTTGAAAAGCTGAATTGCTATCTACAAATGAAGTTTGAAGGGGTAAAAACCACCCTCACGGCTGAAGCACTATTTTTTTTCGAAAAACGAACTTTTTTAAGTGGGAGAAAATATTCATCGTCTCTTTTGTTATTGCCAGTACAACTGAAAAATAAACTAGCACCGTACATTTTACTATACATGGAAATAATGAAAGAATTTTTTTTCGAAAACCAATACAGCTAAAGAGCTGAAAATTGTCACGGAATCAGTTTTTATTAGGTACAAAAAGATGAAAAAATTCCAAACAAATTGAACTTTTGACCGACAATTGGTGACATTAGCCATATCTATAAAAAGGAATTGCACGTAGAGGTAGATATATCTCATACATGATCTTTCACAATTTGCCCTCCATTGCAGATGCTTGCCGATGCCTCGAAAATTCAAGCGGATGCATCCATGATCACTGCCCTTGCCGTGAGTGAAATGGCGAAAGCCGTACAGAAGCTTGCAGATACGGCAGCCGCACAGGCTGTTACGGATGCAGAACGGACGCCAATTATGGCTCAACTTGTTAAAGTTTTGTCAAATTTGCTGCCCACAGATCTTTACGAGCAAGTAAGAAACTGAAGTCTGATACGTTCATTGTGTTTCACGAAAGAAACATACATCGAGTAACTACCATTACTATATTTCAGAGTGAATAGTTCCTGAGTTCCAGATAGGGTAGCTCTCTCGACATGGAATGCCTCATCCATATAATATTAGGCTGTGCAGAATTTTATTTTATATATCTCCATATAACGGTGTGCCAAATTTCCTTTTTCGTCCTTGCTAATTATTAAGAATTGTTTAAAGACTGTTATTTATTAAATATTAAGTCTACAGAGTACAATAAAGTTATAAAAATGTATAAAACGTGTTATATTTGTAAAGTACTGCAGTATTAAGTTTAACGCATCCAAAATAAATACACGTCAATTACTGAATGAATACTGTCTTTATTTAACCCACAACTATACATGAGTCTCCGAACATTTCAAACTGTATTGGTGGTGTTTTTCAGTTACAAAATCGAATCGATGAAGGTATTCTTTGCGCGGTCGGTGGTGGGAGTCGGCGCGGCGAAGCGGGTATACATTATCAGTATATAGTATAATTTATTAGATAGAAATGTGGCCAGCATGTCATCAGCGACCTCCAGAACCCCCGAGTGCCGATATTCATTCGAATTAAATCAATTTTGAATTTTTATACGCCATATTGGATCCGCGATTTTGAATTTCTGAATTTTTAACTGAAATTCATAATCAGCGACCAAAAAAACGCTTAGGTGCCATGTTTCATTAAAATCGAAATACTTTTTTTCCGCGCTTGGGGCACGAGTGAAATTTTTCTTGCCGCTCAAGGGGTTAATGCCTCTTAAGGTACTCCGATCGCAACGACGAAATCATCGGCCGAATCTTTCGGCAATCAAGCAGTCTTGGATACGACGTGCTATAGCAAGTGGTCGTAAATTATTATCTGGATCGTTAGGATCGTCGTCATATCTGAGTAAATCATTCCTATTTACGAGGTCTTCGAACGGATCATCGTTTAGTAAGCCTCCAGCAGTGCGCATATTGTGTAAGACTGCGCAGGCATTTACAATTCTTCCAGAGAAACCAGGTTCATACTGCAAAACTCTGTGTTTGGAAAGGCATCTCCAACAGCTTTTGAGCACACCAAATAAACGTTCAACACAATTCCTCGCACTGCATAGTGCTGTGTTATACGCGTAGCGTGGAGTTCCTTCCATTTCATGAGGCAACGGCGTGAGTAGCCACGGTTCCAAGGGATATCCTGAATCCCCTGTTTAAAAATATAGAAATATATTCAAGAATAGCGATAATCAACGTACAATGCCCGAGTCACAGTACTTTTATTTTAAAAAGTGGGAAACAAGTCTAAAAGTTACCTATGAGGAACGTTCTTCTTTCACCCTGATTGTATGCGCGTTCCATAGCACGGCGAGCAGCAGAAGCTCCCCATATGTAAGCATCATGCCGAGCTCCGGGAAATCTTGCATTCACATTCAGAATCTTTAAGCTTGGATCGCATATCATTTGTACGTTTATCGAATGATATCCGTTATGATTGACATATGCTTCTTCATGTTCCCTAGGGGCAAGTATCGCCACATGCGTGCAGTCTATTGCACCAATAGCTCCTTCAAATGGTTGATTTGCATTCCGAAATTTGTCCCTTGCTAACTGTCTGGCTTCCGGAGTCATGGGAAACTGCACCCATTGTCGAAGCATTAGATCGTTAATAGCATCTGTGACCTTGTGCAAGCATCTGCTGATCGATGACTGACTCATCGAAATACCCCATTGTTCTCCGACAGGGCGTTGAAAGCAGCCGGTCGCATAAAATCTTACTGCTGACAATATTTGTTTCTCTACAGACAAGCCAGTAATCCTTGACCGGTCTAATCGAGGCCCTAACGCATCGACGAGATCCCATACCAAATTCGGAGTTATGCGGTATAGTTGTACAAATTCATTTTCTGTTAAATCGAATGGATCCTGTATTTCCCTCAATACTCGTCGATCCGCTCTCTGCTCAAGACGTTGTAGGCGATCCTCTAGATTGATTAAATCTACAGCGAGATACCCAATAGCCATTCTGAAACAAAATTGAAAATCAACCCACCAATAAACTGACAGGAGTTGCGTGAATTCTTGAGGGGAATCAGTCCACATCCGATAGATAAACAGCAGCTACGATTCGAAGCTGACTTGTGATAATATCCCAGTA
This sequence comes from Rhorus exstirpatorius, assembly GCA_963564615.1. Taxonomy (NCBI): domain Eukaryota; kingdom Metazoa; phylum Arthropoda; class Insecta; order Hymenoptera; family Ichneumonidae; genus Rhorus; species Rhorus exstirpatorius. The sequence goes on from OY751316.1 coordinate 2,861,498, forward strand.
AACTGAACGAAGCTTGGCAACACAAATGAAACACCGCAAATGAGGAATACACTGGTGCGCTTTACCGCAAATAAGATCGGATTTTGCGTTAGCATGATAGCAGCATCCAGCGTCATCACGTGCATACAACGTGGCTTTAGCGCATTGTAATGCTATAGTAGCGTTACTCTGTACTGTGTCGTATTGCAAGGCGCTAGATATTTATTATTAAGCCGACGCATTAGTGTACGTTCTTTGCACCTCGTTTAGTTTACTGGGATATATAAACAAAAAAGAGGTAAGTATAAGGTACTACAAAAATTCTCCAGTGAGGTACCAAAAATGCGAAATTTTGTGCTATGACACGGGTAAGTTTTTGCCACACTTGGTACTGCTCGCTATATAAATGTTACAATTTTCAACTAATCTGATTCGGAGAGGAGACTATGTCCTTTGCTAGTCATCCATTGACTATTCGACAACATATTTTTGAGGTTAGGTTGATTTTATCCTCAATATCTATATTAATAATACGCAAAACTTGTATTTTGTGGACATCGGCAGAGTGTATTGAACAATGAAGAACACGATTTGATCACAGAATTTGCATAGAAACAATTTTATTACTTTATCTTCATACATTCCGAATTGGAACGATGCTGCGATAGAAAGCTTCTAAATGCAACGGACTTATTTTAAAGTACTTATATGAACTTTGATACGATTGTTTTATTGTGCCAACAATAATAATTGAATTGTCCGTTAAAGTAAATACATGTGCATACTCACTCGGTGTTTTTAATCAACTTTGAGGGTGTGCAAAATAACGCACTCGTAACTACGCTCGTTACATTCACAGATCACACCAACACTATCATATTTACCTCTGTCACTGATTATCGTTAGGCCTTAGCGAGACCTTCAAAGTTCATCGTTAGCGGACCGACAATTTTCGTAGCTTGCGATCCGAACTCAGCGACAAATATCGATAACTGTGTCATACAGAATCACTACTAGCGATAATTGTCGGTAGAGGGACTTAGCGACAGCGACAATCGTCGCTAGAGAGTTACGGAATCCCGCTACAGGAGATGGCGAACGTGCGCTTACCCCTGGCCCCTGGCTCGTCTCTTTGTTTAGTTCAGTCTCCAGTGTAAGTTCGTCCTGAGTGGTTACGGTCTTTGCGGTACTTCATAACGAGATTTTGTTTCAGACGTTCAGGATTTTATTCGAAAATGTACGTTTGTATATTAAGTTTGACAGTGTGGCTATTCACGGCATTTTTTGGTGGCTCGTATCTCGTGCATAACTGTGGGACAATTTTTCCTGTTTCGTGATTGTAAGATTAACCTCCAGGCGGCCGGCATTTATGAATGTGCTTAAGTCGTACCTTGAGGTGATGCCGATCAGCATCATCCCGGCCACTTAGAGGTTAAGGCCCGATTCCTCCAACGTTGATCGGAGTTGAAACTCAGTTAAGGGTATCTCCAAACTATGCGGAAACAATTCAACTTCGTTTAAACCACGTTGGAGGAAACAGGCGTAAACGATGGGACACTATTTTTGCGTTTCGCTAAGTGTCTAATTTGGTGACAATTCCGAGTTTTGATTTTTTTTTCTAAATTTAATTTTTTCAATAATTTCGATAAATGTCATTGTAATTTTTTGAATCAGGCGTAAGTTACAAAATCCGAAGGTTTTTTAAAATCTTTTTTCATTTATGTCCCCCGTTTATTTTGGCACAAACGATGATAATCAGGTGATAGAATATGAAAATATTATGGATCTGTGAAAATATTAACATTGTTTGTGAAGGGATCTGGTGTAGGTGGAACCGAAAATTTAATAAACGCAGACGCGAACTCGATCGTGGAAAAAATATGACAAAAATATATATTTAATTCTTTGAGGTAATTACAGTGAAAAAAACGAAAGATGTATGTCCCGATGAAAATGTCCCTTGTGGAAACGTGGCTCGCAGAGCACGTTTCCCGAATGTATGAGAAAAACCGTGTGCCGAGAATGACTCGTGCCGCGCCGAGAATCCCGAGATAGCGGGGGAATCGTGAATATATTGAACCCGGGATGTTGCCCACCGAAAGTCTGAGTTTTCCTGAACTGATCTGAACCCGTCGTTTTAATCTCAAACCCGTAATAATAGCGAAAAGCCCGATTAACAGCCAAGTATAGCGCGACACGCGTCTGATCTGTTCCCGTGGTGGACAAAGACTAGCAAATCAATCATGGCGATCGATGAGAAGGACCCCTCGCATGTATCAATTGCCCGTTAAATTGTCGCCCGGTACGTGGCGCCATCGACGGAAAAACGCGACTCGACCCGCTCGCTCGCGTGACCCGAAACTTGACCGTGTCACCCGGTAACTTTTCCTCATTCCTGAACAAACATTGTTTTCATTATTTTCGAAACAATGGTATACGTTTATTCGTCCTGAGTAATTTGACATATTTTTTTCCATAATTTTCGAACGGATAAAATGGAATTATTCATTTTCACGTAATTTGATATAGTCGCGCTTCATGTCAACTCAGCCACCCCGTTTTTTTTTTCTCGAAAAAATTATTCAGTATGGGCATTTCGAAGGACAATATCCATTACATTTCACGATGAGTCTTACAGCCTCGAAATACGAAAACATGTCGTTTGATATTAGTAATTTCTGAAATTGGTGAAAAATGAACACGATCGAATAAAAACTTTAGACGTGTACAAAAGTCATATAAGAATACTGTGATACTTTTATTTATCATCTTTATTCATTTTTTTTATATATTGAAACGTTTGAGATTGTCTTACGAGAATATTCTATTGCGTAATTACGCAATACAATATTTCGCTCTTAATTTATGACTTCTCAAACAATGTTGTAGATTTTATTTGTAAAATGTCGACTGTCGGGATATGAAGACAGAGTTCGAGTTCTAGACTCGAGAAGTAAGCCGGAAATGAGATTGATGATTTTTATTATTTTTCTGAACGGCAGAAGGCCTAAAAAATTGTATTTGCTTTTCGAGATGGCCTCAGAGTCCTAACCACGACTGTGAGCTATAAAAGCTACGCGTTGGTTGACCCTTCATCATTGGCCATTGACAATGGATTTTGGGTCCAAGTTATTTTATAATCGAGAAGCGAAAATAAAATGATTATTTCGTGTCGTGAAGCGACCCCAGATAGAAAGTCATGATTATCATGTCGTGCATACAATCGATGAAGGAAATTTCACAGCATATTGACGACATGTTGTGATGCAAAGCCATGGACTCATTTAGTATCGTGAATTTACAAAACATTTTGATCTCAATATGTCGTTTACAAATGCATCATACGCTTAGAGCACGTCGAACTCATATCGCTGTGCTCAAGTGTCCGCAAATAATATTCGCAGATTTTACGTCATATTGAAGTCATGTGTAGACATTTTGGCGTGTATTCACTATGGTAGCATCAATTGTACTCATGAATTGCACTCAACATGAACGCAATTTCGTGTACGTTTATGACGACATTTCATGAGCTCATATAGTATTACGAATTTGAGATACATCGTGACTTAAATTTGTCGTTTCAAAATGCATCATCCGCTGACTACAAGATGAACTCATGAGATGGCAAATTTGAATTCGACAATGAATATTTGCAGATTGACGTCATATAGAAGTCATGCAATGATTTTTATTGGTGTATTCACTGGGTTAGCACTGGTAGTAGACATGCTATGCAAGCAATATGACGGCGATATGCACGTTTCTCAGTGATACATTTGATGAGCACAATATGACGGCGATATGCATGTTTCTCAGTGATACATCCTATGACGGCAATATGCATGTTTCTCAGTGATACATTCGATGAGCGCAATGTGACGGCGATATGCTTGTTTTTCAGTGATACATCCCATGAGCGCCATATGACGGCGATATGAGTTCTTTTGCAGTAGCCTTTTTCACCGTCTTACGTGTCGCCACGAGTCCACACGGTCCATTGTCCATAATGGATGGAATGGGTGGGAATGGACAGTGTCCATTCCCACCCATTATTGTCTTGCATCATCGCGTCCACGCATCGTCGCGGTAAACGCGATGGAATATATATATTTCCAAAAAAACAATTATTTGCCGAAAAAAAAGTGGACAAAGTACGCTGGTCAACACATTATTCGATTAACATAATAATAATGATAATAATAATAATCGTCGCCATCATCATCATATAGTAGCAACAATAACAAAATAAACACCAATAATAACAGTAATAACATTAACAATAATAACATCAATAATAATAGTAATAACAATAATAACAGTAATAATAATATTGTGACTTATTTTTACTATTGTTATTGTTATTATCATTATACATTTTGTGGTTCTTATTATTGTAATTATTATTGCTATTATTATTATGACGAGAACCTACACCACCTGAAAGATAAATTTTCTAGACAGGATTTTCATTATAATTCACTTTCTTTTCTTTTCTGGTGGTAGCTCCCCAACATACAACTGATCAAGTGTTCTCTGGCGTGTCAAATACATCATATGAATTTCCAAAGTTCACAAACAGTCGATAACCGAGTGGGTAGCGTGTTAGGTAGATAGGTAGGATAGGTAGGTAGGTCGGTAGGTCGCAGGTTCGAGCCCACGTCGAGAAGAAAAAAATTCTCTCGAAAAAACCTTGAATTTTTTTTTTTTTTTCAGTATAACTCTTGTATGACCTATAACAACGATGAAATATGGATATATTTCTTTTTTGTTTATATTTTGCATTAAAAACTGGCCAGAAAAATGGAAAACGGGCCAGGTTCTGGCCAACGCCTATTTTAGCGTCACGCCGTGACGCCAATATGAGCCCCATATGAGCACTACAATTTCCTCACGCCGTGACGTTCATATGAGCTCCATATGAGCACAACATATTACGTCACGCCGTGACGCTCATATGAGCTTAATATGCACTCACTTATTGTTGGATATTGGTGAGCCGATTTTGCTAGTGCTCATGAATTCGCTGCATGCATACTCGAATGAGAACAACTTTGCTTCATTTGGATGTGTTATTGTGAATCATCATGTGATGCAAATATTACTTGAAGGTGAGCACTCATAAGCGACGCATAGCTGTGAGCCTTCCTGTGCCTCATAGATGATCTACATATGATGCCAATATGAGCTAAATGTTTCTATCTGGGACGCGAAATATTCAAGGAGCAAAATTTTACGATTGAAAGATTTCGTTTAGCAAAACGATTGACATTAATAAAAAAAGGAAGTTACGGGAAATTCATATATGAGGTAATTAATTTCGGAATTGGTTCGAACTTGAAGAGTTCATTAAAGTGTTAATTTTGTAGCACTGTTAAAGTAGAAAAAGGAGACTCGCTTTCATCGTTGTTTGGTATGTGTCAGCGTCTCGTTTCGATCGTTAGAAAGCTTCACGATCGAGGTTTATTCGTCTGAGTTGCGTCGGTACACGTCGCCACGTGGTTTTGAGATTAATTGACTTTGATACGCGTGCTCGAAGAGCACGCTTACGTTATTCGAACAATCGGGGTTTCTACCAAGAGGTACCGCTAGCTGTGGTCCAACATCCGGTCGCAGTGACCGGGGCTTTCCACAGTTCGAGGGGCCCTACCTAGGGGTTATTAGGATGCTGAGAATAGCACCCGCCTTGAGATCCAACTTCTGAGCGCAGTGCTTAGGGCTTCACTCTCGACGGGCTCCCTAGTATCTGGAATCTTTATTGAAACACGAGTTAATTATTGATTTGTCTTGAAAACGACAAATCAATTACGTTATAAGTGAATCGCATTGAGAAAGGCGATTCGATGGTGAATTTCTCTAATTGTCTTTAAAAAGACAAGTCGTGGGTGATGACTCGATGGAGATCGCGTCGTGGTCGGGTTGGCCTCGAAGTTGAGAAGACGTCCGGTCTGTCACACCTTCGAGCTGTAGTATGGTTGAAAGTCCTCGACTTTCGTGAAACGGCGAGAAGCGCCGGTAATAAATACGTTAAGCGAAAGCTTAACGCGGTATATGCTCACATTACGTTGATGGCAAAAATGAGAGCGAGGCTTGCTCGCGAGGCTCGTAAATACTTTATCGCGATCCATCGGCGCCGCGATTTGATTGGCCGATGATCCGTGGTCGGGCAATTTCACCGAGCTTTCGGTGCTTTTGCACCTGGTATGCTCGTGACGTATCTCAATTCTCCGAAGGATCGAATTCTATTTCGGTCCTTCGAGGAATTCCGATATTTGGTGAGAATAACAAGTCATTATGATTATTAGTCATGATCTCATTGTAACGTCCCGTTACAATATACATTTATTTTTTATATTTTATATTAAATATTAATTGGTCATTGTATTGTTCGATTGTTTTTCCGAATTTTTGTGACTTATTTTTCGACAAAACACTTCAGTTCGGCATGGAAAAATTGAAAAAAAAAAATTAACCCATTAAGGACCAAATGGACGTTTTTTTTTGTCTGTATTCAGTGGCTCTATTCAATATGAAATCGGTCCGAAAGAAAATCGAGATAAGTTCTTTCCCATGCAAAATTGTCTGAACTTTCAATCTATCTAGTCAGAATTTTGAAAAAATATATATTAAAAAAGTTATAATTGTTTATTTAACAAAAAACATGAAATTTCGAAAAAGTTTTTGGCTTTATCAAGCATTTTCGGATCGAAATTGGTTTAGGATTTTAAAGGTTACGCAAATTTTTGCGTCCATGGACCCTAACTTTTAAAATGCACTACAGGGTTTTTCCAAATTCAACATGGTGGCACCCAATATGGTGGCCTGAAGATAAAAATTTTTTGCTTATTCTAGTATTTTTGAATAAAACAACTTGTTCATGATGGATGATCGCGAACATTAATTTGTGGGGGTTTTTTGAGTCGCTGATAATCAATCTGCTATTGATTTTTAAAAATTCAAAATACCGGATCCAATATGGCTGCCGAAATTTTTTAAAATTGTTCAAATGTTATGAAAATTGGTATACGGGGGTTTTTGGGGTCGCTCATTGTAAATCTGCTATTCATTTTTGAAAATTCAAAATGGTGGATCCAATATGGCTGTCGAAATTTTTGAAAATTGTTCAAATGTTATGAAAATTGGTATACGGGGGTTTTCGGGGTCGCTAATTATAAATCTGCTATTAATTTTTCAAAATTCAAAATGGTGGATCCAATATGGCTGCCGAAATTTTTCTAAATTGTTCAAATGCTATGAAAATTAGTATACAGGGGTTTTCGGGGTCACTAATTATAAATCTGCTATTAATTTTTTTTAATTCAAAATGGCGGATCCAATATGGCTGCCGAAATTTTTCAAAATTGTTCAAATTCCATGAAAAATGGTACTTGGTTTTATTTGGGTCGTTGATGATGAATTTGCTACTCGTTTTTATCAAATTTGAGATTACAGATTCAAATCGATGACAAAACCGTTCTTATGTTATAAAAATTATAATGTAGGAGTTTTTACGATCATTAGTTCTGAATACATCGTTTTTTTGCCGTGAATTCACGTTGCCCAGCCCTAACACGTGGAGGTAAACGACAAAACTATGGTATGGTATGAGTTCTTACACCGACTCCCCTGAGGGTTACGGGCTCCTAACACCATCTACCCTTGGTTTCTTCTCGCACCCGTTTGTCCCCGGTTCTATCCCCGCTGCCGGAGCTTATCGCGCACTCGCTAGATTTCAACACCTTGGGACAGAAGCAGTCGTAGTTCGTACGCCCTGCCTCTGGAGCTACGTCCGAGCCCGCTTGTGCTTTTGCCGTCTGCTGTGCTACGGCAATGCTTCTCGCTGCCAGAGCTCGTCTCGCACACGCTAGATGTCAGCACATTGGGACAGAGGCAGCCGTGCTACGGCATCGGGAATCGAACCCGAGACAACTTCCCAGCCTTTCGGTCACCACACCAAGGCGCTGGATCTACTTTTTTAGGTGGATTCCGAACCACCGTGGTCACAGAAAAAGCACTTAGAAAATTTTTCCATTGGTGCTGACAGTGGGAATCGAACCCAGCCACATCGCGCGCCACTGCGTGCGAGCCGAGCACGCAACCCACTGCGCTACTGCTCCTTTTTTACGACAAAACTAAGGGCCTCTTTTTTTTTTAATTTTTTTAAATTTTTTTATATATATATATTTATTTTATATTTTTTAAATGATTATTGTTATAATTTATTTGTGTGAAAGTGAGAAACATGAGGAACGTACATGGACTTTGCAGTCTTTACAAATTTTTGTTGTTCTAGAAGCACAAAAAAGAGGCCCTTAGTTTTGTCGTTCAAATTTGATAAAAACGAGTATCAAATCCATCATCAATGACCAAAAAAAAACCAAGTACCATTTTTCATGGAATTTGAACAATTTTGAAAAATTTCGGCAGCCATATTGGATCCGCCATTTTGAATTTTGAAAAATTAATAGCAGATTTATAATTAGCGACCCCGAAAACCCCCGTATACTAATTTTCATAGCATTTGAACAATTTTGAAAAATTTCGGCAGCCATATTGGATCCGCCATTTTGAATTTTTAAAAATCAATAGCAGATTGATTATCAGCGACTCAAAAAACCCCCACAAATCAATTTTCGCGATCATCCATCATGAACAAGTTGTTTTATTCAAAAATACTAGAATAAGCAAAAAATTTTTATCTTCAGGCCACCATATTGGGTGCCGCCATGTTGAATTTTGAAAAACCCTGTAGTGCATTTTAAAAGTTAGGGTCCATGGACGCAAAAATTTGCGTAACCTTTAAAATCCTAAACCAATTTCGATCCGAATGTGCTTGATAAAGCCAAAAACTTTTTCGAAATTTCATGTTTTTTGTTAAATAAACAATTATAACTTTTTTAATATATATTTTTTCAAAATTCTGACTAGATAGATTGAAAGTTCAGGCAATTTTACATCGGAAAGAACTTATCTCGATTTTCTTTCGGACCGATTTCATATTGAATAGAGCCACTGAATACGGACAAAAAAAAACGTCCATTTGGTCCTTAATGGGTTGAAGATTCTGATCTTTAGTACGATGTTTTCAGAATTTTCGCATTTTTCCCGACAAAACCCTTTATTTTTTAGCACCAACAATGCAATGAGGCGAGGGAGCTCCAAATATAGTGTTCGTCGTACACATACCATTTTAGTTCGAGTTGTGTTTGGATTCGGATATATTTTTCGGCTTGGGTATGGGTGTCTTATGGATTTATACTTGGGGTGGGTATGGTTTTTATTTTCAAGGTCTCCCGCTTTATTATTATCGTTATGTTAGTGCTGAAATAAAGGATTTTTTTCGGAAAAAAGCGAAAATTTGGAAATTTATACACTAAAGAACAGAATTTTTTTTTTTCAATTAAAAAAAAACGAAAATTAGGTAAAGTAATCAAACTAGACAATTACCTGTATATTATATACATTATATATTGTGCATTAATATTATTTATTACCTATTCTATTACATAGTTGTTTATTTTAATCTACAGATGGCAGAGAATTGCTCGATGCGCATCGGAAGGCGGTTTAAGAGCTTTGAAAAGCTTGAAGTTTGTCTGCGGGAACACCAAAGACGAACTAATCTAAAATTTTCAATACAAACGTCGAAAACCGTTGAAAAAAAAGTAAATAACGTTCCGGTCTACTTGAAATATTACGAGGAGAAATATGCCTGTATACGCCGTGGCAAGCCCGACTTGAGGGGAAAAGGAATACTGTAACGATATCACAAAGCCCCCCCCCCCCTTTACGCTCCGGTGACCAAGTCGAGCATGCCGAAGAAACGCGTCGTGAGAATCCGGCTTAACAGTGAAGAGGGGAGAAGGTCGAGCGCGCCGAAGAGACGCGTCGTAAGAATCTGGCTTTAACGGCGGAGAGGGGAGAAGCGCAGAGGATTCTGGGACACGGCCTCGAACGGGTATAAAACGAGGGATTTCGGCCACTGAAAGAGACTGCGCTCCGAGACCGGAGAAGAGGACGGAGTTCTAACGAGCCGACTCTGCTCTAGTTCGGAAAGACCCTCGAAGTCTCGACGAGACTGTCACTCTGCCCGACGATAGAACGCCATTATTAAATTGAAATCACCTGAGCAACTTAGAATTTGTATTAGAATCAGCAAAAGCATTAATTTTTGGTGACGAAATTAGAATCCAAGTTTCCTCATCCTATTCCGAGTGCCAGCAACGGATTTCTTTTGGATGACTTCGGATTTCTCGCCGTTGGGCTCTACCAAAATTATCTGCTTAATTTCAGAGTGCAAGCAACGGATTTCCTTGGGACGATCTCGGATTTCTCGCCGTTAAGCTCTACCTAAATCGTCCACTCAAATTCCGAGTGCCGACAACGGATTTCTTTGGGATGACCTCGGATTTCCCGCCGTTGAGATCTACCTAGATCGTCCGCTTAAATTCCGAGCGCTGGCAACGGATTTCCTTGAGATGACCTCGGATTTTCCGCCGTTAGGCTCTACCTCAATCGTCCGCTTAAAATTCCGAGTGCCAGCAACGGATTTCCTTGGGATGACCTCGGATTTCCCGCCGTTGGGCTCTTCACTCCTAAATTAAATCTACCTCATCTACTATTAGGGATATTTGAATAAAAAAGGACACCATGAGCTCTTGCGATAAAAAAATATATTCTGAATAGATCATGAGAAATACGAGAGAAAAGACTGTAATGAATAAACAAAGGAACATCGAAAATCAAAACGTATTCGAGTCTCTTCTCACCTGCTCCGTATATCAACGAAGCGCGAATTCACGCGTAGTGTGAAAATATGTCAAAAGGACAAAAGCGTACCGTTACAATACGGAATCAAAGGTACGAATTTTACATGTGTTTTCAAAATTTCATATGAACTGAACATCAATAGAAGTGCATGCTCAGGCGCATCACCACTGCTAGAAGCAGTTTTTGATGTTTTGTTGCTGTAAGGAGTAGTTTTCCATCCCGATATTCTGGCTAAAAATTTTTCAAGTGTTTTAACGAATATTTATGAACTGAACATCAATGAAAGTGCATTATTGGGCGTATGACCATTGCTAGTGGTGGTTATTGATATTTTATTACTGTCAGGGGTGGTTTTTGGTCCAGACCTTTTTACTATAAATTTTCAACGTTATTTCAAGGAACATACTTCAGATCATAACCCTAAAAAAAATTTTGCCTGAAAGTTATGCTCATTTCTCATTTTTTTCAGAATTTTCGCACTTTTTGACATGATGTAAAACTGAAGGGGTACAATTCTTACTTTCGCCAGATTTTTCATGATTGGATGTATCTTTTATCTTCAAAATGCGACCTTCACGATGCCGATATGTTCAATTTTCTGGAAGTTAGGTTTAATAGGTCACTACCCGTCATTTTTTGTAGCACTCTTCATCCAACCTTGCATCAATAAAAAAAAAGCGATAAAACGAAACTATTCATATGAAAAAAAATTCCGTATGGTTCCTGGTTTTTTTTTTCATTAATAAATGATCAGATAAAAAATTTAAAATGGAAAGTTGTTCGCAGAAATGGTCAGGGGGTCGATAAGGATTATTTTCGCTTATAACTTTCAACTAATCCATGAATTCCGATTGGTCTGCAGAATACCGAAAACGAACGTAATCGACTCCCTGCACCCTAAAAAATATCAAAACGGCTAATTAATGAAACGTGATGAGCGCGGGCACGCACGCAGGCACGCACGCACGCACGCATACACACACACACGCACACACACGCACGCACGCTCTCACGTGCCTTAGGACATTTTGAACATGTTCACATTGAAAACTAAAAACGTTCAATATTTTCATTCACAGCAGTCATAAAACAAACTGCGAGGCTCACATAACGTTTCGGGCGGAACAAAAATTATCCTTGAATCGCAGAATTGCCGAATCGTAGAATCGCCGAATCGAAGAATCGTAGAACACGATAATTCTGCGATTTTAAAGCCCGATGAACCGATCGATTTTGCTGACGAGGAATATGATGATACGGAGGATCGCCGAATCGAAGAATCGTAGAACACGATAATTCTGCGTTTTTGAAGCCCGATGAACCGATCGATTTTGCTGACGAGGAATATGGCGATACGGAGGATCGCCGAATCGTAGAACACGATAATTCTGCGATTTTGCAGCACGATGAACCGATCGATTTTGATGACCAGGAATATGGAGATACGGAGGATCGCCGAATCGAAGAATCATAGAACACGATAATTCTGCGATTTTGAAGCCCGATGAACCGATTAATTTTGCTGACGAGGAATATGGCGATACGGAGGATCGCCAAATCGTAGAATCGCCGAATGAAAGAATCGTAGAACACGATAATTCTCCGATTTTGAAGCAAGGCGAGGAAAATGGCGACGAGATAATTAATCGAGAGATTCTGCCAAAATCAGTAAAAGGAAGAGGGCGACCCCGAGATTGCCGCTTAAGGGCAATCGGGTTAGCAAAGTCGAAACGATCGGTGATTGCGTTTTCCGACAACGACGATAAAAACAGGGACTTAATTTATGCAGCACGGGATACGATATTTGGGAAATTTTAGCCCTTCGACCGGATAATTTAAATCGCTCAATCTTTTTTTGATCTCTTTCAATGCCCCAGAGCCTATAACGATGATAAAAATGGAGATCTTATTTGTGCAGCACGAGATAGTATTTTTACGAAAACTCACCACTTTGTGAGAGGGGGTTCCTGATCATTTAAATCGCTGCAACTTTTATTGAGGTCTCTTCACAGCCTATAACGACGATAAAAACGGGGACCTAATCCATGCAGCATGAGATACGAGTTTTTCAAAAATTCACCCCCTCGTAATAGTGAGTTACTGATCATTTAAATCACTTAAAATTTGTTTGGAATCTCATTCATAGCCCAAGAGGCTATAACGACGATAAAAATAAGGATCTAATCCATCGAGCACGAGATACGATTTTTTCGAAATTTCACACCCTCGTAAGGCTGGACCCTCGAGTCAAATATAATGAAAACGTATTTGGGGTCTGTTTAGGGAACCTAGAGCCTAAATGTTCAATGAGAACTTGAAAATTATTTTTTTCTTATGACTTATTTTTGTTACACTCCAATGGTGCAAACTTTGCCGTCATTTTTATGATAAGCATCGTCGTGTTCAAGGAGGAGCGCGATGCGCTTTAAGAGAGGGGTTATAAAGATCGAGGAAATGACTAATTTAGTCGGTAATATTATTGTTAATCACAGACACTTTGACTTTTTTTTGAATTGGAGTTGTAGCAAGATAAATATCGTCTCCAAATGTAAATCAATATCGGACAGGGAGCACGAGAGACACGACGACAACGTGCGGGATTATCAAAATCAACGAGAAAGCTATTTTGAAGAAAATGCATTTGACACAGAGGGCATATTGTTTTTCTTATATTTAAAACACACTTGTATTATGTTGAACGCACCATTGCAGCGAAAAAATTGTTGATAAATAATAATTCGATGACACAGATCGAGAAACGATGAAATACACGTCGCGCACACGCGGGGTTATGAATATCGAGAAAACCGTAACGACGATAAAAACGGCAAGCTAATTTATGAAGCTCGAGATACGATTTTTTCGAAAATCCACCCTCTCGTAAGGGTCAAAAGGACCCTCGGAGTCAAAAATTATAAAAACGTATTTGGGTTTTTTTTTAGGGAAACCGGAGACTGAAGGTGCAATGAGAACTTAAATATTATTATTTTTTCGATGATTTATTTTTGTCGCATTCCAACGATGCAAACTTTTACATAATTTTTATCGTGAACATCGTAGCGGTCGGTGATAAGCGATGTGCTCCAAGGGAGGGGTTATAAAGATCGAAGAAATTACTAATTTAGTCGGTAATCTCATATCGTTAATCGCACACGCATTGACTTTTTTTTCAATAGTCATTACAGCAAGAGAACTATCGTCTCCAAATTTAAATCGATTTTAAACACGGAGCGCGAGGGACACGATGACGATGACGCGCGCGGGATCATAAAGATCGACGAGAAAGCTGTTCCGGAGCAAAATGCATTTGACACCGAGGGCATATTTTTTCTCTTACATTTGAAACACACTTGTATCATGCTGAACGCACTATTGCAGCGAAAAAATCGTCGATCAATAGTAATTCGATGACACACGGAGCGAGAAGCGATGAAATATGCGCATCGTGCACACGCGGGGTTATTAACATCGAGAAAACTGTCGCATCTGACATTGCGAGTATATATAAAGTTTTTCCTTTACCCTGAACATTAATACTCACCATCGCGTGCTATTCTTGCCATTTGTTTCACCTCTTAAAGTGTCCAAATGTGAATTCCGAGATCGAGCTGCTCATTATCCGATCATAGGAAATGAAACAAGCATGGACTTCGGGTCCATCTGATTTCTGAAATTATTTTATAATTTTTCGAGCTATGCTCGCCATTTGTTTCACCTCCTAAAGTGTCCAAATGTGAATCTCGGGATCGAGCTACTCATTATCCAATCATAGGAAATGAAACAAGCATGGACTTCGGGTCCATCTGATCCCTGACATTATTTTATAATTTTTCGTGCTATTCTTGCCATTTGTTTCACCTCTTAAAGTGTCCAAATGTGAATCTCGAGATCAAGCTGCTCATTATCCGATCATAGGAAATGAAACAAGCATGGACTTCGGGTCCATCTGATCCCTGATATTATTTTTAAATTTTTCGTGCTATACTCATCATTTGTTTCACCTCTCAAAGTGTTTAAATGAGAATCTTGGGATCGAGCTGCTCATTATCCGATCATAGGAAATGAAACAAGCATGGACTTCGGGTCCATCTGATTTCGGAAATTATTTTATAATTTTTCGTGCTATGCTCGCCATTTGTTTCACCTCTTAAAGTGTTCAAATGTGAATCTCGGGATCGAGCTACTCATTATCCAATCATAGGAAATGAAACAAGCATGGACTTCGCGTCCATCTGATCCCTGACATTATTTTATAATTTTTCGTTCCATACTCGCCATTTGTTTCACCTCGGAAGGTGTTCAAATGTGAATCTCGAGATCAAGCTGCTCGTAATCCGATGTTATGAAAAGAGACAATTACGGAGCTTGGGTCCATTTGATCTCTAACATTATTTTATCATTTTTCGTGCCATGATTGCCATTTGTTTCACCTTTCAAAGTTTTCGAACGTGAATCTCGGAATCGAACTGCCCTTTATCCAATCATAGGAAATGAAACAAGCATGGACTTCGGGTCCATCTGATTTCTGAAATTATTTTATAATTTTTCGAGCTATACTCGCCATTTGTTTCACCTCCTAAAGTGTTCAAATGTGAATCTCGGGATCAAGCTACTCATTATCCAATCATAGGAAATGAAACAAACATGAACTTCGGGCCCATCTGGTTTCTAAAATTATTTTATAATTTTTCGAGCTATACTTGCCATTTGTTTTACCTCCTAAAGTGTTCAAATGTGAATCTCGGGATCGAGCTACTCATTATCCAATCATAGGAAATGAAACAAGCATGGACTTCGGACCCATCTGGTTTCTGAAATTATTTTATAATTTTTCGCGCTATACTTGCCATTTGTTTCACCTCCTCAAGTGTTTAAACGTAAATCTCGGGATCGAGCTACTCATTATCCAATCATAGGAAATGAAACAAGCATGGACTTCGGGTCCATCTGATTTCTGAAATCATTTTATAATTTTTTGTGCTATACTCGCCATTTGTTTCACCTCTTGAAGTGTCTAAATGTGGATCTCGAGATCGAGCTGCTCATTATCCGATCATAGGAAATGAAACAAGCATGGACTTCGGATCCATCTGATTTCTGAATTTATTTTGCAATTTTTCGTTGCATACTGGTCATTTGTTTCACCTCGTGAGGTGTCCAAATGTGAATCTCGAGAACGAGCTGCTTATTATGCGGACATAGGAAATGAAAAGAGCATGGACTTCCGGTCCATCTGATCCCTGATATTATTTTTTATTTTTTCGTGCTATACTCATCATTTGTTTCACCTCTCAAAGTGTTTAAATGAGAATCTTGGGATCGAGCTGCTCATTATCCGATCATAGGAAATGAAACAAGCATGGACTTCGGGTCCATCTGATTCATGAACAACGAGCGCTCGCGAAAACCACTGGCAGATGAAATCCAACATTACGAGGGCATCGTAAGTCTAGGAATATGCAGCAGAATGGGATCGTGCAATTGGAAATGTTGATTTCATCTGCCACAGTGCGCAATGCAGGGGATTCGATCGTATTTCTCGTAACTTGTAGCCATACAAGTACATGAGCGCTCGAAATAATCGCTGGAGATTAAATCAGTTGCGATAGCAGGACCGATAATATTTTACCATAAAACAATACCATACAATCCAACGAACAACACGAATCCCATTTCTTGCAGGGAGATTTTCGATTTTTAAAACGATTTTTCACTCTTCTTATGCTGCGCCACTTGCCGATCATTCTCCATGAAAGCTTGAGAGAAAATTAGTCTCACATATCAAATGTGGAGTGGTCGAATATTAAAAAAAATTGAAATGTCCGATCGAGAAGACGCATTTCATCTCGAGGCATTGAAAGGAATAGAATGTTATCTCGTCTATTTTCCTTCCGGTGAACAATGAGCGCTCGCGAAAACCACAAGCAGATGAAATCAAACATAACGAGGGCATCGCAAGTCTCCGAATATACAGTAGAATGGGATCGTGCAATTGGAAATGTTGATTTCATCTGCCACCGTGCGCAATGCAGGGAATTCGATCGTATTTCTCGTCACTTGTAGCCATAAAAGTCCATAAGCGCTCGAAATTATCGCTGGAGATTAAATCAGTTGCGATAGCAAGACCGATAATATTTTACCATAAAACAAGACCATACTATCCAACAAACAATACGAATCCTATCTCTTGCAGCGAGATTTTCGATTTTTGAAACGATTTTCGTTTCATCTCAAGCTGCACCACTAGCCGACCATTCTCCATTAAAGCCGGAAAGGAAAGTAGTCTTAAATATCAAATGTGGAGTAGTCGAATATTTAAAAAAAATTAAATTGTCCGATCGAGAAGACGGATTTCATCTAGAGCAGTGAAAGAAGTAGAATGTTCTTTCAGCATTTTTCCTTTCGTCGAACAACGAGCGCTCGCGAAAACCGCAGGCAGATGAAATCAAACATAACGAGGGCATGGTAAGTCTACGAATATGCAGTAGAGTGGGATCGTGCGATTGGAAATGTTGATTTCATCTGCCACAGTGCGCAATGCGGGGGATCGGATCGTAATTCCCGTCACTTGTAGCTATACGAGTACATGAGCGCTCGAAATAATCGCTGGAGATTAAATCAGTTGCGATAGCAGGACCAATAATATTTTGTCCACTAAAGGAAACCATACTATCCAACAAAAAACACGAATCCCATCTTTTGCAGGGAGATTTTTAATTTTTGAAACGATTTTTCACTCTTCTGAAGCTGCGCCACTTGCCGATCATTCTCCATGAAAGCCTGAGAGGAAAGTAGTCTCACATATCGAATGCAAAGTGGTCGAATATTAAAAAAAAAATTTAATGTCCGATCGAGAAGACGGATTTCATCTCGGGGCATTGAAAGGAATAGAATGTTCTTTCGTCTTTTTTCCATTCATGAACAACGAGCGCTCGCGAAAACCACTGGCAGATGAAATCAAACATACGAGGGCATCGTAAGTCTAGGAATATGCAGCAGAATAGGATCGTGCAATTAGAAATGTTGATTTCATCTGCCACAGTACGCAATGCAGGGGATTCGTTCGTATTTCGCGTTACTTGTAGCCATACAAGTACATGAGCGCTCGAAATTTTCGCTGGAGATTAAATCAGTTGCGATAGCAGTACCGATAATATTTTACCATAAAACAAGACCATACAATCCGACAAACAACACGAATCCCATTTCTTGCAGGGGGATTTTCGATTTTTGAAACGATTTTCGTTTTATCTCAAGCCGCACCACTAGCCGATCATTCTCCGTGAAAGCCGGAGATGAAATGAGTCTAAAATATGAAATGTAGAGTAGTCGAATATTAAAAAAAATTTAAATGTCCGATCGAGGAGACGGATTTCATCTCGAGGCATTGAAAGGAATAGAATGTTATCTCGTCTATTTTCTTTTCGTCGAACAACGGGCGCTCGCGAACACCTCAGGCAGGTGAAATAAAACATTACGAGGGCATCGTAAGTCTACGAATATGCAGTAGAATAGTATCGTGCAATTGGAAATGTTGATTTCATCTGCCACAGTGCGCAATTCGGGGGATCGAATCGTATTCCCCGCCAGTTGTAGCTATACGAGTACATGAGCGCTCGAAAATATCGCTGGAGATCAAATCCGTTGCGATAGCAGGACCGATAATATTTTACCATAAAACAAGACCATACTATCCAACAAACAACACGAATCCCATTTCTTGCAGGGGGATTTTCGATTTTTAAAACGATTTTCGATTCATCCCAAGCTTGGAGTAAAATATGATTTTCCCATACTTGGAAAATTTTTCCCGTACATGGGAAAAAAACATTTTTCCCGCGTGGGAAATTTTTCCAATACTTGCGGAAAAATATGTTTCCCAAGTATGGGAAAAAATTGGCGTGAGATTTGAAAGTGTTTTCGAGCATCTCGCTAGCAAAAAGTTTGCTACGAGTTTATAAGGTCGTTAAAAAAAATAATTCGTTGATGATTTTCAAATTGGGAGCAAAATATAATTTTCCCATAAGTAGGTAAAAACGTTTTTCCCAAGTACGAAATTTTGGAGTAAAATATAATTTTCCCATACTTGGAAAATTTTTCCCGTACATGGGAAAAAAACATTTCTCCCGAGTGGGAAATTTTTCCAATACTTGGGGAAAAATATGTTTCCCAAGTATGGGAAAAAATTGGCCTGAGATTTGAAAGTGTTTTCGAGCATCTCGCCAGCAAAAAGTTTGCTACGAGTTAATAAGGTCGTTAGAAAAAATAATTCGTGAATGATTTTCAAATTGAGAGCAAAATATAATTTTCCCATAAGTAGGTGAAAACGTTTTTCCCAAGTAGGAAATTTTGGAGTAAAATATAATTTTGCCATGCTTGGAAAATTTTTCCCATACATGGGAAAAAACATTTTTTCCGAGTGGGAAATTTTTCCAATACTTGGGGAAAAATATGTTTCCCAAGTATGGGAAAAAACTCGCCTGAGATTTGAAAGTATTTTCGAGCATCTCGCTTGCAAAAAGTTTGCTACGAGTCAATAAGGTCGTTAAAAAAAATAATTCGTGGATGATTTTCAAATTTGGAGCAAAATATATTTTTCCCATACTTGGGAAATTTTTTCCATACTTGGGAAAAAAAATTTCCCTTACTTGGGTAAAATAATTTTTTTCACGTATGGCAAACAATCCCAAGTAAGTAGAAAAAAATTGTCCTGAGATTTACAAGTATTTTCGAGCATCTGGCTAGCAAAAGTTATGCTACGAGTTGATAAGGTCTTTTCAAAAAATGTTTCGGGGATGATTTCTGAATTTGTTGTAATCTATAATTTCCCCATACTCGGAAAATTTTCCTCGACCTTGGGAAATTTTTTCCATACAGGGAAATAATATTTTTCTCAAGTAGGAAATTTTGGAGTAAAATATAATTTTCCATACTTGGGAAATTTTTCATACATGGGAAAAAATATTTTTCCCAATTGGGAAATGTTTACCATACTTGGGAAAAAATATTTTTCCCAACTATGGGACAAAAATTGGCCTGAGATTTCAAAGTATTTTCGTGCATCTGTCTGTTAAAAATTAGGCTACGAGTTAAAAGGTCGTTTCAAAAAATAATTCCGGGACTATTTTCAAATTTGGAGTAAAATATCATTTTCCCATACTTGAGAAATTGTTCCCATACCTGGGAAAAAATATTTCCCATACTTGGGTAATTTGTCTCATATTTGGGAAAATACATTTTTTCCACGCATGGGAAAAAATTCCAAGTATGTGGAACAAAAATTGGGTTGAGATTTAAAAGTATTTCCGAGCATCTGACCAGCAGAAAGTATACTACGAATTGAAAAGGTCGTTTCAAAAAATGATTCGGGGACGATTTCCAAATTTGGAGTAAAATTTAATTTTCCCATACTTGGAAAAAATATTGCCCATAGTTGGGAAATTTTTCCATACGTGGGAAAAATTATTATGTAATTAAATATTTAATTAATCTTCTGAACCGGAATCATAACCCGCCTGTACAATGAGTTTTTTTTTTAATAATTCGAGACTATTCTGGACAGATTTGCCGTCTGGAATTTCGCGAAAAAATGTTTCCGGCGACTGCCTAGAGAAGATGCAATTTTTTTCAGTTCTCCGCCTTTTTATTATTTTTGGTCCTGTAATAAAAGGATTTTGTCGAAAATTTTTTTTTTAAATACCAACATTTGAAAAAGCCACCATCATAAATAATTAGCAAATTTTTTTTATCAATTTATACTCATCATTGCGAAAAAATTATTTTCCAGCTTATTATCGTCATTTGTTTTTATTCTCATAAGCTGGGCCATCGCGACAAGCATGAACATTGCCGCACGCCTAGCGTTTATTTGTCTCTCTCTCGTGCGTCCGTGTGGTGTTCAACGGTGTGGGTGTGCGAGCGTTTTGTTTCACGAACCCCGCTTCTACCGACGCCGTCCCCTCCACTATCTCAACTTTTTTAAATTTCTCTTCGATCGAGCGCTCATTGGTCGACGTTGGTCTACCTTGGTCGATTTTAAATCGCTAATAACTCCACCAAATTTGATTTCACAAAATTTTCGAAAAGGACTTTTCTGCTCCGTTTTCGACGCCTGACACGGTCCTTATAATGTGATCAGTAGGTTAGTATACACCCTGTATATCGGCCCACCAAATTTTTAATAGAGGACTAGGGAACGGTGACGCGCGCTCACGCGCGCGAACGGTTTTCTGACAGCGCTGCAGCGCTCCAATCTAGTCTCGATGATGGACTAATTACTGTCAAACTGATTGTTATTGTGACAAACTGACAACTGAAAACCTGACCAATCACACCACGAATAAAACGACTTCGGTCCGAGCAACGAAAGTATCGAAACTTCGATATTTCGATATATTTTGTAACGGAGAACGGAGACGCGTGCTCACGCGCGCGAAAATGATCGTTTCAATGATGATGGCATGTTTTATTTCGAAAAGCGCGAAAACAATAAAAAATAATTTTTTTAATAGTTTAAATCCAATCAGCAATTGTGAAGTTATGATTTTTACAGAATTGAGTATTTATTAATCATTGTATCGAGAACCAACAATAGTGGGGGGATGAAATTTTGGTAAAATGGCATGGATATATTGTACTTTGAAATGCCTATACGGAACAATTTTTTTGAGACAATAAAAAAAACGCGGTGGCTGAGTTGACGTGGAATGCGACATATGGATATTATATATGTGTATAAAGCTATATGGATTATATGTATGTATATGGGACATTCCACGTCAACTCAGCCACCTCGTTTTTTTTATTGTCTCGAAAAAATTATTCAGTATCGGCATTTCAAAGGACAATATATCCATGACATTTTGCCAAAATTTCATCCCCCCACTATTGTTGGTTCTCGAGATAATGATTAATGAAGTCTGAATTTTGTAAAAATCATAACTTCGTAACTACTGATCGGATTTAAACGATTAAAAAAAGAATCTTTTTTATTTTTTTTACTCTTTTCGAAAAAAAATATGTCATCATCGGATAAAAGCTCATTAGACATTTTTCGGAGTAAATTAACAAAAAACAATTTTTCCCTCTTCACTGATGCGTTGTTCCATTTTGAAAAAATCCTGCGGAGTTGTGTATTGGGAACTCACAAATGTCACCCTGACCTCTGGCGGCCAAATTTCCAAGTACTTCTCTCCAGTTGCTGCCTAATGATTACCATTGATTACCATGCGAATTTGTCACTTATTAACAATAATTAAAAATCTGCTGCTTTGTTACAAGAAATAAATCATAAATAAAGATCGAGAAGACATAGTCGATATTTGATGCGAGGGCATGAGATTTTCATCACACGCAGAATATGAATAATCGTTTTAGTTATGTCGTGTAAACACAAGCGACGTGACTTTCAATTTCATAACTTTTGAAATATGGACAATAATTTATACATAAAACATTTTTCATGTCATGCTTGATATTTTAACTAATAATTTATTGTTCGAACGCATTTATTTAGCCGAAAAGTGACGGGAATTTTTTAAAAGATTTTGAGGTTAAGCATGGGATGTCATGTAGGTTCATTGTAATCCTTATGGCGATAATCACTTGATCCGTATCCAATTTGCGCAGTGGATTCTATCCACGCATAATCCTCAACGGTAATAAACCCCATTGTCAAATCTTACTACAAAAATCCCATTTTGCCGAAAAATATGCGATAATCCAGTGTTTACAACTGTTCCCTATGCTGCCCCATGCTAACTAGAGCTGGCTACTGGCAACGAACTGGAGAGAAGAGGCCATATTGGATAGGCCCCGCCTCCGTGTTGATTCCCAATTGCCTCCCTCTATCAGAAAAAAAAATACTGAGTAGAATTCCAATTGGCCCTTTCGTGGAAAAAAAAAAAAAGATCGAAAAATTTACCCGAAAACTGTCTAATGAACTTTTTTCCAATGACGGCATATTTTTTTTCAAAAAGTGCAAAAAAAATAAAAAAGATTCGTTTTTTAATCGTGAAAATCCGATCAGCCGTTACGAAGTTATGATTTTTACAAAATTG
The DNA here is from genome assembly GCA_963564615.1 of Rhorus exstirpatorius. Lineage (NCBI taxonomy): Eukaryota > Metazoa > Arthropoda > Insecta > Hymenoptera > Ichneumonidae > Rhorus > Rhorus exstirpatorius. The sequence goes on from OY751316.1 coordinate 2,884,306, forward strand.
AGAATTTATTAATCATTATATCGAGAACCAACAATAGTGGGGGGATGAAATTTTGGTAAAATGTCATGGATATATTGTCCTTTGAAATGCCTATACTGAATAATTTTTTCGAGACAAAAAAAACGGGGTGGCTGATGAGTTAACGTGGAATACGACACGTCAACGCAGCCCCGTCAACTCAGCCACCCCGTTTTTTTTTTGGTCTCAAAAAAATTATTCAGTATGGGCATTTCAAAGTACAATATATCCATGAAATTTTATGAAAATTTCGTCCCCCCACTATTGTTGGTTCTCGAGATAATGATTAATAAATTCTCAATTTTTTGAAAATCATAACTTCGTAACGGCTGATCGGATTTTAATGACTAAAAAAAGAATCTTTTTTATTTTTTTCGCCCTTTTTGAAAAAAAATATGCCGTCATTAGAGAAAAGTTCATTAGACAGTTTTCGGGTAAATTTTTCGATTTTTTTTTTTTCCACGAAAGGGCCAATCGGAATTCTACTCAGTATTTTTTTTTCTGATAGAGGGAGGCAATACACAACTCCGCAGGATTTTTTCAAAATGGAACAACGCATCAGTGAAGAGGGAAAAATTGTTTTTTGTTAATTTACTGCGAAAAATGTCTAATGAGCTTTTACCCGATGATGACATATTTTTTTTCGAAAAGAGTAAAAAAAATAAAAAAGATTCTTTTTTTAATCGTTTAAATCCGATCAGTAGTTACGAAGTTATGATTTTTACAAAATTGAGACTTCATCAATCATTATCTCGAGAACCAACAATAGTGGGGGGATGAAATTTTGGTAAAATGTCATGGATATATTGTCCTTTAAAATGCCCATACTGAATAATGTTTTCGAGACAATAAAAAAAACGGGGTGGCTGAGTTGACGTGGAATGCGACATATGTATATAATCTAATGCATACAATTTTTTCTGTAAAAACTTTTCTACCACACTTAAACGTTCTTGGCGTGTCTATCTCTCTTCCGTTTCTTCGTTTCTGCACGAGTGTAATAGCATTTTTATGAAAATTTCGGCAAAATAATTATGAAAAAATAAATGAAAGAAAATAACAAAAGGGGCATAATAATTTTTATTTAAAAAATCACACTCAAACGTTCTCTGTCTGTCTGTGTGTCTCTCTTTTTTTCTCTCGTTCCCTCCCATTCTTTAACCCATGAACTTTTTACGAGTTTGACGATGATGATGATGATAATTAATGATGATTAGACGTACTTATTTTTTTATTTTTATTAGTCAAATAACAACTGAATAGTCGGGAAATATCGAGCTTTGATGGCATAAATTGACATTTTCACTTTTCGCGAGGGGTAAATAACGACGGGGGATGACGGCCATCGGGAAGAGCGACTTTATTGTCTCTGTCGACGGAACAGCCTCGACGGGCGGCTTGCCGGATAATTCCTACTTGGTCTTCTGTAAATGCAAAAAAAATGTTTTCCATTAATGCCTATCCTATGCTTATGCCTATCTTGTGATGCCTGTATGCATCACAACTCTAACTTATTTGCGTCTGAGTAAAAATACCTTGAATAGTATCGATATCACATCTAGCATCTCGTCTTGGGCTAGTGGTGTTCCTTCGATGGTACGGATTCCAGATCCGTTGGCAACTTTAATAAATAGGTTATCATCGAATTGGAGTACCCCAATTACAGATACTTTCGAACCTTTTCTTAAATCCTTCGGAAGATTTGGAAGGCTCGAAACGCGGACAGCTACTTTGAATTTTCCGTCTGTAATTGCTCCCAGTGCATACGCTGAATCGCCATTTTTATGCTTGGTCATGTTAAAAAGCATCTTGAGGAATCCAGATATTTCTAGAAAATATATTTAAGACATGACTTATTAATTAATTCATTTACTTATTTGTTTTTATGAATTTATTAATTTATTGATTAATTGATTATGTTAGTTATGTGTTTTTATGAATTTATTAATTTATTTATTAAGTTATTTATTCATTTATTCATTTATTCATTTATTTATTTATTCATTTATTCATTTATTTATTCATTTATTTATTTATTCAATCATTTATTCATTTTATTAACGCATCGCGCTCAAATACAGCACCTGGCGCGTCAGGTTTACCCCAAAAACTCCTGATTTCTGCAGGAGGTTTATTACGACGCGACGAGCAAACCACACGGTTATCTGCTCTTGGACTTGAAACAATCGACTCCCGATAACTATAGATTTCGTACGTGTATTTTCCCCGATGACCCGCAGCATTTCGTTTACGTGCCGCGAAAAAAGTTAAAAAGCACCGACACAGCCGGAGAAGTACCAGTCTTGCGGCTGTGATGGCGAGTAGCAGGTCCTCTCTCTGCAAGAAGCACGTTCCAATATTGCACGCACTTCAGCATCTCAACAAGCAGCAACGAGACGCCGTTTTGCGTAAAGCCGATCCACACATAATTCGTTGCATTTGTGAGTGTGCGTTAAACATTCTACGTGGTAACGTGCCTCTGAAGCCTGAACAAAGAAAAAAGTTGCGTCGCCACGCGTCTATTCTTCGACGACTAGCTGCGAAAAGCGGTAGTTGGAAGAGCAAGAAACGTTTTGTGGTTCAAAACGGTGGGTTCCTACCACTGCTGCTCACCCTTATACTGGGGGCGAGCATACTGGGAAAGGGTTCTGGCCATAAAATTGCAAAAATTAATCGATCTCGGCATTCCGTTTCTGGCCGCGGTGTGTGACGTATCTATAGTGTAAAAAAAAAAAGAAAGCTACGTCTTCGTCGAGAAAACCGAGAAAGCGGGCAACGGAAAAGAGGAGGATTAATAAGAGAAGGACAACAAAGAAGAAAAAGGCTCTACGGACGGTGGCTGATATTTTCGCATAGAGAGAGGGTAAATATGGCTTTCTTACACACACACTCTTGCGAGTGTTTAAAGTCAAAGCTTGAGCTATTTACACTGCTTCCTACACAAACCACTATCGAGGGAACACAATGGGTGTACTACAAACCGATCGTATCTTTAACGGATGATTCACCAATTGAGTTTGTGGTACCTGGTCAGGGTGATGAATACATTGATCTTGCTCACACCATGCTAAGCATGCGCGTTCAAATACAGTGTCTGGCTGAGAAGACTGATTCAGCGATTAAAATAGGCCCCGTCAATAATCTGATGCATTCAATGTTTGATCAAGTAGATGTGTTTTTCAATCAGAAACTTGTATCGCCCCCGAATAACGCGTATGCATACAGAGCATACATTGAAACACTGCTAAATTACGGAGACGGCGCAAAAAACTCTCATCTTACGAGTGTGCTCTGGTTCGCCGATACACCGGGAAAAATGGAAGCTACAGATACAGCCAACGGTGGGCTTGTTAGCCGCAGAGACCTTCTTAGCAGTGGAAAAACTATTGATCTCCTCGGTCATCTTCACTGCGATGTCTTTAATCAAGAGAGGTTCTTCTTGAACGGTGTTGAAATGCGTCTGCGACTCGTACGCACGAATAATTCATTTTGCCTCATGGGCGGGACGGCAGACTATAAAATACATATTGTCGAAGCGTCGCTTCTCGTACGTCGCGCCAAGATAGCACCTGGTATACTTTTAGCACATGTAAGAACTCAGTGTAAAGCTACGGCAAAATACCCCCTGACACGCGTGGAGGTAAAGGCTGTATCCATGCATAGCGGAGTACATAGCGAAACTCTCGATAATGTAATCCTCGGCCAGCTACCAAAACGTATCATCATTGGCTTCGTCGATAAGAAAGCGTTGACCGGCTGTCTCGATAAAAACCCGTTTAATTTTAAAAATTATCAAATCAATTATCTATCGTTGTATGTGGATGGTATGCAAATACCGTCAAAGGCTCTGCAGCCCGACTCTACAAAATCGAAGCTTTACGTAGACGCGTATCATACTCTGTTCTCCAGAACGGGTATTCACTTTCTCAATAAAGGTAAGTGTATTTCACGGGAGGCCTACCCCGAAGGGCATTGCCTTTTCTCGTTTGATCTTACGCCCGATTTATCGGTAAACAGCAGTACTCATTGGAATTTGGTAAAACACGGCAGTGTTAGAATAGAAGTACGATTCGAAAAGGGTCTCGCATTAACGGTGAATTGTATTGTGTATGCCGAGTATGATAATGTGTTGGAGATTGACTCATCCAGACAAGTAATCGTTGACTTTTCTGGTTAGTGAGCAGAATTTGTATCCGCCGAGCTAGGTCTCCGTGACACAAAGAGCTAATTGGTATTATCAGAGAGAGCAACGAGAAAGCATCATGAATATCGCAATCGATATACAGGGCTTGCGAGATAAAAACAATCGTTTTGTGCCGAAAGAAGTTGCGATCATTTGCCTACACGGGCCGTACACCGCTCATTGGCTTGTGTCTTCACCTCACACGATAAGGATCTATCACCTACTCCGAAGCGTCAAAATTCCTGGTTGACTACAAAATCATCATGGTTTAAAATGGCGTGAGGGCGATACAACGTCGCAACACATGGAATCAATTTTGAAAAATATTGCGGAACAATCTGACCGAATATTCACAAGGGGCTCAATAAAATCAGAGTACCTGGCACAGCTCACTATAATATCTTCATTATAAATTTGCTTCATTATAAATTTAGAGGAGGAGGAGGAGGAGGCTCCCTCATTTCGCTATTTTCTTCGGGACGACATTCGTTGCATATACCACGGATCACTACATAACAACCTCACGTACAAATGTGCGCTGAATAATGCGAAACAAATAAAAGATTGGCTTTGTCAAAAAGATCGCATCGCCTCCTTATGGGAATATGGAACGACCACGAGCTGGAGCTTAGACGAGCCTCGCGAGGAAAAGAAAAAGAAACCTTCTGCTTCAGGCTGCTATGAACAGTCTAGAAATTCTGCAGGCCTTGCGGAACATACCAGACCACACGATAGGTGTATACCCAGCCGATCGTATCCCAAAGGTGTGGGCGTGGCCGACAGCTTTTGTCGTTAATACCAATGGCCACAAATTGCCCGGATCCCACTGGGTCGCCATGTACGTCGATCGAACTGGAGAAGGACGATACTTTTACAGCTACAGGATCCCTCTAATCGTCCTGCAGCATCTCACCCGCCTCCGAAGAAACTGCAAGCTTTTCCGATGCAATGCTACTCAGCTTCAGGGTCCAGATTCGCAGTGTTGCGGACAGTATTGCATTATGTTTCTTCAGTATATGTCTACTGGCTTTGGCATTAATAAGTTTCGAAGCGTATTTTCAGATGATTTATCCCAAAACGATAAAACAGTGAACGATTATTATAATGCGTATATAAAAAAACGCGAAAAGTCTAAGCCTCGGGACTAAGTTTTCAATATGGACTCTGCGGTTGGTGGTGGCGATGATACAAATAATTTTAATCATAAAAACTTACACTGTATACAGAACTGTTGTCCCCGTGTACGGCAATAATGAATCTAATTTTAATATGAGAAATAAAATTTGACAATGAAATTTTTCACGTTTTTTTTTCTACCTATCCTTGAACAGCGATCACGCGCCTTGGAGTCAGCATTCTTTGGGTACAAAAGTCACTTTTAGCGACTATCATATTTCAAGCGGCACGTGCATCAAACCATCGATTCTTCTTCGAATCTGTATGAAAAATTTTTTTTTTGTCTTTTGTTATGTCTAAGAAAATGGGTCATCTGTATAGGGTATCATATGTAGACGATCAGATTTCTTTTTGTCTTTGTTATTTCTAATAAAATAAATAATCTTTATAGTGTGGGGGATCTAGTAGAGGGGCGAATGCAGAGTATAAGTTAGACCCTGGAGAACGACCATCATTCGCGATCAAACTGTGGTCAGATATCAAAGTAAAACTTCAAAAACTCTTAAGAGCATGTGAAAGGTGACGGTGAACTCGGACGGGGTCGGCATCGTAGTGTACGGGGCGCGTTACCGCCTAAGTGGACCGCGCCACCGCTAGATGGCTCCACAAAAAAAAAACAGCTACAAGCGTACGTGACGCCTAAGCATGTATGCGTGCGTGGAAATATTTGTGCCTTTACACAAATGTATTCACACGCGTCGCCGAGAACGTGTACTATATATAGTCTCGGCAACTAACAATACATCAACACTTTCTCTCTCTCGATCTCTCTCGCTTGCTCGCTCTCTCTTGGAGAATCGACTGTGGGTACGTCAACGAAAATTTGACAAGCCCTGACATATTCATAGTCTGCTCGAAGAGTTTTCGGGTGAGGATACTAATTTCTCGATCGAATCTCGTCGAAATGAATCGTCGAGCTAACAGTAAGAGAGCATCATCGGTGGAGAGTGTGTATTTTTACCGAGCAAAATGAATGTCGGCTAACATGACTCTCTCTCTCTCTCTCGCTCTCTCTCTCTCAGTTTCTCTCTATCTAGGAGAGTCGATTGCAGGTACGCGATCGAAAATGCGACGAGCCCTAACATATTCGAATAGACGAGTTCTGGGCCAAGAATATTAGATTCTCGAGCAAATCTCGGCGAAATGAATTGTCCGACCCGTCGAACGATGCTAGAAGAGCATCGTCGATCGAGCGTATTTATCATCGATGAGAACGTGCAATTTCGGCGAAAATGTCTCTCTCTTCTCTCTCTCTCTCTCGCTGTCTTGCTCTTTCTTGGAGAGTCGATTGTACGTACGCGACCGAAAATTCGACGAACCCTGACATATCCAAATAGACGAGTTCTCGGAGGAGAATACTAGATTCTCGATCGAGTCTCGTCGAAATAAATTGTCGGATTCGTCGAACGATGCTAAAAGAGCATCGTCGATCGAGCGTGCTTATCATCACCGAGAATAACGTGAAATTTTGGTGGCAAAGCACTCTCGCTTATGTATGAACGCGATCAACAACTCGACGAGCGCGAATTCATTTCAAACGATGAGTTCTCGGTCGTGAATTTATGATTCTCGATCGAGTCTCATCAAAACGAACCGTCGAGCTCGTCGAATGACGGTAAGGGGGTATCGTCGATCGAGCGTGTGTATTTTTACCAAGAACATGTGATCTCGGCGAAAATGTCTCTCCCCCTCTCTCTCTTTCGCTCTCTCTTGGAGAGTCGATTTCAGGTACGCGATCGAAAATTCGACGAGTCTTGACATCTTCGGATAGTCGAATTCTCGGCCGAGAATATTAGATTCTTGATCAAATTTCGTCGAAATGAATCGTCCGACTTGTCGAACGATGCTAGAAGAGCATCGTCGATCGAGCGCATTTCTTGTCACCGAGAACGTGCAATTTCGGCGAAAATGTCTGTCTGTCTGTCTGTCTGTCTCTCTCTCTCTCTCTCTCTCTCTCTATCTATCTCTCTGGCTCTTTCTTGGAGAGTCGATTTCAGGTACGCGATCGAAAGTTCGACGAGTCTTGACATCTTCGGATAGTCGAATTCTCGGCCGAGAATATTAGATTCTTGATCAAATTTCGTCGAAATAAATTGTCCGACTTGTCGAACGATGCTAGAAGAGCATCGTCGATCGAGCGCATTTCTTGTCACCGAGAACGTGCAATTTCGGCGAAAATGTCTCTCTCTCTCTCTCTCTCTCTCTCTCTCTCTCTCTCTCTCTCTCTCTGTCATTACAGAATAGGCTGATGCAAATACCTCGGTATGACGGAAAGAATATGTCTCTACGAAATTACATCTTAGATATAAAAAACGGAGCTTCATTCATCCCTCGCGAAGCAGAACCTGAATACGTCGAAAGATGTATAGCAAAATTAGAAGGGAAAGTTCGTGATATATTTTATGGGGAAAGAGTTAACACGATAGACGAATTTATTAAACATGTAGAAACTAAGAAATTAAGTTATTAACTAAGTAACTAATAATTAAGTTTTTTGTTTTTCGTCTTTTGTTTTTCTTTCTTATTATGCTCTGCTCACATATTATGTTTACTGTAAGGAATTTTTGTCACCTTCTCATGTACTGATACTAATGCTCTCATGGGCCAACCCCCAGAGCAAGACTAATAAATCAATCAATCAATCAATCTCTCTCTCTCTCTCTCTCTCTCTCTCTCTCTCTCTCTCTCTCTCTCTCTCTCTCTCTCTCTCTCTCTCTCGTTATATAAATTCGCTGAGTCTGGCTCGAGTTCCTGAAATTGTGGTGCGTGGTATCCCTAGCTCGTATGTCAACGTGGTGAAAAATCTTGGTCTTCTCGTCACCCCTTCGATCAATTGGCGTGAACAGGTCACAAGTATGTGCAATCGTGTGTACAAAACGCTCTACCAGTTACGCTCCTGTGGCCAAGCTCTCACGACCGATCTTCGCCGTCTACTAGTGTCATCTCTCATCTTCCCGATTTTTGACTATTGCTCAATCGTGCTGTCTGACATTACTGTAGTCGAGGATACTCGTTTGCATCGAGCGCTCAACGCCTGCGTTCGCTTCATATGGAATGTCAGGAAGTCGGATCACATCACCCCGTACTATGCAAGGCTAAAGTGGCTCAATGTACAGCAACGTCGTAATTATTACCTGGGTATCTCTGCGTACCGGGCTCTACACTACCACGTCCCCCCGTTTTTTGCCTCTCAGCTGACTCTGCGATCTGACGCTCGTGACAGGAGTATTCCGTCACGTGCGCCTGAGACCGCTCTTGTTACCCCGCTGTGCAGAACTGTGGGATATGAAAAATCTACAGTTGTCTCTGCTATTCGTCTCTGGAACTCGCTCCCCCCTATGATTCGCGATTTGCCATCTCTTGACATGTTTAAGGCCTCTCTTCACGAATTTATGTCCAACTCCTAGCATATAGTCTGGCTTAATCGTCGTTATCTAAGTCTGACACAATTCACCGCCGATCAGACCAGAACAATTGTGTCACAAATTTGCGCATTGTACTCCTAAATCTCCATATAAGTTAAATTAATTTTAAGTTACATTCTATGTATTCTCATTTCTATGTATTTCATACCTTCTATGTATTCTCATTTCTATGTATTTCATTTCTTTCTATGTATGCTCATTTATACTTATGGCTCCCCGGCCTTGTATAATAAAAAATGGTTCTATTCTATTCTATTCTATTCTCTCTCTCTCTCTCTCTCTCTCTCTCTATCTCTCTGGCTCTTTCTTGGAGAGTCGATTATAGTTACGCGATCGAAAATTTGACGAGCTCTAACATATTCGAATCGACGAGTACTCGGCCGAGAATACTAGATTCTCGACCGAGTGTCACGTGCCGTGTTTCCGAGTAAACATTTTGGCGGCTTGGCAACACGGGGCGATGACCGTTGGGGGTTAGCCGAAGCTGTCTCTAAAAATGCTTATATCCTATAATTGAAATATTTCCACATAGCACAGTTGGAATTCCGGTGCAACGTCCTGAGAGCGCGAGTCGATGCTCGCGCGTGCAGGATTGTTGAATTGACAAAATTTGCCCCCGCTCTTTCACCTGGCGATCGAGAGAACGCCAGTTGAGCGAGCTGGGACAAATTAGTCTCCGGATGTACTCGATAGCGTAAAGCTTGATTCCGGAGTAACTCCACAAATCGCTTCACATAGCGGCAATAATTCTCATGGTGTAGTTCCGCGATTCACACATAAAGTCGCCGTTTGTAAGTCGACAAGAATCGTATCGAAGCCTACGAGTTGCGCGCGTCGTGTTTATAAGTCGATTTGTGCTAGGTTTAAGAAATTACAATCAACCTCCGCCACGAACATTCTGTCGTGTAGTTTTAAGTGTTTACTGTACGAGTGAGTCCAAGAGCTATCAAGCAATCGAGGACAGAGTGTAAGGTGTGTAACGTGAGCGCGAAGAACTGCTGTGGTTGCCGCGTATGCCAACGACCGAGCCTGTACCGAAAGGAGAGAGCGAACATCGGTATACCACGGGAGAGCGAGCGAGTGAGGTATCATAAAGGTCGGCAGCCTATATTGTCAGCTGCGCCGATAACTGAGTGAGTAGCATGTGTGTTTGTACGTATGATTGTGAGAGTTTGTTGTCTTGCGATTCAGCTATTCGTTCGAGTCCTTTTAAATTATGAACTATTAACTTGTATTCTTGGAACCTTATATTTGGGACTTTTCTAAATTCTGTTAATTAAATAAATATTGGACTCTTGATGGGAAAGAAGTTACTTACAATTAATTTATCCTGACCATAATTTCCTCTTCCAACTATCTAAAGGAACGGGCCCGTATGGGACGTTGTCGGAAAACTTATCCTAAACAAAATTAAATATAAACCCTTGTGTTTCGCACAAGGGATTTATTTTGTTAGTCGTGCAATAACGCCCTGCACGTCACAAGTAAATTGGTGTCAAAAGTGGGATACCTTTCTGACGAATCCTGAAGATTTTGGAACAGGAATTCTTGGAAAAAAAAACGGATTTATCGATAAAAATTCCACTCATTGTTTCCGAAAAATTCATAAAGAAGTAACTCCCATCAAAGTTTAATTTTTCTTTTTATCTGGAGTCTTATTGAATTTTTAAATTATTCATCACTTTATATTATCGTTTATCGAATATTCCATCACTCCCCCATCATGCCTAACGAAACCAACGCGTCGTCCGCGACAGATGTGTCCGAACGGCTAGTCGAGAGTTTTACAATGGCTCTAGGTAATATGTCATTACAGAATAGGCTGATGCAAATACCTCGGTATGACGGAAAGAATATGTCTCTACGAAATTACATCTTAGATATAAAAAACGGAGCTTCATTCATCCCTCGCGAAGCAGAACCTGAATACGTCGAAAGATGTATAGCAAAATTAGAAGGGAAAGTTGGTGATATATTTTATGGGGAAAGAGTTAACACGATAGACGAATTTATTAAACATCCCAAAACGCGACTCGAAAAGGGAAAAACATATGACTATTATAATGAGGCAATCACAAACATCCGATTAAAACAAGACGAGTCGGTAGGCGAGTTTTATGATAGAATTCGCATCCTACTGGACGGGGCACACTCCGCGTACAAAGCGAAATACGGGGTAAATTCGCCAAATGCCGAGGTAGACCCACTGCAAGGGAAGGCGCTCACAGCATTTATAGATGGCCTACCCATGCAAATGGGAGAAGCGGTAGACTTGCGCGAACCTACCACCTTGAAAGAGGCATTCGAGCTAGCTGAAAAATACGCAATTAGAGAAGCACGTAGGAAAAGAATTGCCCCAGACCCCGACAAAGTTCTGCACAACAGGCAAGGGTGGTCTCCCAATCGCTATCACAGGGGAGATGACAGATTCCATACCTTTCAGGATCAAAGAGAGTCGCGTGGTTTATATCGGGAGGAAGACTCGCGTTCTCCCTATAGATATAAAGCATCGCGAGCGCGAGATCAGGAAATCGATTCACGGTAATCATCTTCCGCTTACCCCCAGGAACTATTGATATATTCGTCTTGATCGCCGAGAATTTCTCAAACATGGAAATCATAAATTAAAAAAAAAAAAAAGAAGATTCGGTTTACCTTTTTCACATGGTAGTAGACTTTCCGGAAAATTACGCCGGAATTATCGGTTGTTTATCAACTTATGACCCTACTCAATTCTGATTACACATATCCCTGAGGAATTTATTGAGATCATAATGATATTTGAGAATCGATGCGAGATGTTGCACTAGTGTGAAAGGAATGTTTATATCAGTACTGTTTGCGAGTAGTTGCGAGAGCTTTCATATTTTTGATGGCTAAACGCGAGATGTTGCACTAGTACATAGAATAAACGATTACCTTTCTACTGTTTGCGAGTAGTCGCACGATTATTCCTATCCAATCAAGGCATGATATTGCACTAGTGCGAAGGAAACGTTATATCAGTACTGTTTGCGAGTTGTTGCAAGAGCTTTCATATTATTGACTGCTAATTGCGAGATGTTGCACTAGTATACAGAATTAACGATTATTTTTGTACTGTTGCGCATGAACAGCTAAGCTACTCAATGCGCCTTTGCTAAAAATCTAAATTACCAATCACGAATTCAAACAATCGAAGAACAATCGGGATATGTGAATGTCAGGATGGACTGGGCAAAATTTTAACAAAGAGAAAAATAAAGTGATTATTTCTCTTTCCTTTTCTCGAAGTATATATTTTCCATTTAATAAAAAAAAAAAAATAAATTTGGAATATGGAATAAATATTATTCCTGAATGTTGAAATAAGGTCCTAATTTTCTGAAATTTTAATGTCCATGGAAAATCGTGAGGTTCTCGTGCGAATTACGTATTTTCAAACTCAATCGCGAATTATCATAGAATATTTCATATTTTTACCAGTATACCTTCCATATTTTCTTTAAATCTTCACCATTTAGATTAAATATTTAAGAGCTTTTAGGGCCGAAATCAAATTCTAGACCTTTTAATTGAAACTGGCTATCACCAACCAAAAAGATTTACGGAAAGGTCAGGGGTCAATCATGGATAAAAGAAGATGGTCCGTGATGGAAAATTTGACGGCCAATGACATGGACCGTATACAATAGTAGAAATAACAATCATAAATGAGAGTCATTTTGAAGGTTCGAACGGATATAGATTTCGTAAATATGCTGACTCTCGTATGAATGAAAATTGTAGTATGGGTTATGAGAAAAATAGGAAATGATGATGACAATACAAATAGCCACTACTGATTCTGGAATTAATTATGTATGTATATGTGTATATATATGCGTATGGTTGAAAAAAAAAAAAAAAAAAAAATAGCTGAGCATATTTTTGTTCCGATGAGGTTGTTAACGGTCATTTATAAAACCGTGAGAGCGGAAACACCATAATGTCGTGAAAATAAAAATGCTGATCGATTTTTGTAAAACGAGAAGTACCGAGCGCTCGTGGAAAGCGACGCGAGAAACAAAAAGTGCTGATCATTCCTCGGTAACTCGAAGGCAGCCTTTCCCACTGCATAAAAGGATATAAATAATCAAAACGCAAAATGCACGACTTCAAAGGTCGATGCCATTCATCCTGGCGAAACGTGGGAAACGCTGACTAAAAAAAAAAAAAAAAAAAAAAAAAAAAAAAACCTTATTACTCCTTATCACATACTGGATAGATGAAACAAAGCTACATTAAATCCTCGAAATTGGGGATACATTCAAACCGCCACGAATGAATTCAGCAGTGAAGAGAAATACCGTAACACAATAACATGAAATACGAGACGAACAGCCAGCGATGTCCACGACTTTCCATCGGGAGATGGTCCATTGGGAGAAGCAAGAAGAGAGCTGAATCAGGGCAGTGTCATAGCCCGATAACGCACACAAGACCTGAAATCTTAACGACTACGCAGAGGAAAATAAAAGGGGGAAAACACACGTAAAATTCCACTTCAGATTCGTTTATTACTCCCATTATTCCGTTTATCACTTCCATTATTATTATATACTTTTTATTTTCCATTATTCCTTTGATTACTTCCAAATACGCCGGTTAAAGTTATAAATTATGGGGACAATCCAATCCTCGTCAAATAATTGACGAAGATTGAAAATATCGGCAGGAGCGGCCTCTGGCTCCCAGTCCTCTTCTTCCCTCGACTGGGCATCGTCCCGCCATAAAATGTCGAGGGCGGCACGGGCACGACGACGCGCGCGACGAACCCCTTTTGCATGCGCCACGAATGACGCTTGCCAGCCAAAAGATACTGACATATTGCCAGCCGAGCCGGATATTTTTGGCTCACGGGGAATCTAAAAGAAAAAAAAAAATAAAAAAAAAACAACACGGAATTAATAGAAGGAAGTAAAACACAACGTAAGAAGGTGAGGACAATACTTACGACGATGAACTCCACCTCAGACGTGGGGTACACGGCTGCCGCTCCCGCAAGATGAAACATTCTTAATATGAAACTGCAATATAAAAAAGAGATGTGGGGAATTAATACAATGTGACGAACCGAGGTATTGCTACTCGCGCTCAACACAACATTGCAACACCACAGAGTCATCAGATTCCAAAGAGTACGCCGACTCTTGCGACAGACACTCTCTGGAAACCCGAGCAAATCGCGCGTCAGCAGATTCCCCTTTTCGTCCTTGGAATCTTGCTACCTTACCATGACCTGGTTTATCCGATCCCTTGCATCACATATGATCACATATGATGGATTACTTGCATCCCTTGCATCAGATTTCGTAAACCCCTTGCATCACCAGATTTCGTAAATCATCGAGATTTCCATCCATCGATGATTTCTCAACTCATGGGTTTCGAAATCATCGAGACCTACATCGATCGATGATTTCTCAATCCACCCCCACGAGACCCTTGTAGCCGGACGCCCAAAGCTAACGAGGGCTCTCTCGACATATTATCAAATTAGTCTTAATACGACGCTCTTAGCAATCGGTCGAGAGATCCCGTTCCCTAGCGGCAAGTCTGTTCGCGTACTTAGGTTCTCGCGGGCGTGATTGACGTAATCTTCTCAAACCCTTGTTGTAGACAAGCGTATAAGAACTCATTAAGTGAAGGAACACCTTAGCGGCGCTTCACTACCTCTGTGATATAATTGTTCGTGCCAATTACCTTAGCGGCATTGCGCGTCAGTGTATCATAGAGTATAACATTTGTACCAACTTAAACTATTGTTGTAAAAGTGACTGATCGATCTGTGTTCTTGATAAATACATTCGTGTGAAACCACCTGTACTCCTTCATTGCATCACAGCTCATCTGATCATCACGAACTACAAGCATATACAAGGTGAGGTGCTACCCAGCTTAAATAGGACAGAGAATCCATTCGCCGGGGCCTTTGACTTCAGCGAATAAAATAATAATAATAATAAGTGACCACGGGATAAATAACCCGTGTGTAAAAAATTGGTGTCAAAAGTGGGATCATCTGTCCGATAACTCACCCTTAGTTAATTCATAAAATTTTTGAAAAAAAAAAATTCAATTATTAACATCTAAAAACTGAAATGGCCGAAGATAATTCTCAACAATTGCTTATGTCACTCTTGGAGCAAACAACTATCGCTGATAGGAGAAAAGAAACTAAAGAAACTGCACGAAATTTACCGGAATATGACGGTGGAAAAAAATCATTGTCAAAGTTCCTCCAGCGAATCATCGAGGAGTTTGAACAACTCGAAAACGCTGACGAGACCTTATACCTTGTTGTACGCAGCCTATGGGCTCGTACCTTCTTGAGGATTTGACCCTTTTTTACTCATGACAAACTTAAGAATCCCCCTTAATCATCCCCCCCCTAATTACTCGTTAATCATAACGATCAAATTGCGCTCTCTACTCACTCCGGAAAAATCGCGTCATATTCTCGAGAAGTTACGCTGACTCTCCGAGAGTGTGCGTAAGAGAGAAAGAGAGAGAGAGAAAGAAACTCGATCGGCCGTGACGACACGAGTTGCGTCACCCCGAGAGAGAGCCAGCTGCGGCGCGCCCGCGGGTAAAAGTTTCGAATAGGAGAGCGCGCTTCGCGCGCTAGCGGAGCCGCGCGGACACTCCGAGAGAGGGCGACGGATCGCGAGGTCTCGCGTCTCCGGAGCAGCTCCCGGGGGTCCTGATATACCCGAGGCGAATTATCATAAAGGAGAATCAGACTCTGCCGAATACGTGGACATTTCCCGGTGACGAATACTCGCCTTCAAACTGGTACTGCATAAATGCCATTTTGATAACACACATTGCGCCGATGCTCTGCCGAATACGTGGACTTCAAAAGCAATTATTTGTATAGAGACAAAAAACCCACCTCTCCGGTTTTTTCCCTTTCCCACCACACCTACCACTTTCGAAATAACTCCTTCCGAGATTATATACCGATCATTTCAAAATAAATATATAAATATTTATTCCCGGAAATCTCGAAAAAGAACTTACTGCGATAGTGAAATATATACCTTCACTTTTTTGAAATCGCATTGAAAGGACTTTTTTGCGATACTCGAAAATAAATAAACCCCTTTATTGCTTTCGAACTAAATAAATATATAAATATTTATTCCCGGAAATCTCGAACAAGAACTTACTGCGATAGTGAAATATATACCTTCACTTTTTTGAAATCGCATTGAAAGGACTTTTTTGCGATACTCGGAAATAAGTGAACCCCTTGATTTCTTTCCCAAATAAAATCACACTAACTCTTCAACTCATTCATCAATCCATTCTTCAACTCATTCATCAACTCATTCGTCAACATGTATCATACCATCAAATACACCAACACACACACACAAAGCAAAAATGTACATACTAAAATACTCAAACATTGTTTTAATAAAATAAATGAACAATAAAGTTCATCATTACTACGCCGTAAATGTGCCTCTACTCATTTTACGACAACCTGAAAGGGGTTAAAGCCAAGCTTACAGGTGCAGCACGACACTCACTCGAAGGACGCGATATAGGTACTGTTAATGCACTCATTAAACATCTTAAAAATAAATTCTCACCTGGGAGAAGCGCAAGCTCCTATCTAGCTGAGGTCAATCGACTTAGTATTAAGAAGGATGAGTCGGTGCGGGAGTACGTCACGCGCACGACAGAACTCATGACACGAGCGAGAGCAGCTGTGAAGGGTGACCGAACCAGAGAGGAAACTAGAAGCAGTCTCAACGACCTTGAAACCCAGGCATTGAACAGCTTTTTGAGAGGCTTGTCTGAAAATTTTTACTATTGCATATGTCATAATAATCCAGCTACTCTCGATGCCGCCTATGATCTTGTAATCAACGAGGTTAGAGAAAGACGCAATCGGCGCCACGCCATTGGCTCAAAAGATCACCGCTCGTCGCGCACTCGGAAACGTGATAAACGAAAATCTCGTAAAGGTAAGAAAAACCGTAAAAGGGAACGATCCTCGAGTAGTTCAGAGACAAGTTCTGATAGCAGTAGCAGCTCCGACTCAACGGAATCGTCAGAGGAAGATCGGAAAAGCAGCAAGGTGTATGCTGTTGACAGCGACCACTCAACCGATGGACGAGAAGAAAGATATCGACGATGGGAACCGCGAAATCGTAGCTACGGCTACAGAAACAGATACTACTCCTCAATGCGCCCCTGCACGCAGTGTGAGGGAAAGGGTCGCATCCCTTATGAGAAACAAGAACCTCGAGAACGCGTGAGAACACTTTCACCGTACAATTCATCTTGAGCTTCATCAGCCACATCCACGGAGTCTTTACACTTCGAGGGCGCTCGCCCAGATCATCGTGGAGCGAGCGCAAAGAGCGAGAGAAGTCGCGAGGAACCGGAGAAAAGGGACATCAGGATCATGACAGCAAAAAGAGAGAAGAACAAGCATGTTCGCTTTCACGAAAAGGAAAGAAACAATGCTTCCTCAAAGAAATTCCATCTGTGAGGGTAAAAATTTCCTCATCTCAATTCAAGAACGGGCACGCAGAGTTCATCGTAGACGGTGGCTCATCCCTGAACTTGGTGCATGCCAGTGTCCTGAGCAGAAATGTGATCATAGATACACGCGACCGGCAGGCAGTGAGAAGCGTGCACCCTGAAAATATTTGGACGAAAGGGACAGTTCTTCTCGACGTTAGAAAATCAAAGGCAGTATTCCATGTATTCGAAGGAGAACCATTGTCACGTGCCGACGGGTTGCTCGGCGCGCCCTATTTACACCAAGAAAAAGCTGAAATATCATGTAACCACGGGACACTGGTTACGGCAAGCGAACCAGTCACACCAATCCCTTTTTGCAATCGCGAAGAAATTGACTCAGTTCTAGGAGAATACGAAAAGTTAAAGATCCATCTTGAAGGGCGCAGTAGAACGCAAGTAGCAATCAAGGTCCGCAATACCAATGTTTACGACGGCTATCTAAGGCGCATCGACCTTGGGCCACATATACACATTGGAGAAGCCGTGGTAAGAAATCACGACGGCACTTGTTATGCCATAGTCACCAACACAAGCCACGAGCCAGTTGACATTGAATTGCTAGCACAAGAACTCGAGCCATATGAAATTGGATCGCACCACTCGCCCGACTCCGACGCCGAGACATCGAGCGAGCCATGTACTACAACGAAGTCAACAAAGAATAGAGAGAGAGAAATTTTGCAAATCTTGCGACTCGATCATTTGAACGAATACGAGCGACAACATGTGCACAAACTCGTTCAAAAATTTCCTGATATATTTTATTTAAAAGGAGACCATTTAAAAGGATCAACACGCGTCGAACATGAGATCCCCACCATCGACGACAGACCGATACATACCAAACAATATCGTTATCCAATGATACATCAAACGGAAATTGAAACACAGGTAAATGGACTGCTATCCAATAAAATTATCAAACCTTCACACTCGCCATACAATTCACCACTATGGATTGTGCCTAAGAAAGCGGATTCACAAGGTAATAAGCGATGGCGAATGGTAATAGATTATCGACAATTGAATGAGAAGACCATTGGCGATAGCTATCCACTACCGAATATATCCGAAATTCTCGATAGACTAAGGGGAGCGAAATATTTTTCGGTATTTGACCTTGCTAGTGGTTTTCACCAAATTAAGGTCGCCCCGAAAGACAGTCCTAAAACAGCTTTCACGACTCCCCGAGGACACTACGAGTTCCTGAGGATGCCGTTTGGATTGAAAAATGCACCGGCAACATTCCAACGCCTTATGGACAGCGTTCTATCGGGTCTTATCGGCACAGAATTGTTTGTGTACTTGGACGATATAGTCATCTTCTCAACATTCTTACAAGAACATCGCATAAAAGTCGAAAGACTCTTCCGACGACTCCGAGAAAATGGACTATCTCTACAAGTAGACAAATGCGAATTCTTGAGAAGGGAGGTCAATTATCTCGGACACATACTCGGAAAGGACGGAGTGAAGCCCGATCCGAAGAAGTTACGGGCAGTAGAACAATTTCCGGTACCTAAAACACCGAGAAATGTAAGAGAATTTCTTGGACTCGCCGGTTATTACCGGAAGTTTCTTCCGAACTTCTCTGGAAGAGCCAAACCGCTTTCCGACCTCACAAAGAAAACAGTGAAGTTTCAATGGACCGACCAACATCAAAGAAGCTTCGAAGATCTCCGCGATGCGTTATGTAAGAAACCCACATTGCAATATCCCGATTTTAGCAAGCCGTTTATACTTACGACTGACGCGTCCGACATTGCAATCGGAGCGGTGCTGAGTCAGGGAGATACAGTGGGTCAAGACCTACCAGTTCAGTATGCCAGTCGAGTATTGAACTCTGCAGAAAGGAATTATTCAACAACAGAAAAAGAGTGCCTCGCAATGGTATACGCTGTGAAATACTTCCGACCATATCTGTATAGAAGAAAGTTCACTCTTGTAACGGACCATCAACCACTAGTTTGGCTACACTCTGTGAAAGATCCTTCCTCGAGATTGATGAGGTGGAGACTGCAACTGGAAGAATATGAATACCAAGTTGTCTATAAAAAAGGAAAAACAAATCTCAACGCAGATGCTTTGTCGAGAAATCCTCCTGCAGAAAGTTTTCCGTTAACACCCAAGGACGAGACGGAACTTCAGGTTGAGGAAACAACGGAAAAAGAAGAGTCGAATCAAAGTACGATTGCCAGTAGAATACGCAATAGAGGTCGAGCGGCGACTAAAACCGCCTACCATGATCCAAGTTCCTGGGAATTATCAGAAGAAGACGAGGCAGTTACTGACGACGCGCAACCTCCATTCACCGCTTCTCCAGGCGTTACTACCACCGAGAGCGAGGAGGAAGAACTGGAGGAAGAAGAAGGAATACGTCCACACAATCGGATCCACGAGGTTACCGCTTTGATACATCGATTGCCATTCAACGCGGTGCGCATGGCCTTACAATAGACGAAGCAAAAGGAAAATTACGGAGGCTTTCGCATGGACTTCCTCAAACGATCGCTCTTCCTGAACAACTGAATCAAGATCTCGACGAAGACTCGGAACCTAGCGGAAGGGAACTTACGTCTGAACAAATCGAGTTCCTGCAAGAAACGCTCAATGACAACCCAGAACCCGCAAAGGAAACCGAAGAGACACATGATCAAACTGAGAGAAATGCAGAAGTAGCTAAAATTAATAGAAAATCAATTATCAGCGGAAATCTCTTGAAGAATCAGACAAACAGAAGCAGTAGAAGAATCTCGACAATGCCAACGCCAACGAGAGGCGAACGACCTGAATGCGGATCTACTCCTCGTAACGTCCGTTTCTCAGTAGAAACTGACCGAACTACAGGAAATACGCACAGCTCTCTCGTTGAAACTGAACCCATTTTATCATCAGACTCATCAGACTCATCATATTCATATTCGTCAGAAAGCGAATATACAGATAGCAGCCAAAGCAGCGAATCTGAAACTGAAGAAAATTCTTCCGAGGAGTCGACAATCATCAAAACTCAAATTATCCTTACGCGAGAGCAACTCACATCTCAGAAAGGAATTCTCGTGCATTTTGTGTCAGCTGACGGAGTGATCTGCCATCCTATCGGTCGGCAATTATGTGATCTTGGCTATATCGACACTGAAATGCTTTCACGAGAGCTAAAGAGGGAAATGATCGTACTCAGCGATACAGGAAAAACCAAGGTCATTAGCATCGCTGCTACGAGGGAATACTACCAAAAGCTTACAGTCGAAAATCTGAAAAATGCACTCGAGAGCCTAAGAAAATTCTTAAGGGCTGAAAATCTAAAGGAAATCCGAATAGCTGTTTTCGGTGACGGCCACGATGAAATACCGCCCTATGCATTCAAAATCCTGTTGGAAGAGACATTCTTTAAGAGTGCCTGCAAATTGACGCTGTGCAC
The DNA here is from genome assembly GCA_963564615.1 of Rhorus exstirpatorius. Classification (NCBI taxonomy): domain Eukaryota; kingdom Metazoa; phylum Arthropoda; class Insecta; order Hymenoptera; family Ichneumonidae; genus Rhorus; species Rhorus exstirpatorius. The sequence continues at coordinate 2,905,094 of OY751316.1, forward strand.
AGGCAAAATAGAGACGCCACCCACCATAGAGCGCCAAGAAATTATCCAGAAATGGCACAGCGAACACATTGGAGGGCATAAGGGTGTGAAAAAGACTTACGAACGTCTCAGACAACGGTACCAATGAAAAGGCATGAAGAACGATGTTCAAAACGCCGTACGATGCTGCCATAGTTGTCAACAACAAAAATTGGTTCGAATAAAAACAAGAGAACCAATGGTAATAACGGATACACCAGTGGCTGCATGGGAAAAAATTGCCGTGGATATACTCGGACCATTACCCCTCACAAAACGAGGTAATCGTTTCGTCTTAACCACCATCGACTTGCTTACAAAATTTTTACGAGCTTTCGAATTACCGGACATGAAATCAAAAACAGTAATTCGAACACTCGACCGCGAATATTTCGCAATACACGGCACTCCACTAGTTTTGCTCAGCGATAACAGGAAATGCTTCGTTAGCCAACGAATGGAAGATTTTCTCAAGGAGAGAAATATCCACCACGTCAAGGCCACAACCTACCACCCACAAAGCAACGGAGCATTAGAAAGAAGCTACCAGGAAATAGCCGACTACCTGAAACATTATATTGAAAAGGAAAGTGAATGGGACGAAATTTTGCCTTACGCTATCCAGTCACACAACGCCACAGTACACGAGTCAACAAAATTTACACCATACGAGATGGCTTACGGGAAATTAATGAAAACGCCAGACACGCTCCCGTTAAAAGAACACCTGCAAACGACGACTCGGTACATGAGCGATATAGTGCACAGACTTGATGAGCTGGCAGAAATTGGAGGCAATAATCTAAACGACAGCAAGCACCGAGCAAAACAACGACATGACAAGAAAATCAAAGCCGTGCAATATAAACCCAACCAACTTGTCTATGTCCTACGAGAACCGAAATTGCATAAATTCGATCCCTACTACATAAAGCCCTACAGAATTGCCAAGATACTTGACCAAAACACCGTCTTGGTTGATAAAAGGGATGGCCAACTAAGCCTTACACACATGGATAAACTTAGACATGCCCATGTAACCGGTGACACTCCACCCGAACCGGAACCTAAGAAGAAAAGAGGCAGGCCCCCCAAAAAAAAAATCCACACTAAATCCACACTTAATATAATAAACAAAGGTCCCGGGGTTGCACTAAGATATTGTGACCTGATGGAAAATAAAATTACTAATATCTTGTTATTGATTCCAAGGTAAGCCAGCAGTATGACAATACCCAGAGATCCGTTGACGATATTCCTGCTACTTGCGTGGGGGATGACTATTATATGCAGTCAAGAAATCGAACCTCCCTCCGCGACGTACTGGATAAAACCTCTACGCCATAATTCGGGAATATTTTTCGAGAGAACGGGAGTCATCAGGATTTACCATACCACCTGGAAATTAGTAACGTCGCTGGAAATTTCAAAATTTCTCGATCAAAGACCAGAAGTGACACAACATATTAGGAGTCTCACTGAACATTGCAGACAATTGAAGATCGACAGATGCGCCTATGCCGACCTTGCATCCCGGTTGCAGACCACATTAAACGACACTGACAAATACACCGAGATGCTACAGAACACCGTTGGTGAGATAACAACCAGTAGCAATAAAAGAAAAAGATCTGCCCCTCTAGGATTCCTTGGCTCTATAAGCAAGGCCCTATTCGGCACGCTCACAGAAGATGACGCGCAGTACTACAATCAAGAGATCGACAAAATATACGATTCTCAACACCATCTTGCGGAAATAATTGGAAACCAAACGCACGTAGTACGCACAGAGTTCCACGATATCCATCAGAACTTGGCAGAAATTTCCAACCAGACCGCAGCCCTAGCCCAACAGGCGAATCAACTTGTAAACGAAGTGGTAAAACAAAACAAATTTTCGAGCATTCTAGAATATGAACAAATAGTCGATAGATGGACGAGAGAAATGGAACGACAAGTAGAGGACTATCGGATGTGTGTTATAATACTTACTACAGCGGTTCTTTTCGCGAAGAGAGGAACCATTCACCCCGCAATTCTTTCGCCACAACAGTTCATCACTGCTGCTGATAGAATCAAAAAGAATACGGCGTATGAATTCCCGCTGACAGAGGTAGAATTACACTCCGAGTCTCTCAATGAGGTCAGCACTATATCCCTCGCTTATTCTCAGGGAAGATTGTTACTGGAAATTGCAATACCGTTGCTTGATAAAAAACCCTTCGAACTCTTCACTGGATATTCAAGTCCTGTGACGCAGAAAATCAACAATACAACCGTCGCCACATACATTCAGCCATGGTCATCATATATCGCGCTAACACCAGATCAACATTATTACTTACTGCCATCAGAAAGATACATGAGACAGTGCAAGGTACACCGACGACAGCATTTATGCCAGCTCACGGTGCCCATATACGTTACTAGGAAAAGAGAAACTTGCGAAATATCACTTCTTACGCAAAATCAAAATGTCGATTGGCGCTCGTGCGATGTGAGAATCCTCACCACTCCCGATACATATTGGAAACGCCTAGAAACGATAAATAGCTGGCTCTACTCGGCGCCAGAGCCAATCGAACTACGCATCATGAGGAAAGGATATCAAATCGGCACCGAAACCCTCATGGGAGCTGGGATACTTACAAGGGGAATCCACGGACTTGACCTCACGGATTTCGTCGTAACTTTGCAGGCATGTAGGGCTTGCTTTGAAGTATAAGTAGTGAAAATAGTGAAACCCACTATTCAAGTACTCGCGAGAAAATCGATATTGAAATGTTCTGTCGTGCTTATATATTTGTTACGTTATGAAATTCTCAAAGTGTTCGTGGCGTAGTGGCTAAGCGCTCCGACTCGTAACCTCGAGGTCGCTGGTTCGAGTCTCGCTGCTGGCAGTTTTTTTTTTTTTCTTTATTTCTTTTTTTTGTCCGACGTCATTCTAAAAACACATACATAATTATTGTGGGTGACTATCTAAGTCTCGGCGGTCCAAAGTCTCGTTGCCCAAACTCTCGTCACCCTACGTTACCGGCGGCTATGTCAATGTTTGTGCGAAATGAGCACCACGGCTGTGACAGCTGACGTATTGTACGGGACTCTCGCCACTGTTAACCTAAATATTAAGCAGTGACAGTTCCACGGCGATACGCGATACGTGGTATATCTATATTTCGCGTGAATATAGGTATGCTCGCTTTCGTGCGTATTGTGAGTAATTTTTGCCCACAATTCAAATTCAGTGGGATTAATACAATTAAATTACGAATCTTACCACACTATAATATGAAATGACGGTGAGTGAAGTGCAATTAAGTGATTCCTAATCTTTCGACAGTAAAATAGGCAAAAAATGATCGTATATTGTTGTTAAATTTTTAGATAATCAGTATAGTATCCTAAAATCCTGACAGAACTGTCGTAATAAGACCTATTCACAGTGGAGATCTGCTGATAAGGTTGGCAAAATTCGACCGTGGTTTCTTGTTTTTAATCTCGATGTGATTCAAACCCCGCCGTGCCATTGCGAGCACGATATGTACGTGAGACCCCGTGAGAGAGCATCTCCGTAAGTAATGTGAGAGCGGAAACAAATTTCTGTACGCATCTTCTTTCCTTTTCACGTTTTTCGCTCATCGACACAAGTACACATGATTTTTATTGCAAACATTTATCTAACAGGTATGGACATGGACACGTAAAGTGTGTTTTGAAGAGTGAGCTCGAGTTCCAAGCACGATTCCACTGAGCCTGTACTTGCGAGTATTTCCCAAGTTCCTTGCCTACTTACCTGGACGCGCAATAACAAGGGACTGGATGACGGCGCTATATAGCATGGCAGTTGCAGATAAAAAATATATGATTAAGTCTTGCGGCAGTCCAACAACGAATGAGGCGAAACACAGAAAATTCAATCTGTATAAAAACTAAAAATAAAACGGTAATAATTTTAATGCCATTCGATTTGACATGTATGTTTTAACCATTAATTTTTTTCACATTCATACTTCTATCGTTTCTATTTATTTCTTTTTTCACTGTATTTCACATGCGCACATGCATCAACGTTATACATAAAACTTATATTTCACATTTGAAAAAACTATGCCACAAAAATAAAGAAAAAACGAGCCGTGCGGGCTCTTCGCAGTCCCATTAAATTTGTCAACCTGGACTGTATCGTAAATGGTCCTTATTGACACACGTGGTTGGTAATACGAAAATACAATATATGAGACCTGTAAAAGTTTTTATTTGATCGACAAACCAGTATTTCACCTCAAAAAATTGTAGCTACTTTTTCCCTGATTTTATTTGTTTCGAAAATGGAGAGTGACACATAGAACCATTTATGACAGCTCTGTCGCACAGAATTCGATTTTTAGAAAACCTAATGTAAAAAAACATAAATCACACGCGACATTTATGTTAAAATAATTGTTTATTATTCGTAGTAATTAATAATTGTTATTTGCATTAAAATAATTGTAGACATGTTAAAGGAGGTTTTTCCATTACCCCTCAAAGAAAACTTCGGATGTCAGGATCATAGTAATTGATAAATATATGCGACGTCCCATAGACGACAAGAATTACACGATATTTATTGTACAAGTATTTGTTGGATGTAGTGGTCAGAGTGGCTGGAGGAGCTGGGAACGGATTTTCTGGAATATGAAAAACAGGAATAAGGATAGCCATGTAACGGTATGTAAAATGAAACGAATACATGTACTAATTATAGGCACACATTTTATTTTATTTAATATAGTGTTTTTATGGAGCGCACTCTTATAAGTAAGTAATATGAAAAAATGACTATAATTGTCTATGAATTCCTTCAGAATTTTTGGTATACTGATTCTCATTTGAAAAGCATTTAAGTCCGGCCGTTAGCCACATTAAGGTTATATTGGACCCTTCGGTGTTTAACCCTTCGTTGTCACACTTATTTTGAGCCCCATAAGAAATACACTGGTTCTCTGGGTCAATTTAAGCCAGTATGGCAACGAAGGTTTAACATAACCTTAATCTGCCTAATATAACCTAACCTTATTCTAACTCTGCTGCAAGACTAAGCGCGCGATCGTTCTCACACTCTTATGCCCGGTTTCATAAACGCAGGGATCCCCTCGATAACAGGGAAAATTTTACTCCGAGGGTTATCTGTCGAATGTTTCATAGTAATTGTATCCGCTCTATGGCAGCAGAACTGCGCCTATCAATTTATTGTAAGACGCGTGTACAATTGAAGATAGGCGCAGTTCTGCTGCCATAGAGCGGATACAATTGCTATAAAACATTTGACAGATAACCCACGGGGTAAAATTTTCCCCGTGATCGAGGGGATCCCTGCGGTTATGAAACCGGGCATTAGCGCGGGTCACGTGAATTTCATATTACCTTAAGGTGAAATGATACACGACTCTGGTGGTGAAACCACCGTTTTCTCATCGACAGTATATATTTCGGACAAAAGAATAGAGCTGATAGTTCTAAAACGCGATCGGCGCCAGGGAATAAGCGAAAAAGTAGGCACGGCAGAGCGCCTTGAGCGCAGAGCACGCATATGATACAAATGGCATGATAGAGTCTAAGAACGATTTTTTTTTGTTCAAAGGGTCCGTCGAGAAAAAAATCTCAGTTCTCCGTTGAGCTTGAACTCAACGGAGAACTGGGATATTTTCATGTCTTATTTTGCAAAACTTTTTTTTTCCATAGTCTCAAGACACTGACAATGAGAAGAACTGGGTTTTTTTTTTAATTATTGTGAATAATTTTTTCTATGTACAGTCTTGAGAAAATAATTTAAAAAAAATTCCAGTTCTTCGAAGAGTCTGAAGACACTATGGACAAAAAATTTTGCAAAATAAGAAATAAAATAATCTCAGTTCTCCATTAAGCTTGAACTCAACGGAGAAGTGGAATTTTTTTCTCTACTGACTTTACGAACAAAAAAGATTATTCTTTCGACTCTACGGACAAAAAAGTTTAGCCAAATAAGAAATAAAAAAACTAATAAAATCCCAGCTCTACGTTGAGTTCAAGCTCAACGGAGAACTGGAATTTTTTTATTTCATATTTTCCAAAACTTTTTTGTTCGTAGTCTTCAGACACTGAGAAGAACTGGGTTGTTTTTTAAATTGTTTTGAATAATTTTTTCTGTGTACAGTCTTAAGAAAATAATTTAAAAAAAATTCCAGTTCTTCGCAAAGTCTGAACACTGTATGGACAGAAAAGTTTTGCAAAATAAGAAATAAAAAAAAATCCCTGTCTCTATTGAGCTTGAGCTCAACGGAGAATTGGGATTTTTTTTGTACAGACTCTACGGACAAAAAAGATTCATTTTTAGACTTACGGACAGAAAAGTTTTGGAAAATAAGAAATAAAATAATCTCAGTTCTCCGTTAAGCTTGAACTCAACGGAGAAGTGGAATTTTTTTCTCTACCGACTTTACGGACAAAAAAGATTATTCTTTCGACTCTACGGACAAAAAAGTTTTGCCAAATAAGAAATAAAAAAATTAATAAAATCCCAGTTCTCCGTTGAGTTCAAGCTCAACGGAGAACTGGGATTTTTGTATTTCATATTTTCCAAAACTTTTTTGTTCGTAGTCTTCAGACACTGAGAAAAACTGGGTTGTTTTTTAAAATTGTTTTGAATAATTTTTTCTGGGTACATTTTTCTGGGTATTTTCTTAAGAAAATAATTTTTAAAAAATTCCACTTCTTCGCAAAGTCTGAACACTGTATGGACAGAAAAGTTTTGCAAAATAAGAAATAAAAAAAAATCCCTGTTCTCTATTGAGCTTGAGCTCAACGGAGAACTGGGATTTTTTTTTGTACGGACTCTACGGACAAAAAAGATTCATTTTTAGACTTAGTACGTCCCGAAAAAATAGCAGTGGCATGCTAGGGATCAACAATGATACCCAGAACGAAAAATGTCTGCGATATGAATTAAAAAAAAAAAAGTTGTTTCACACTGCATACGCACCATGTTTAATTTTCCATGAGGAATTGATCGCAGCGCTCCATTATTCCGATAGCACTTCCGATGCATATCGTCATCTTCGCCCTCTCCGGAATCTCATTGCTTTCGCGAGTCTCTATCGCATCTTCGATGTGCTCGCTAATGAGGGTTCGCAACTGGAGGAGGAAGGCTCGATATCGACGAGACTGCTCAGTCCGCCCGACTTCAGGAGAATTCTGAAAAAGTTAAGAATCAGTACGAGAATAAAGACTACAATCTAGTCAATCAAGAACCGGTGGTTTGGCGTAGTGGTTATATAGTGTGCTTGTTTCTTAACCAGAGCATCGGGAAGTTGAAGGTTCGATTCCCAGTCTGGCAATTTCGTCAAGATTAAAAATATGGGCGTGGAAAAGCTCCAAATATATACATGAGTCACCTACTCGTACAAGATATATGTATCACATGTATATAACTAATCCACGTTAAAATTTTCGGTGAAACGAAAGAAGGTAGCTCCGGGCCGAGAAGGGAACCCTACTGAAAATATTGAGATGAGATCTGATAAAAGATCTCAGATGAATTTTGATGTGAGTCTACGCGAGATCTTATGCATGCGTTGGCGCAAATGAGATCTCACTAACAAATTTGGACTGGGGCGTGGTGATAAAATCTCATGTGCGCTCTTGCAGCAGATCTCATGTGAGATCTCGTGATTTTGAATTATATTTTGAACCGAAAATCAGAGAAAATCTTAGGTGATTTGGAAATCGTTATTTTTTTCAATGCAGAAACATTAAAAGACAAAATTTTATAAAATCAATACAATATCTCATTTAAGATACGATATGAGATCTGCTGCAAGATCGCACATGAGATTGTATGATCACGTCCCAGTTAAAATTCGTTAGCGAGATCTTAGGGTGAGATCTCTTCGTGCCAACATGAGATCTCGCGCAGACTCACATCAGAATTCATCTAAGATCTTATATCAGATCTCATCTCAATATTTTCAGTAGGGAATCGGCGGCTGTGTATTGACATAGGTTTTTACGCAAGTTTCTCTATGCCTATAACTACAAAGGTTATTCTTTCAACTTGTCTCATATATTAATGAAGATATGATATAGAACCTGCGGCATACTACCTTAATAGGAAAATTTCAGGAGAATTTACCTTTGTTGACGAAACAGTTGGCACCATTATTTCCTGTTCTTCTTGTTCGTTGTTCATATCTACAAAAAAGTTTGTTCGTCAGACAATTGCATATGTCCCTGTGACCGAGAAAAATAAGGAATGAGGTGAGACTGTCAATGTTTACAATTTGTGCGGTCAACCCAAACCTCGATGCTGAGGTGACGAATCTTCATAATTTCCAACGATATTACATATTATTTAACACATATGTTCGCTCTTTCATAAAAAAATTTTGGAGCTCTCAGAGGGGGTCGATTGTGCAATTCAGACACTCTGAGAAGAACTGGAAGTTTTTAAAAATTGTTTTGAATAATTTTGTCTGTGCACAGTCTTGAGAAAATAATTTTGAAAAAATCCCAGTTCTTTGCAGAGTCTGAAGACTATGGACGGAAAAGTTATGCAAAAAAAAAATTTTTTAATCCCAGCTTTCTGTTGAGCTTGAACTCAACAGAGAATTGGGATTTTGTTCTGTACGGACTCTACGTACAAAAAAGTTTTGCCAAATGAGGAACAAAAAAATTTTTTTGTAACGCATGCACGATTTCTGCGTTTTTTGTACCTATTAAGCGGGCGTAAAGTGACCCTTTTTTGACCGGCTCGAAAAAGCGGGCAATAATGAATTCATTATTGCCCGGTTTTTGAATAAGCGGGCTATAATGAAAATAAGCGGGCTATAATGAAAAAAGCGGGCTATAATGAAAATAAGCGGGCTATAATGAAAATAAGCGGGCTATAATGAATCCATTATAGCCCGCTTATTTTTATTATAGCCCGCTTATTTTCATTATAGCCCGCTTATTTTCATTATAGCCCGCTTATTTTCATTATAGCCCGCTTTTTTCATTATAGCCCGCTTTCTGAAATTCGTAAAAACGACCGTGTGCGTACATATACAATATATGATATTGTATTTCGCCCACTTATAGGCACAAAAACACAGAAATCTATACATGCATTACAAAAAATATGGTGTGCACCAAGGGCTCAGTGGACTTTTTTACCTCGTGTGTTTGCAGTACTCGTCTTCGGCTCGCACACGCACTCGTCTTCGGCTCGCAGACGCACTCGTCTTCGGCTCGCTCCTGCACTCGCCTTCGGCTCGTGCGAGCTCACCCTCGACTCGTGCTAGCTCACCTTCGACTCGTGCTAGCTCGCCTTCGACTTGTACTGCAAATTCCACACTCGGTCTAAAAAAGCCCACTTTACGCCCTAGGTGCACAATATACTATTTTAATCCCAGTTCTCCGTTGAGTTGAAGCTCAGCGGAGAACTGGGATTTTTTTATAAAAAATTCGCTAAATAAGAAATACAAAAATCTCAGTTCTCCATTGATTTTAAAGTCAATAGAGAACTGAGTTTTTTTTTTTCTCTGCGGACTGTACGGACAAAAAAGTTTTGCCAAATAAGGAATAAAAAAATTTTTAAATACCAGTTCTCTGTTGAGTTCAAGCTCGACGGAGAACTGGGATTTTTTTATTTCGTATTTTGCAAAACTTTTCTGTCCGTACAGTTTAAAAAAGAATCTTCTTTGTCCATAGAGTCCGTAGGGAAAAAATCACAGTTGTCCCTTGAGTTTAAGCTCAATGGAGAACTGGGATATTTTATCTATTATTTTGCAAAACTTTTCTGTCTAATAGAGTCTAAAAAAGAATCTTTTTTGTACGTAGGGTCCTACAGAAAAAAATCTCGGTTCTCCGTTGAGTTCAAGCTCAATGGAAAACTGGGATTTTTTAAAAATTATTTTCTTAACACTATACATAGAAAAAATCATTCAAAATAATTGTAAAAAAATCTCAGTCCTTCGTTGAGCTTGTAATTAACAGAGAACTGGGATTTTCTGTCTATGGACTCTACGGATAAAAAAAGTTTTGACAAAGAAGGAATAAAAAATTTTTAAATCGCAGTTCTCCGTCGAGTTTAAGTTGAACGGAAAACTCGGTTTTTTTTTATTTCTTATTTTGCAAAACTTTTCTGCCCGCAGAGTCTAAAAAAGATCCTTTTTTGTCCGTCGAATCCGAAGAGAAAAAAATCCCAGTTCTCCGTTGAGTTCAAGCTCAACGAAGAACTGGGATTTTTTTATTTCTCATTTTACAAAACTGTTTGATCCATGGAGTCTTCAAACTGCGCGAAGAACTGGGATTTTTTAAAAATTATTTTCTCAAGACTTATTCTCTATTCTTATCACTGCATTTTTCAGGCTCGTCAAGGGTACCCAACACATAACCGTATTTACAAATAAATTTTGATGAAAAATCTTCTGGAAGGAAGCTACAAATGTGAAAATCAAACTAGCAAGAGAAACTATTTAAATATTAAAATATTTACATTACCGTAATAACGTTCACTTTCATGTACAGCGAATCCCGTACGCGAGTCTATCATATGCGTTTATGGACGCCACGTCAAAACGTTATGTAGCAGCCAATCGGAGATCAGCGTTAGTAAAAACCGTCCTCGTTTGAGCCACACGTACCCGAGGCGCGAGAGTTAACAAAAGAAAACACGAAATTTTATTCGCTGTTGCAATATGCGAGCGCGTCACGCGTCGTCAATTTTTTCTTATTTCATATAGTTACGTCTCCTTGGCAGCAGTTTGTTATTTGTGAATATAATAGACACTCGATCCTCGTTTGAGCCACCCGAGGCGCGAGAGTAACAAAAGAAAACACGAAATTTCATTCGCTGTTGCAATATGCGAGCGCCTCACGCTTCGTCAATTGTTTCTTATTTAATATAGTTACGTCTCCTTGGCAGCAGTTTGTTATTTGTGAATATAATAGACGCGTCTTTGATCCGAGTTGAGCGAGTTCTGGCAGTGTCAATAAAGATTTCGTAAATTCACATCGCGCGCGTACATACCATTTATACATATATTTATACAGTCATATATTTATACATATTATACATTTATACATTGTGACACGGCGTCACAGACGAGGCATAAGCCTCGCCGAAGTCCGTCACCACACGCTGCCCATACCCGCGAAATGTAAAATAGATTAAGAATTGACCAGCTTCGAACAATTAGCACAACTCCGTCGTCCCTCGTCGCTCTTCTTTCACCATCCCCGTAGCCCCATCCCAACCCAATAATGTCCCCAAGGATCCCGCTGCCCCACAAATCCCTAAGAAAAAGTATTAAGAGGAACCCTGTGGACGGCGAAGAAGACCCAACGACAAGGACAACGCCGCATATGATCTCAGTCGTCGCCGAGAATCCCACTCACACCGCCGCGCCGAGGCCCTCACACGGATAGACCGCCGAGAAAAGCCGAACATCTGCGAGGGCCCGGTCGGTATATCGAGCGAGTGGGATCATCGGAAAAATCAGCATAGAGCGAGCAACGTCAAGTATTACGCCATCGAGAGAGCCAGTGTCCACAGGGAGCCCCCACCCCTTCCCCCTACGATCTTTGTCACCGAGTCGACCGTCGCGTGCCATCGTCGGCAGCACCTGCCGGGCCATCCATCATCGAAGGCGCGTGCGCCAGCGACGGCGACTTCGGTGGCCCAATAAGCCATCGATTATCGATCCCCCGATGACCCATATTAATATTGCGCAGGCCCTTTGACCCCGATCTTACCCGAACTTTCCCGAATCCTTTTCCCACGAGCTGTCCCGGTGAAGAAGACGACGAGCTCGTCACTTCGGCGAGAGCTAGCATAGAGGAGAGACAGCGAGAATTCCCTACCTATTGTATCGAGCCATTGCGAGAGAAAAATTGTACAGCGAAAGAGAGCGAGCACGTGGTCGTGACCACCATTTTTTTTGCGGTATCGAGAACCACGACGAGCATCACGAGCGAGAGAGCGTGTGGAAATCCTCCCAGCGATAAAGTAAGCCCTTTCCATTATCTTTCTTTTTCTGCTGCCCCTTTTGAACCTTTTTGCGACAAAATACCCCTTTTTTTTTGTATCGAAACCGTGAGCGTGTGGTGACGCAGCGCGACCCTCCCCTGTACACTTCCGCGATTTTTCATACCCGTCGTCCCCATTTTATTTGATTAATTTTCCACTTTACCGAAAACCCGACGTGGGTAATTATTAAGAGGCCATCGCGCCGGGAAATCCAGTGACCCTGAGGTATTGTAACCCCCCCCCGTTTTTTTCTCTTTCTTTTTGCGATCGAGTCGTTAGAAATAACAATTTTGTCGATCTATATCGACTGGCGCCCAACAATCAGAAGCACCATTTTAGTTTTTTTTGCGTTCGTATTTTTTTCTTTTTCTTTCTTTTTTTTTGAGCACGTGGCCTCGCCCCGCTCGAAATTGTCGCGTGGCGAGTCGCGTAGATCCAGTAATAAATTTCAGCATTCTTTAACTTGCCTATTTTCTTTTTCCCCCTTTTATAAACCCCCTTTGTCTTTTTTTTTCCCCTTTTTTTTTGCGGCGAACCAAAGAGTGCCGTGACAACATATATTTATACATTGTGCGATTTTATTCGGCAACATCAACGATGTCCGACGATCGCCCGCTGGGTCGCCCTCACGTACGGAGGCTTAATCGTCACGTATACGAAGGATACTCATACGTTTTTAATTCGGAAAACAAGAAAACCAGAACAACGTAAATATTCTTCTATTTAATTCATAATAATGCTAATATGCTATCGAGTAATTGAAAATATTTAAGAGTGCAACAGCGTTCATGCGCGGTATTTCGTTGAGCCATTTTTTAAATTTCAATGCTTGGCGCTGCGAGTGCTGCGTTTTAGGACAGCATTGCAAACATATCTGCCGTCACATGGCCAGCCAAAAACCACGGAAAGTATACAAAATCTAGTGAATTTTAAAGACGAAACGGAAAATCCACTAGATTTCGTATACTTTCCGTTCCGTCCGAATGCTGGTTTTTCATGTGCAGCAAAAACTGGATGGATTGGTGAATTGATACTTCCGGCGCAAGTTTTTGCTGCTTGAAGTTCATTTGTCTGAATAGCAAAGCAGCAAACGCTAGCAGACGACGTCGCACCGAGGCACATAAAATTGCAGAGGCCATAGACAGAATGCAGAAGCCGTAGCGCATGCGCAATTGCGAAAGGCCAGTCCAGCCGTATGGCTTCTGCATTGTGGCTATGGCTTGTGGATTTTCAATCTCCATAAAAATCCATACGGCATATTCCATGGCATAACATTCCAGAAGCGTGCGTGATTGTACATTGTTCACTACCTGCAATTTAAAAAATAGGATATAGATATTAACATACATTAATTATTGGATAATAAAAGTACCTACCTGTATGTCAATATGTATATCCTATTTTTTAGAATTGCAGGCATCGAACAATGTATAATCACGCACGCTTCTGGTTTGTTTGCCATGGAATATGCCTCATGGATTTTTTATGTAGATTGAAAATCCACAAGCCATGGCCAGAATGCAGAAGCCATATGGCTGGACTGGTCTTTCGCAATTGCGCATGCGCCACGGCTTCTGTCAACCACTAGCGTCAAATCACTAGACAGATATTAGTAACATCTAGTAAGTTACTAAGCTGCTGCTGATGCTGCTTTTGCTGCCCATAAAATACAAAAAGGATTTCGGCAAATAATTGTACGAACTCATTTACTATGTACGGATAAAAAGGATTTCGACAAATAATTGTACGACCTCATTTTCTATGTACAGATTTTTAGTTTGCAAGCACAATCGGATTCGAATGTGCAAAGGGAGGGGGAAGATTGTAAACGGCGTGTTTTCTCTCACGCAATCGCACATCTGTGCTGATTCTTTTCCGATGTCAAGACAGATAGAAATTTTTAAAGACGCGCTCAAAAAAGAAATGGAGCAAGGCCATGGCAAGGCTCGGATGATTTACAATAATATCAGTAAAACGTAAGTCTGAATCTTTTACATTTACTAGTAATAAGACTAGATTTTTTAGTACTGTGAATTTGACCGTGCGATTTTGACTTTCCGAGTTTTTTTTTACGTTTGGCGTAATTTTTTTTTTTTCAATTTTTTATTTCAATTGCACGGACTTTCTCTACGGGCCGAAACTATGCGCAATCGTTACCAAGTCCCAAATAAACTAAATTCAACGTTATTTTGTTCGTCGTTTCTAGGAAAAAGCTAAAATGTACCCAATATGTTTTTTAGCTTTTTTCGAGAAACGATGAACTAAAAAACGTTCTACTTGATACCTAAAACGATTTCGCTTTCATTCGGCCCCTAAAGAACCTCAGTGTGATCGAAATAAAAAACTTCCGGCCAAGTTCACGCTATATTTCATTTTGTATTTTTGGAAATAATTATGAACTTACAAACGTTTTGCTTAAACTAACAAACATCTTCAAACGACAAACAAACGTTAAAAAAATAACCCCGAAATTTAAAAACGTACGGTCAAGGTCGCCGATGTTTTTTACATACTGTGCCACCTATCGTGGTTTCATCGTTAACAAAAACGTCGTCTCTAGCTGCTAATTACTTTTTCGGGGAAACGAATTTTGGGGCAATGCTGCACTCAAATCTCATTACGCTATTACCCTGATAGCACCTAAGTCAGAAAGACGTCTGTAACACGAAATCTAATTATATTTACTATTACTTTTCCACAATTTTTCTCTCTAATGAATCCGACGACGTCAGAAGTCAGGACAAAGGACGTCTTTATTCGGGTCCGTATACCGTATACTTAGCAGGAAAATATATTCATTTCTATTTTCTACCAATAAAATCTTTTGTGAATTGTTCGGGGAAAGTTTAGAAATAAGTTTCTATACTTTATTATATTATTTACACTTTATTATATTATTAACAAATAAACTATTGTTTCCTAAAATATAAAAACTTATTCCTAAACTTTAATAGAGAACTTGCACTATTTTAAACTTTTAAATTATTTGAAAAATAATGATTCAAAAGCATCATTTGCATAGGGTTTTCAGTTACTCATCATTATTTAATTAATTATATCAGCTTGAAAATTGAGTTGCATTTCAAATATATATCACGTGACAGTGACGTCACTAAACCATAGCGTGTCAGCGCCTCTAGTGGTAAAATTAAGAAATTCAAGCTGCTAATAATTCCTAACCCTAAAAATCTTCGTAATTCGTTAATGTCAATTCTGTAAATAAGATTCAAACAATGACGAATGTACCTGAAAAATCGAAGGAAGTGTACAAATATTCTTTTATATCATGCTGCAAAAACACAACAGTATCAACACCAGAAAAAGAGTTTATTTTCTACTGTGGAACTGGGCCTCATGATTCACTTTACATTTTTTTACTATTTTTACACCTTAAGATATAATAATTTACTTGCTTAAATACATTCATGTAATGTTTATTAACTCCAGAAAATATTCAACTACCACAGAACGATTAAAAAATGCAGAAAATCGTTTACATGCAAGTTCTCCAAACCCAAACGATTGCATTGATAGAAAATAAATATAAACATATATTTGCCTACTGAGTACGTATAATGAAAATGTTTTTAATGTATTTCCAGAGTTTATTTATTAAGCCTAATAAACTTTACATCAATATCTGTATTCATAACCTTATTAGAAATTCATAAAAATAGCATTTTTTCGGGCGCCCAAAGTAGAATCCTGCCTTAAATTTAAAAAAATTGCTGGTATATACTCTCGGGCCACTTACTTTAAACCATCTATCAAATACATATTTTTGTACAGCGGGGAGCGTAAGAGCTCCTTTTTTTCTTTTGTCCCCTTCTTTTTCCTTTTATCCAGTTCCACGGACGGTCTAATCGGTCTTTAAGTACAAGAGCTATTCCCTTGACCCATAACCATCTGATTTTGTCGCGGCATAAAATCTCAAATGAGCTCAAACTCTTCACACTCGTATATGTTTACCGATACTTTTTTAGCCAGTGCTGTACGTGTCTCGAGGCAAACGTCGAGACGCGTATTGCAGTGGAAAATGTCAGATAAACCTTACAAAAGACACTAACACACAGACATACATCCGTCATTTCTTTCCTCTCGTCCTTTTTCGAATCCTTACCAGTCCTCTTTTTCCCTCTCCAAAGCCACATGAATGCAGCACGGTGCTACACTTTTCGCAAAGCGAAGAGCTGTCTGAATCGGTGGAAAAAAGGGAGCAATAATGCTACAAAAACTGCATCGATCAAGTCCCTACGTGCCTTCCACGATTTATTATCAAGCAGCGAGATGCAACAACTGCTGCAATACTGTGTCGCTGAAGATGGGGATTCCGAGCAGCTCTCGAGTGAGTTAATCACATCGAGAAATGGTAATGCGTTGGTGTTGTGGAATCGACAATTCGTTGCAGAGTGCATTGGGCTCAATCGGCTGCATGTCGATGGCACATTCCGCGTATATCCTCGACTGGGAAAAAAAAATCGAAAACGCCAATTGTTGGTATTGCTTGCTGAGGTATTCAATTGTGTGAGTATATAACCTTCCTTTTACCTTTACCTAGTTCATTTTTCTACAATGTTTTACAAAGCTCTCTTGATATGCGATATTTTGATATGTAACTTTTACAAAGCTCCCTTGATATGCGATATTTTGATATATAACTTTTTATTCTTTCTCTATCACATTTACTAAAATTTTCATTAAAAATAACTACAGCTGATTTGACAGATGAAACAAATGGAACAAAAATTTAATTAAATTTTAATCATTTTCATTTTTCTATCCTAGCCTTTCTTTAAGGGGTAACACCACTGTAAAAACAAAATAAAAGCGCTGTTTTCACCATTTTTTTTAGATGGAAGAAAATGTAATAGGATAATAATATTTAAGGAAGTTATTAGGCATATATTCAAGTATAATACAAAAATTTATTATCGAAAAATATTTAAAAATGGCGACACTCGAGCCATTCTCGTGAAACTGAATGAATTCTGCGGCACGCAGTGCTGCAGAATTTCATATGCAAATTTAAATCTAGAAAAAAAAATACTTGATCTACATGTCTATAGCTAGAGAAATACGTAGGAGATTTTAAAAATATTGATTTTTGTGTAAGTGGCGAGTATTTGAATGAAAATTTTGAATTTTCGACAAAAGAGCAAGACAAAAGAGAAATACGTAGGAGATTTTAAAAATATTGATTTTTGTGTAAGTGGCGAGTATTTGAATGAAAATTTTGAATTTTCGACAAAAGAGCGGGCTCTTATTTGTTAATAAATAATGTTTAAATTAACTTCTCGAAAATCCCCTACGTATTTCTGTGCCTGTTAATATATCTACAGATTAAGTGCTTTTTTTTTCAAATTCAAATTTGTAACAGTTACACTGCGTGCCGCTTGTCTCGCGAGAATGGCTCCAGTGTTGCCATTTTTGAATATGTTTTGATAATAATTTTTTGTATTATACTTAAATATTATTATCTTATTACCTTTTCTTCCATCCCAAAAAAAAATTGTGCATTTTTAGATTTTTACAGTGGTGTTACCCCTGAAGCCTTTCCTTTATCCATGCTCTTTCCTTAAGCGTTGCCTTGACTTTTTTGAGCATACCTCTATTAGTATTCTCTGCCACATCCCTCGCAGCCTTTTTTATATCTCTCCATACTGCTCTGTTGCTGACGTCTTTCCCTCCACCTCAGAATTTGTCCTTTGCTGTGTCTTTCCATACCTTTATCACGCAAGTTTGAATTATCAGTTTTTCTATCTTCAAATATGTACCAGAAGGAGGCCGTCTCATTTCATGCAACGATAAATGCGTTAAATAATAATTTAGTATATCTTACCTTAGACGTTCCCGGTGGCGTGGGTTTTGATGGAGGCAAGGACCACCGAAGCCTACAACGCCGTTTTTGACGTCGTTCTCGAGCCCTTCCGGGAGTTCGAAGGAAAAATCCTCACCGATTTTGAAGTCGCTTTGCGAAATAGCCTCCATGCTGCGATGCCAGAATGCCAGATTCTAGGCTGTTTATATCATTTTAGTCAGGTAATATTTCCTGTCAGATGTTTTTTGTAGCTACAATGCCATTGACTTACTAAAAAGAAAGTAAAACTTATCGTAGAGCACTTGTATTACCCTACACTAGTGGAAATCTCTGCCTGTAAGGCATTGCGAAAGGTGTACACCAAACTAACTTGAACTTCTTTCAGTGTATTGCTTCTATTTTTGGTATGCCACTCTGTTCTGTGATGGATTTATCCTGATTCAATGTTAACTTCCTTCCCCCGAGCAGCCCCATGTGCATCCGTCAGAGGACAAAATGGTCATACAGACCAGTGACGAGCGCGACCTGCTTTTTAATCTTCTTTGCTTTTATTCTTATTGCTTCGTTATACCATATAATTTCTCTACATTAGCACTTTATTACAGGCACTCTACAAAAAAGCCCGTCGATTAGGATTGATTACCCGAAATGTAGAAAATTCGGAGGTCAAAGGGATGCTGCGTAAAATTGTGGCTTTGGCTCTTTTGCCGGCAGAAAAAATTGAAGCTGCATTCAAGGACATTGTGCGTAACGTCGAACCTCTGGTGTTCGACACCTTTTTCAGCTTTTTCGATTATGTACAAACATACTGGATAGAAGAAAGGGGTCCAGAAACATTCAGCGTGTACCGGCAGTTTGTTCGGACGAACAATGCTGCCGAGTCAAACAACGCAATTTTGTCTATGAAGCTCCCTCGAAATCCCAGTTGCATGACATTCATTAGTGAGTAATTAGTTGTGTAAATGGTCCCATAATGTGTCAACACACACACACACACACACACACACACACACACACACACACACACACACACACACACACACACACACACACACACACACACACACACACACACACACACACACACACACACACACACACACACACACACACACACACACACACACACACACACACACACACACACACACACACACACACACACACACACACACACACACACACACACACACACACACACACACACACACACACACACACACACACACACACACACACACACACACACACACACACACACACACACACACACACACACACACACACACACACACACACACACACACACACACACACACACACACACACACACACACACACACACACACACACACACACACACACACACACACACACACACACACACACACACACACACACACACACACACACACACACACACACACACACACACACACACACACACACACACACACACACACACACACACACACACACACACACACACACACACACACACACACACACACACACACACACACACACACACACACACACACACACACACACACACACACACACACACACACACACACACACACACACACACACACACACACACACACACACACACACACACACACACACACGCACACACGGGCACGCACACACATACATATACGAAAAAAAAACTTTACAGTAGAGGGGAATTTTTAAATATTTTGGTGATGGCTCCCATAACACATCTATCATTTTTAGCGGAGATCGTGGACATTCTGCGCGTAGCGCATCTGGAATGTTTGTCATGCAAAGACGGACGAGTTGTGAGAGAAGCGAGAAGTCGGTACATGGTTAAAAACTTGGAGCTGCAGAGGTTGTGGGACGAGTTCGACTTGGGGGAGGTCGATACCGACCACTTCCTCGCCCGAGCAGCTCAACTTATTTGGAAGTTTCCCAAGTTTTCCAACGTCAATATGACATCATCTGAGGAATCGTCCTCAGGAAGCGACAATGAAAGCCACTTCGACGTTGCCGGTTGTCTATCGTCTGGACCGGAAGATTCCGAAGATGATGAATTCGATTGCATCGTGCCAGTGGTAGAATTAAATGCGGGTGATGACTCTGAAATGGACACAGTTGTCCATGACGGTGAGTGCAATGACATGAACTATTGGGTTTGGAAATAAGTTCGAGCGGTTTTACGGTAGAACTTATTGGCCAACCCAATATTTGGCACGTAAAAACAATTTCTTTTAAATTTTAATTCTTGGAGTCGAGACACGCTACTACATCTATTTATGATCTCACTTGCGTGTTCCAATTGCAATGATGAAGGCGATGTCGATATTGCCTGTCATATTGCATCTAGGCCGGACGATGAATTCGATGTTATCGTACCAGTTGAAGATTCAACGATTAGTGGAGACTGCAAGCTTGGCTCAGTTCTCAATGGCGGTGAGTGCAATGACAGTAATTATGTGGCTCGTAATAACAATTTTTCTTTAAACTTCATACTTGGCGTAAAGGTTCTGCCGTCTCATGTCATGTCCTGCTTTTTCCTGCAGTTTTTAAATGGATAGACAGATTTTAATGAAACACCAAAAATCACTAGAGGGGCATTGACCGGATATTCTGTGAAAAATTCCGATCGATCGACTGTTTAGCTCTTCGGATATCATTAGTCGTATTTACCCGCTAGCCACGCGTGGCTGGCTGGTAACTACGACTGATGATATCCGAACAGCTAAACAGTCAGCCTAACGCAAAAAATAATCTTTTTTTTTAGACTATACGGACAGAAAAATTTTGTAAAATAAGAAATGAAAAAATCCCAGTTCTCCGTTGAGCTTGAACTCAGTGGAGAACTGGGATTTTATTCATTTTTTTGTTTCTTATTAGGCAAAACTTTTTTGTACCTAGAGTCGAAAGAAGAATCTTTTTTGTCCGTAAAGTCGGTAGAGACAAAAATTCCACTTCTCCGTTGAGTTCAAGCTTAACGGAGAACTGAGATTATTTTATTTCTTATTTTGCAAAACTTTTCTGTCGTAAGTCTAAAAATGAATCTTTTTTGTCCGTAGAGTCCGTACAAAAAAAAATCCCAGTTCTCCGTTGAGCTTAAGCTCGATAGAGAACAGGGATTTTTTTTATTTCTTATTTTGCAAAACTTTTCTGTCCATACAGTGTTCAGACTTTGCGAAGAACGGGAATTTTTTTAAAATTATTTTCTTAAGACTGTACACAGAAAAAATTATTCAAAACAATTTAAAAAACAACCCAGTTCTTCTCAGTGTCTGAAGACTACGAACAAAAAAGTTTTGGAAAATATGAAATAAAAAAATCCCAGTTCTCCGTTGAGCTTGAACTCAACGAAGAACTGGGATTTTATTAATTTTTTTACTTCTTATTTGGCAAAACTTTTTTGTCCGTAGAGTCGAAAGAATAATCTTTTTGGTCCGTAAAGTCAGTGGAGAAAAAAATTCCACTTCTCCGTTGAGTTCAAGCTTAACGGAGAACTGAGATTATTTTATTTCTTATTTTGCAAAACTTTTCTGTCTATACAGTGTTCAGACTTTGCAAAGAACTGGAATTTTTTTAAAATTATTTTCTCAAGACTGTACACAGAAAAAATTATTCAAAGCAATTTAAAAAACAACCCAGTTCTTCTCAGTGTCTGAAGACTACGAACAAAAAAGTTTTGGAAAATATGAAATAAAAAATTCCAGTACCCCGTTGAGCTTGAACTCAACGGAGAACTGGGATTTTATTAATTTTTTTTTGTTTCTTATTAGGCAAAACTTTTTTGTACCTAGAGTCGAAAGAAGAATCTTTTTTGTCCGTAAAGTCAGTAAAGAAAAAATTTCCACTTCTCCGTTGAGTTCAAGCTTAACGGAGAACTGAGATTATTTTATTTCTTATTTTCCAAAACTTTTCTGTCCGTAAGTCTAAAAATGAATCTTTTTTGTCCGTAGAGTCCATACAAAATAAAATCCCAGTTCTCCGTTGAGCTCAAGCTCAATAGAGAACAGGGATTTTTTTTATTTCTTATTTTGCAAAAATTTTCTGTCCATACAGTGTTCAGACTTTGCGAAGAACTGGAATTTTTTTAAAATTATTTTCTTAAACTGTACGAAGAAAACATTATTCAAAACAATTTAAAAAACAACCCAGTTCTTCTCAGTGTCTGAAGACTACGAACAAAAAAGTTTTGGAAAATATGAAATAAAAAAATCCCAGTTCTCGGTTGAGTTCAAGCTCAACGGGGAACTGGGATTTTATTAATTTTTCAACATCTCATTTGGCAAAACTTTTTTGTCCGTAGTCGAAAGAATAATCTTTTTTGTCGATAAAGTCAGTAGAGAAAAAAATTCCACTTCTCCGTTGAGTTCAAGCTTAACGGAGAACTAAGATTATTTTATTTCTTATTTTGCAAAACTTTTTTGTCCATAGAGTCTTCAGACTCTTCGAAGAATTGGAATTTTTAAAAAATTATTTTCTCAAGACTGTACATAGAAACAATTATTCACAATAATTTAAAAAAAAACCCAGTTCTTCTCATTGTCAGTGTCTTAAGACCATAGAAAAAAAAAGTTTTGCAAAATACGAAATGAAAATATTACAGTTCTCTGTTGAGTTCAAGCTCAACAGAGAACTGAGATTTTTTTCTCTACGGACCCTTTGAACAAAAAAAATCTTTCTTAGACTCTATCATGCCATTTGTATCAAATGCGTGCTCTGCGCTCAAGGCGCTCTGCCGTGCCTACTTTTTCGCTTATTCCCTGCCGCCGTTCGCCTTTAGAACTATCAGCTCTATTCTTTTGTCCGAAATATATACTGTCGATGAGAAAACGGTGGTTTCAACACCAGAGTCGTGTATCATTTCACCTTAAGGTAATATGAAATTCACGTGACCCGCGCTAATGCCCGGTTTCATAACCGCAGGGATCCCCTCGATCACAGGGAAAATTTTACCCCGTGGGTTATCTGTCAAATGTTTTATAGCAATTGTATCCGCTCTATGGCAGCAGAACTGCGCCTATCTTCAATTGTACACGCGTCTTACAATAAATTGATAGGCGCAGCTCTGCTGCCATAGAGCGGATACAATTGCTATGAAACATTCGACAGATAACCCTCGGAGTCAAATTTTCCCTGTTATCGAGGGGATCCCTGCGCTTATGAAACCGGGCATAAGAGTGTGAGAACGATCGCACGCTCAGTCTTGCAGCAGAGCGAGAATAAGGTTAGGTTATTAGGCAGATTAAAGTTATGTTAAACTTTCGTTGCCATACTGGCTTAAATTGACCTGGAGAACCTGTGTATTTCTTATGGGACTCAAAATAAGTGTGACAACGAAGGGTTAAACACCGAAGGGTCCAATATAACCTTAATGTGGCTAACGGCCGGACTTAAATGCTTTTCAAATGAGAATCAGTATACCAAAAATTCTGAAGGAATTCATAGACAATTATAGTCATTTTTTCATATTACTTACTTATAAGAGTGCGCTCCATAAAAACACTATATTAAATAAAATAAAATGTGTGCCTATAATTAGTACATGTATTCGTTTCATTTTACATACCGTTACATGACTATCCTTATTCCTGTTTTTCATATTCCAGAAAATCCGTTCCCAGCTCCTCCAGCCACTCTGACCACTACATCCAACAATCCCGTCGAGCAACCCTACAGATCAAGGCAAATACGGCGAATCAGAGCAGCATTCGTGCCAGATATTCAATTTCAGCCGTATATTCCGATGCGAGTAATATTAAATAGAGAATAGAGCAAGTGGCGGCGAACCTCTCGATGATAAAACGAGATTGTCGATAATAGTAATTATAATAATTACTATTATAATATTCGAGCGAGTCAAACGTTCGTCGAGCCCAACGTTCGAAAGTGCCTTCAGCACGTTTACACGACGAGTACGTTTACACGACGCTCTAAATCCGGTGTTACGAAAACCGGCGTAGTTAAGGGGGGAAACCGGTTTATGAGGTCGAAATTTTGCTGTTTTTCATGATTTTTTTTAACCAGGAAGGAATAATCACAAATTGTTTAAACTTGGAGGATATTTTATTTATGTTTTCAAGTACACTTTAAAAAATTTTCAAACGATTTCCGCCGTAAATAGTGGAGTTACCGCCTGCAGTCCATGGGCGATTGCCATCCGAGCATTTGGCTGGCGTACATCCCGGACGTCGCAATTTTTATCTGTAATCATCAGGATTTTTTTTTCATTAAAAACATATTTTCTAAGAATATGAACCTAATTTTTATCAAACAAATTGAAAATTGCATGTTTTTGAGGTGTTTGAACACAATGTCATGTTTTTATACTATATTTTTTCATCTTTCTTGCATAAAAACATATATTTTTAATAACAATATAATCCCCGAATTAGGTTCATATTCTTAGAAAATATGTTTTTAATGAAAAAAAAAAATCCTGATGATTACAGATAAAAATTGCGACGTCAGGGCGATGTACGCCAGCCAAATGGCAATCGCCCATGGACTGCAGGCGGTAACTCCACTATTTCCGGCGGAAATCGTTTGAAAATTTTTTAAAGTGTACTTGAAAACATAAATAAAATATCCTCCAAGTTTAAACAATTTGTGATTATTCCTTCCTGGTTAAAAAAAAATCATGAAAAACAGCAAAATTTCGACCTCATAAACCGGTTTCCCCCCCTTAAATCAGGCGTTAAAGTGCGTGTAAACGCCTGGTTTTACTAAACCGGTTTTCGTAACACCGGATTTGGAGCGTCGTGTAAACGTACTCAATAGTTCTATTTTTAATATTCGAGCGAGTCCAATAGTTCGTCGAGCCCAATGCTCGAAAGTGCCTTCAACAACATTTCTTATATATATACTTGTACAATAAATATCGTGTAATTCTTGTCGTCTATGGGACGTCTCATATATTTATCAATTATACTATGATCCTGACATCCGAAGTTTTCTTTGAGGGGTAATGGAAAAACCTCCTTTAACATGTCTACAATTATTTTAATGCAAATAACAATTATTAATTACTACGAATAATAAACAATTATTTTAACATAAATGTCGAGTGTGATTTATGTTTTTTTACATTAGGTTTTCTAAAAATCGAATTCTGTGCGACAGAGCTGTCATAAATGGTTCTATGTGTCACTCTCCATTTTCGAAACAAATAAAATCAGGGAAAAAGTAGCTACAATTTTTTGAGGTGAAATACTGGTTTGTCGATCAAATAAAAACTTTTACAGGTCTCATATATTGTATTTTCGTATTACCAACCACGTGTGTCAATAAGGACCATTTACGATACAGTCCAGGTTGACAAATTTAATGGGACTGCGAAGAGCCCGCACGGCTCGTTTTTTCTTTATTTTTGTGGCATAGTTTTTTCAAATGTGAAATATAAGTTTTATGTATAACATTGATGCATGTGCGCATGTGAAATACAGTGAAAAAAGAAATAAATAGAAACGATAGAAGTATGAATGTGAAAAAAATTAATGGTTAAAACATACATGTCAAATCGAATGGCATTAAAATTATTACCGTTTTATTTTTAGTTTTTATACAGATTGAATTTTCTGTGTTTCGCCTCATTCGTTGTTGGACTGCCGCAAGACTTAATCATATATTTTTTATCTGCAACTGCCATGCTATATAGCGCCGTCATCCAGTCCCTTGTTATTGCGCGTCCAGGTAAGTAGGCAAGGAACTTGGGAAATACTCGCAAGTACAGGCTCAGTGGAATCGTGCTTGGAACTCGAGCTCACTCTTCAAAACACACTTTACGTGTCCATGTCCATACCTGTTAGATAAATGTTTGCAATAAAAATCATGTGTACTTGTGTCGATGAGCGAAAAACGTGAAAAGGAAAGAAGATGCGTACAGAAATTTGTTTCCGCTCTCACATTACTTACGGAGATGCTCTCTCACGGGGTCTCACGTACATATCGTGCTCGCAATGGCACGGCGGGGTTTGAATCACATCGAGATTAAAAACAAGAAACCACGGTCGAATTTTGCCAACCTTATCAGCAGATCTCCACTGTGAATAGGTCTTATTACGACAGTTCTGTCAGGATTTTAGGATACTATACTGATTATCTAAAAATTTAACAACAATATACGATCATTTTTTGCCTATTTTACTGTTGAAAGATTAGGAATCACTTAATTGCACTTCACTCACCGTCATTTCATATTATAGTGTGGTAAGATTCGTAATTTAATTGTATTAATCCCACTGAATTTGAATTGTGGGCAAAAATTACTCACAATACGCACGAAAGCGAGCATACCTATATTCACGCGAAATATAGATATACCACGTATCGCGTATCGCCGTGGAACTGTCACTGCTTAATATTTAGGTTAACAGTGGCGAGAGTCCCGTACAATACGTCAGCTGTCACAGCCGTGGTGCTCATTTCGCACAAACATTGACATAGCCGCCGGTAACGTAGGGTGACGAGAGTTTGGGCAACGAGACTTTGGACCGCCGAGACTTAGATAGTCACCCATTATTGTACATGTTATTAATTGTTAATAATTCATTTCCATCAAAAAAAAATTACTTTATTTTTCTAATTTTCGTGAGGACATTGGAAATGTATAAAAATACTCGAGACTTGTGCAAAATCAATATTTTTCATTTATTTTGTTTTACAAGTTATGTTTACAGAGTACTGCATGAAGCAGGGTGATACTGGTCGTAAAAGCATGGGAAGCAATAATTTTTGCGGCATCTAGCACATGTAACGAATGCCGAATTTTTGCATTCGCATGGGGTTTTCAAAACGTCCGTTGCAAAGCAGACTTGGTTTACATTCATAAATATTGTTCGGTCATCGCACAATTTGGCCGCAAACCACGCGTATCGGAGCATATCAGAGAATATTGGTGCAGACAACTGATGATGGACAATAGATTGAATTTTTATGCAATCTTCTCTCCCATTAATCTCCCTATTGTTTTCGATGATATACGCGCAATTTTGCAATCTTTTTATAAAGTTTTTTACCTGCCTATAAAAATATACGTCACAAGGCTGCACTAGCGGGGTACATTTCGGCGGAATGACTTTAATGCTGCACGTTGTCAGTCTCTCTTCATTCTGGAAAATTTCGTCGTACAAGCCTGGGTTTGTTTGCCCTCCCCAAGAATCAATTAATAAAAGAAACTGTTCATCTCCCACGTATGGCTTCAAGACGTCGGTTAAAAAATCTTTGTACAATGCTGTTGTGAGCTTGCCAGACTTTGACGATTTTATGATAACATTTTTATATTTTCGCGCGTACTCATCAACAGTTTTCTTCACCCTTGGTCCAAACGAGCCAGTGCTTTCTTGTAAGCAAACGAAGACGCTTGGCAGCAATTTTCCTGATAAGGTGATAGCGTATTGTGCCGTATACGAGTGTGTCACCTTATTCATGTCCTTCCTATTGACGAGAACCACCTTCGATCCCTGCTTGGCGAGTGTTCGGTCATAGGTCGACTGGTATTGGCACCCTAAAAACAACAGTTCAAAAATAATTTCGGCAAATTGTAAAAATGAAAATTTTGAAAATTTGGAAAATTCTGAAAATTTTCCACAACTTTGAAAATAGCAAAAAAAAATTATTTTATTACATATGAATTAATGAATAAGATCCTATTTGCATACCTGTTTGATCAGTATTAATGACAAAATCCTTGTCGTAATTAGTTATGATGGCTCGAACCTGGATTCGGAAGTTTTCCGCTGAAGCTCGAATGTCTGTCATTGAACTGCTTTCTTTTTCGGACACGAATTTCGTTATTTTTCTCTGACGAATTCGGTGCCTTTGTTTGAAGAGTCCAACCCACGAATTAGAAGCTTTAAAATCCAAATCAGGGAATTGACTAGCGGCAGCAAGAGCCCATTGCTGCAAGTTTCTGGTCGTCACCTGCTGATTACTTTCTCGAGCTTCTATGAAACGGTCGTATGTCCACGAATCGATAATTTTAAATTTATCTTTTGCCGTTCCACCATGGATGATCTGTTCTTGCCATTTTTTCAAGTGTTTCATGCTCTTGAGGCGATGTGCTCCTTTTCTTTGGAGAGTGCTCAAATTCCAGTTTGGATTTTGTCTAGCAAGATTGACGACCTTGATCTTGTAATCCAGCGTAATATCAGGGTCAATTTTCTCTTTCTTCTCATCGGGTTCGTAATCGTCTGACGACGGAGGACTACATTCGACAACTTCTTCAAACAGGCCTTCCTCGTCGAGTTCTTGAACGGAAATCAGCTCATCTTCTATCACGATTTTTTTCTCCGCGAGTATTTCCAACGTCTTTTTATATATTTCTTCTCCAATTTTTATGTGTTCTTCGGTTATTGCTGTACAAGGTTCTGACGTGATGAGATCATTTTCAAGGAACAGTTGTTCAGCATATGCGAGTGCTGTTTTTAATCGCGCTTTTGAAACTTCACTGTGAAGTGAATCGTCCTCAACTTCTTCGGCTGTCGAAGGACCAGGCACGACACTATATTCATTCGGATCGGACATTTTATTTTATAAAACAAGACACGATTGTAAAAGATGTTGCTGACTCAAGAGCTCACAGACGACTGTGGAGTGTGGAGTGTGGCTTGGTTGCCTGGAAATTTTTCCTCTCCCGCCAAAAGAAATTCTTTTGTCTGTGGGACAGCTGTCCCTAGACCCGGCAGGTCAAATATATATATATATATATATATATATATATATATATATATATATATATATATATATACCACCGAATAAAAATACCGTTAGGATGAAAATATTTCTTTTGCACAAGTCTTGAGTATATTTTCTATATTACCAATGTGGTCACGAAAAAAGAAAAAAATATCCACAATTCCGCACTATCCCCTGTTATAGAGCCAATAAAATATTTATTGTAAAAATTATTGATATTGCAAAAGAATAAATTATTGTACATTTTCGTATACCAAGTTCGATTTTGCACAGGAGAAGTCGAAAAATAAAGTAATGTTTTTTTGATGGAAATGAATTATTAACAATTAATAACATGTACAATAATTATGTATGTGTTTTTAGAATGACGTCGGAAAAAAAAGAAATAAAGAAAAAAAAAAAAAACTGCCAGCAGCGAGACTCGAACCAGCGACCTCGGGATTACGAGTCGGAGCGCTTAGCCACTACGCCACGAACGCTTTGAGAATTTCATAACGTAACAAATATATAAGCACGACAGAACATTTCAATATCGATTTTCTCGCGAGTACTTGAATAGTGGGTTTCACTATTTTCACTACTTATACTTCAAAGCAAGCCCTACATGCCTGCAAAGTTACGACGAAATCCGTGAGGTCAAGTCCGTGGATTCCCCTTGTGAATATATAAAAGTAGAAAATTATTACTATATATCTCTTTTTTTGTTCCGATATGTGTTTTCGCTTTTTTTTTTTCTATCGCCAATGGCGTAAGTGACGGGTCCTTGCGCAATACAAGCCGCGTATGTCGTGTAAATTGAACAAAATTAAACTAGTAACTCAGCGCGCTCGTGGCGCTCGCGAAGAAATCTCATATCGCGTGACTGGTATAAAAATGAGGAAAATAAAAAGAAAAACAAGAAGAAATGAACTGCAAACTCTGCGCCCGTAGCGCTTGAAAAAATATAGAGAGAAATCCGTAGAATCGGATTGCGTACGTATTTACTCTAGATTGAGATCGAAGTGTAATGTAAAAAGGAAAACTTTGCGCAGTTTATAGTCTTAATACTATTCGTCCTTTTCTTCCTGGACGTCGTTGGCGCTGGTCTCGTCGTCGCTATCTTCTTTCTTCTCCCCTTCGGCAACAGCGAGGGTTTCAGGGGCCTCGACTACGTCAGCCTCGGACTCGATGGTGCTCGGAGGTGCGCTAGGAGCGCTGAGCGGCACCGTCGGTGTGTCCTCGGCGGACCCCTTTTCCTCGATCTGGAGCGCGAGCATGAGTTGTTCGCGCGTGGCTTTCTCGATGATGCGCAGGCGGCAGGGGCCGCACGCCGGGTCGGGTTCTGAGAGGAGACGCCTGCACGTCTTACAACGGGCCGAAAGTGGAATATAGTTGTTTATGAACTCGTCGTAGTGTGCCCATGGACAGTCCTCTTGGTCGAAGTCCGACGCGTTGCAGATCTTGCAAAAGAGTTCCCCGGCACCCTCCTGGGTACAGGAACACCAACTGTGGCCCTCCCGTCCACACTTCAGGCACCCCTTGGCGGCCTTCGGGCGTAGACACGGCTGGCGCAATTTGCATTGCACTTGGTATACCTCCACTACGACCTTGGTGAACATCCTTCTGATTCGCATAAGAGTGTTGATTTTTATCTGATCGCGTGCCCACGCGTGAACCCGTTGTGTGAGTTCTTGGTCCGTCTTATCAAAGCTCTTCTCAGGACCTCGTAATCCTTCTCGACGTGGAGTAACTTTGCCTGGGCTTGTGTGAGCGCTTCGATCAGTCCTCGTTTCTCACGCATGAGATCGAGTATGGCCTCCAGGTGTTCCTCGGCCAGTCGACCGGGTTGTTGCGCGGCGATGGACGGTGCGGGGGCATTCTCTCTCTCGCGCAGAGCCTCGCGAAGGCGGTTACGGTCTGCGATCAGCGCCTTGAGATCATCTGTTGCGACGATCGTGCAGCCAGAGTACCTCCTTGGTAAGCTCGACGGGTTGAGGGCGGTCGTTCTCCGAGCGTAGGTCCGAGATGCGCAAGATAGGCGCGTCGAGAGTGCCCTCGTCGAGTTCGCTCCGGCTAGACACCGCACTTGACGGGCTCGCCATGGCCACTGTAGTCGACAGTATTTTTTCTGTTTTGAATAATTTCAACATGATAAATCTCCATCTTCACAGTCTCGAATTGCCCATGCGTATAGTATCCCTCGTGCAACTTGAAGCGTCTCGAAAACTCGTGCATTACTCTAAACCTTATTGTTAAGCCTTATTTTTAATCCTCGTGCTCCTCCTCGCGAGTTTTAAATCGTTGATATAATATTTCCCGATTTCTTTCCCTGACTTGTCACTCACGATTACGACTAACGGTGACAACTTTTTCGTGATAATCCCCGGGCCTTTGTATCTTGGGGCTAATTTGGCACTGTAGCCTTGAACGGCGCTGGAAAGCGTTTTGTTCGGGTAATATACCATATCGCCGACTTCTACGTAATCCAGACTATTTTTGCGATTTTTATTGTAACTATCGCACTGCCTCTTTTGCACTTTTTTCATGAAAGACTCGACTTGTTTACGTAGACCCGACAAGCGTTCCATGTGCTCAGTCCAAGCGTCAGTCCCTCCTACATCGGTGCCATTTGCGTTCGTCGTGTCAACGGGGGGTTCGCCCGGGCGTCTCGGTTCGCGACCGAAATTTAAGAACGCAGGCGTGACTCCTAGTGACGTGTGAACGGAAGAATTATACGCGGATTGTATTTCTCCTAATAGTTCGTCCCACTCTCGATGGTCTTCTCCTAATAAGCTCGATATCATCGCTTTTGAATTGCGATTTATGCGCTCTACGGGATTCGCTTGTGGGTGGATATCGGAGTCAAAATTTGTTGGATACCGTTATCCTTAAAAAATTTATCGATTGTCTTGTTAACGAATTCCGTTCCGTTATCTGTAATAATTTTTTGGGGTGTTCCCCACCTGTTGTTTATCGTTCTCAATGACCTGGCTATTTTCTGTCCGTCGGCTTTAGCTAACGCGAAACAGTCTAGGTAGCGCGTGTTCAGGTCCTCGCAGACCATGATATAGCATTTCCCAGATTTTGAGCGCGGGAAGGGGCCTACGATATCGATAGCGACCGTTTCCCATGGCTCAAGAATTTTACGCGGGTACATCAGACCGTAGGGTGGGGTATTGTCGGATTTGCATTTCCGACACGTCTCGCACTCGTTAATGTATTGACGTATATCTTGGCGCATATCTGGCCAGTAATAGTGTTTCAAGATCGCGTGATACGTTTTACGGATACCCTGATGAGCGGATTGCGGGGTATCGTGGTATTCCCGAATGACCTTGAGCGTTTCGTCGTCTTTCAAAACTTTTTTCCAAGCATTATTATCCCCTATAATATTCTTTGTATGATCCGGTTTGAAATAGTATAATCGATCGTCGTTGCCCACCTTGAAGCAGGGATTCTTTTTCAGACCTAATTTAATAGCATCGAATTTCGTCTCGTACCACGAATTTTGGTGGTTAGAATTGAGCTGCGTGGGGGGCGCGTCTTCGCACGGTTCTTCGAAGAGTCGTGAGAGCGCGTCTGGGGCTTGGTTTGCTGTGCCGTGACGATGCTCGATCGTCAAGTCGTGCGACAGGAGTTCCATTGCCCATCTCACGAGTCGTCCTATCGGATCTTTAAGCGAGTGTAGCCATCGCAAACTCGAGTGGTCCGTAATTACGATGAAACTCGTGCCCTCTAAGTAGCAACGCAACTTACGCACAGCATACAGTACTGCCAAGCACTCCTTTTCGGTCGTAGTGTAATTACACTCCGCGCCACGTAAAGGTCGGCTCAGGCAGGTGACGAGATATTCTTTCTCTTCGTCTTTTTGGGTCAATATTGCGCCTACACCAGTGTCGCTAGCGTCTGTATATAAAAAAAACGGTAGGTCCGGTCGCAGCGGGACTAGGGTCAATGCCTCTTTGAGTGCGGATTTTACGTCACTAAACGCATTCTTGCAATCGTCTGTCCAGAGCCAAGGTACTTTGGGACTCGCGAGCTTGTTCAGGGGTCCCTAGATTTTTGCGATGTCGTGCAAGTGCCGGCGGTACCAGTTTACTGAGCCGTTAAACCTGCGTAATTCTTTACGATTTCGCGGGCCCGGGTACCCGAGAATCGGTTTAATACGCTCGGGATTTGGTTTGAGACCGTCGTTGTCTAACATAAAGCCCAAAAACTCGACTTTTTGTCGCGCGAAAAATGATTTTTCCTTATTAATTTTTAACCCTGCTTCCCGCAATACTTCGAATAAAATATCTAACAACAATAAATGCTCTTCGAGCGTGTTCGAAATAATTATCCAATCATCGAGATAAGCGAAGACTTGATCATCGTATTTCTCGGGAAGTTTCCGCGCGCGAATTAGCTCGACCAATCTGTCCTTGAGTTTATCCATCAGTAGTATATGGACCACTCTGGCGACCCCCACTCCTATCCCCACTCCTATCCCCTCCACTTTCCCCCCGCGTCGGAGCCTCTTTCCGAGCGTGGTGGGGTTTGTGGCGGGGAGAGGTGGTGGGGGGAAAGAGTTCTGAGGGTTCGCCAAAGTGGTCCGATTATTATCATTATTCAAATAATAATAATCCATACTTTTTTTTTCTCTTTATTTAATTTTATATACATTTTCACTTAATTATACGTAATGCTTTTATACAATGAGAAAAGGATTTATCTTTTACGGGCTATAACAGTTTTAACTATGTGATCCAAATTATGCGTCAGTAGATTGTCAATTATCGTTGTTTTTGTACAAGTAGGCAATTCGTTATATGAATTATTCGGCGATGTTCGTTTTTGGGTAGCTCTCTCTCGTATTTTCGCACGCTTCGTGCGAATATTACGGCGTATGCAGCTCGTTGTAAAAATGGATGTTTCTGATGTTATTGCATCTACAAGAGAGTCTCTGCACTTCGTTACCTCGTTGCAAACACGACGAAGCCACGAGATATTTCTGTTTATACTGGCTTGTAATAATGACAGTATAATGAATTGCTCTTTTGTAAAACAGAATATCGGTAAAGAGCGATGTGCAGGGTCTTCTTCATCCTCTATGTTGAAATAATTTTGAAAATCGTGCCAATAACGACCGTCCATAGTTAAACAACCGTGGATATAACATTTGAAGCTAATCACAGGCCGCAACGTACCGTTCCGACAAATATCAAGGCCCACCCACACAGATTTCGTCCCCAAATTATTTAGCTTATAGGCGAACGGTAGCAGTAGCGCACGTAGATTCTTAGCACGTTTCGAGTCCATCGCAGGACTTAATGATTTGTTGACGGTTTGAATTCCAGATCATTGAATTTTGTGCCGCGATATTCCATGGCCAAAGTATTTTCACGGGCTGCGGCTATCATCTGCTGAAATAGCTGATCGTCTTTTTCGAACAGTTGGACGAATCTGGCTAGTAGGAAGCACGCAAATATGTTTTCCACGTCGACGACGATACGCGTGCCCCATTTAGTTTGAACGGTTCTTATGTCATTGATGCTGTAGTCTTTTTTAAACTCTAGTTCCGATAACTTTTTCACAGGTAGAAACGCGGCCGTTTGTCCCACTTTGTTGATTCGTGCGAAATCCATCGTAAATATCGAGCTCGTCAAATTTTCGTGTTAAAGAGAGAAATTGCGATCTCGCTTGTATTACTGCTTTGATACTCGCAATGTCGTGTGAAAGTGCTTCTATTCGCCGCTTTAATTCGCGTCGTTTTCTCAGCATACACCTCAAATGACAGCAAATGAAAGTCTTTAAGAGTTTTTGAAGTTTACTTCGATATCTGACCACGGCTTGATCCCGAATGATGGTCGTTCTCCAGGGTCTAACTTATACTCTGCAGTCGCCCCTCCACTAGACCTCCCCCCCACTATACGGATTACTCATTTTATTAGAAATACCAAAGACAAAAAGAAATCTGATCGTCTACATAGGATACCCTATAATGATGACTCATTTCCTTAGACATAACAAAGGCAAAAAGAATTTTTTTTCCTACCGATTCGAAGAATCGATGGTTTGATGCACATTCCGCTTGAAATATGATAGTCGCTAAAAGTGACTTTTGTACCCAAAGAATGCTGACTCCAAGGCGCGTGATCGCAGTTCAAGGGTAGGTAGAAAAAATAAAACGTGAAAAATTTCAATGTCGATTTTATTTCTTATATTAAAATTAGATTCATTATTGCCGTACACGGGAACAACAGTTCTGTATACAGTGTGAGTTTTTATGATTAAAATTATTTGTACCACAGCCACCACCAACCGCAGAGTCCATATTGAAAACTATGCCCCGAGGCTTAGACTTTTCGCGTTTTTTTATATACGCATTATAATAATCGTTCACTGTTTTATCGTTTCGGGATAAATCATCTGAAAATACGCTTCGAAACTTATTAATACCAAAGCCAGTAGACATATAATGAAGAAACATAATGCAATACTGTCCGCAACACTGCGAATCTGGACCCTGAAGCTGAGTAGCGTTGCATCGGAAAAGCTTGCAGTTTCTTCGGAGTCGGATGAGATGCTGCGGAACGATTGGAGGGATCCCGTAGCTGTCAAAGTATCGTCCTTCTCCAGTTCAATCGACGTACATGGCGACCCAGTGGGATCCGGGTAATTTGTAGCCATCGGTATTAACGACAAAAGCTGTCGGCCACGTCCACACCTTCGGGATACGATCGGCTGGGTATACGCCTATCGTGTGGTCTGGTATGTTCCGCAAGGCCTGCAGAATTTCTAGACTGTTCATAGCAGCCTGAAGCAGAAGGTTTCTTTTTCTTTTCCTCGCGAGGCCCGCCTAAGCTCCAGCTCGTGGTCGTTCTATATTCCCATAAGGAGTCGATGCGATCTTTATGACAAAGCCAATCTTTTATTTGTTTCGCATTATTCAGCGCACATTTGTACGTGAGATTGTTATGTAGCGATCCGTGGTATATGCAACGAGTGTCGTCCTGATAAAGATAGCGGAATGAAAGAGCCTCCTCCTCCTCCTCTAAATTTATAATGAAGCAACCTGTCAGTTGCGCCAGGTACTCTGATTTTATTGAGCCCCTTGTGAATATTCGATCAGATTGTTCCGCAATATTTTTCAAAATTGATTCCATATGTTGCGACGTTGTATCGCCCTCACGCTATTGTAAACCATGATGATTTCTAGTCAACCAGGAATTCTGACGCTTCAGCGCCGGTGATAGATCCTCATTATCGTGAGGTGAAGACACAAGCCAATGAGCGGTGTACGGCCTGTGTAGGCAAATTATCGC
This sequence comes from Rhorus exstirpatorius, assembly GCA_963564615.1. Taxonomy (NCBI): domain Eukaryota; kingdom Metazoa; phylum Arthropoda; class Insecta; order Hymenoptera; family Ichneumonidae; genus Rhorus; species Rhorus exstirpatorius. The sequence continues at coordinate 2,940,930 of OY751316.1, forward strand.
AACTTCTTTCGGCACAAAACGATTGTTTTTATCTCGCAAACCCTGTATATCGATTGCGATATTCATGATGCTTTCTCGTTGCTCTCTCTGATAATACTGTTCAGCTCTTTGTGTCACGGAGACCTAGCTCGCAGGATACAAATTCTGCTGACTATCCAGAAAAGTCAACGATTACTTGTCTGGATGAATCAATCTCCAGCACATTATCATACTCGGTGTACACAATACAATTTACCGTTGATGCGAGAGCCTTTTCGAATCATACTTCTATTCTAACACTGCCGTGTTTTACCAAATTCCAATGAGTACTGCTGTTTGCTGATAAATCGGGCGTAAGATCAAATGTGAAAAGGCAATACCCTTCGGGGTAGGCCTCCCGTGAAATACAATTACCTTCATTGAGAAAGTGAATACCCGTTCCGGAGAACAGAGTATGATACGCGTCTACGTAAAGCTTCGATTTTGTAAAGTCGGGCTGCAGAGCCTTTGACGGTATTTGCATACCATCCACATACAACGATAGATAATTGATTCGATAATATTTAAAATTAAACGTGTTTTTATCGAGGCAGCCGTTGAACGCTTTATTATCGACGGAACCAATGATGATACATTTTGGTAGCTGGCCGAGGATTACATTATCGAGAGATTCGCCATGTACTCCGCTATACATGGATATAGCCTTTACCTCCACGCGTGTCAGGGGGTATTTTTCCGTAGCTTTACGCAGCGTTCTTGCATGTGCTAAAAGTATACGAGGTGCTATCTTGGCGCGACGTACGAGAAGCGACGCTTCGACAGTCTGTATTTTATAGTCTGCCGACCCGCACATAAGGCAAAATGAATTATTCGTGCGTACGAGTCGCAGACGCATTTCAACACCGTTCAATAAGATTCTCTCTTGATTAAAGACATCGCAGTGAAGATGACCGAGGAGATCAATAGTTTTTCCACTGCTAAGAAGGTCTCTGCGGCTAACAAGCCCACCGTTGGCTGTATCTGTATCCTCCATTTTTCCCGGTGTATCGGCGAACCAGAGCACACTCGTAAGATGAGAGTTTTTTGCGCCGTCTCCATAATTTAGCAGTGTTTCAATGTATGCTCTGTATGCATACGCGTTATTCGGGGGCGATACAAGTTTCTGATTGAAAAACACATCCACTTGATTAAACATGGAATGCATCAGATTATTGACGGGGCCTATTTTAATCGTTGAATCAGGCTTCTCAGCCAAACACTGTATTTGAACGCGCATGCTTAGCATGGTGTGAGCAAGATCAATGTATTCATCACCCTGACCAGGTACCACAAACTCAATTGGTGAATCATCCGTTAAAGAGGAGATCGGTTTGTAGTACACCCATTGTGTTCCCTCGATGGTGGTTTGTGTAGGAGGCAGTGTAAATAGCTCGAGCTCTGACTTGAAACACTCGCAAGAGTGTGTGTGTGTAAGAAAGCCATATTTACTCTCTCTCTCTCTCTCTCTCTCTCTCTCTCTCTCTCTCTCTCTCTCTCTCTATGCGAAAATATCGGCCACCGTTCGTAGAGCCTTCTTCTTCTTGGTTGTCCTTCTCTTATTTATCCTCCTCTTTGCCGTTGCCCGCTTTCTCGGTTTTCTCGACGAAGACGGAGCTTTCTTTCTTTTTTTTCACACTATGGATACGTCGCACACCGCGGCCGGAAATGGAATGCCGAGTTCGATTAATTTTTGCCATTTTATAGCCAGAACCCTTCATAAGCGTATCAATTTTTTCCTCCGCCTTTCGCTTCAGATTTTCGCCAGACTCGCGTAGACAGGTTTTGAACGCTTCTCTTGGTCGTACACCATTGTCCATTATATCGGTGGCAACATTAACACCGGCACGCAGAGCCTCCTTGCCGACAGCCCGTGCTTCATTCTTCAAAAGAGCTATAATAAGGCGGAAAACACCCCCGAGAAAACTGCCAATCCCGTGGCCCCTTTGATTCGGTAAGCCTATGTACACGTTACTGAAACCCTCATATCCGGTCCGAGCACCGCCGATTTGCATATCAAAGTATTCATCGTAATAAGTCATTGCGACGACTTCTCTAATCGGTACGCTTGAACTGTAATGTCACCGTCAGCGTCCCGTACTCAAATGGTATAGACTGTCCAAACTCATCCCTTATATCGATATCGATCGATTGGAAGTTTGTATGAAGCAGAGGTAGTAGCGTGGTGGCGAGAAACCTCTAATCTTCACAGAGCCGTAATTGTTGCTATCCGCGGTATAAGATGATACAACACGTAACAGAGGTGCATGCACATCGCCGGTAATGTAGGGTTCACAAATATCCGTATAAACAAATAACATGTGGGGAATAGCATTAGTTAGGCTGGCAAGTCGTGCGCCTGTATAGCCAACATCTCTGAATGCAGGTGGGAGCGCCACACTGCTGGGTGTGGTAAACCATAAAATCTTGTTGAGCCTTGGTGAGAAATGGAAAGCATGAATGAAATTTTCGCAAGAATCGCAGATACGGGTCACTTAGACGTAGCCATTGCGAGTGCGCTGAAATAGTAAATGACCAGCAACGCCCTGTAGTTCATATATTACTTCAAGCAATGAGTCTATACTCTTATATACACCGGGTGGAACATACACGTAGCTCTTTTCAAAGTCAATAGCAGAAGAGTGAATACCCGATTGTACTTTATACGGTGCGATCTTGATGAAGTTCTGCTCGTCTTCCTGAGGTATATGCAGAATCGTCATGGGTGTATGTATTTCTGTAAGTCCAACGGCCCAATTGCCTTGCAAAGATACGCGCTGTGGCAATCGTGTGGTATAACGCCTTGTCGTATTTTCCGAGTAATATTTCATACTGCTATTGCTCGGTAAAACGATATAAAACTCGTCTCTCATCGTGATTTTTTATGTTTTTCGGTAATAGTACGAACTCTCGATAACTCGGCCTCGTAAAAAATGCCGTCAATATCTTCGCCGTGAAGATCGCGTAAAAAGTATACCGTCGGCCAACTAGTCGTCGATATGCGATGAATTTCGAACAGCTCGCTGCTCCAGCCGCTCTCGTAACCTATTGCAAAGGCCGCTTTTGCACTACTGATTCGTACAACATCACCGATCCCGTATTTAGGGATGTGTTCTCGCTCCGAATCCTTTGTTACGTCCCGCGACTTTCGGGACTTTTGCATCGATTTGAGATTACTTATATCTTGTAATTCTCAATAAAATTCAATACGAGGAAAGGGACCCGGTCATACAAGAGAAACGTTTTCTTTCCTCTGGAGAACTCGGATAGTTCGGGCTGTCTTCAAATCAAGCCGTCGACACGAATATGGTCTTAAGTGAGCATAAATTATCGAGAGGTGACGCCATGGCGGCGTCGATATCGCAACTCTTTATAACAAAACGTCTATCGTCGGGCGTGAAGAAAAACATCCGTCGATGCTGAAGAAATCTTTGGCCATGGCATCAGATTACTCAGAAGTGGTGGGCCTTTGTGCACAACGAAAAGCAATGTGCAGGGGACACTAATACAGGCTGAGTGCAAAGTCTTTGCCTTCGTGAGAACCACAGGCGGTCTCTTTGGGTGTGTGTGAGAAGGAAAGCAGGAGAGACAGAGCGTGTATGCCTCATCTAAAGCTAAGTGACCGGTGATCCTCTTTTTCTTTATCCCCGAATGAAGACTTTATGAACTAAAATCCCGAAAGTACGTGAGTGAACGGATGTAAAAATGTAAAATCAAGAATGAGCATGGGTAACTGGGTCAGGTCATCGGTGATGGTAAAGGTGGCGTTAGATTATAGATTATTGCATTTAAATGTTCAATTTTATTTTAAACTAGGTCGGGATTTCCATGAATCGAAATTGGTCGAAGAGAAGAGAATTCTTCTTTGAATCTTTGTTGTTTTCCTTTTTTTTCTTGCTCCGAAATTATGGGAAGTTTTAGCCTTGTTACGACTTTTGGGAACGGCGTCTGGAAAAAGTCATCGGATAATTCTCATGGGCGGTCTACATGAGCTCTGCACGTGACCGATAAATTAACGCAGTGGTCGAGTCAGGGAGACTTGATGGAAGAAAGATTTCGACGAAGCACCCAATCATCGACGACCAAAATTAAACAAACTTTTGAGAATATCTGTTTATGCTTGGACTGTTATTGGACTCCAATTTAATGAGCACTGAATGTTTATGCTGCACGAAGAGAACGCCGAGTCTATAACCAAAGAAAGAGAGCAAGCAGCGCTTTGTCCCAAGTCTTGGGATTCAGAAGGCGTATGTCCCATCGACATACGAATCCAAGCTCTCGCCTACGAAGGAGGGGCGACACCAAAATTCGGCATCGAATCCAACAAAGACTCCAAAAGCGTAGCAAGCACATTATTTAATTAACATTTTCCTTTTTAATTAACAACGACCAAATTCAAAGATTTCAGGAGATTTCGTAATGCATGGGTCAAGGTTTATGTGGAAATGAAAATTGTGAACGAATCCTTTTCTTATAATAATTACGAGTTTGATGAGTAAATGTATGTGTGATTGTTGCGTGAGCATGAAGATAGATCTTTCCTGTAATGACAAGTAAGAGAAATGATAAGCCGGAATTATAAAATTGCATAGGATCCGGAGTATATAGATAGAATTTTCAATTGTTGTAACAAATGTAGAATCTGAATAACTGGTTAATAATTATGAGAATTTTGAGTAGTTTGGATACGGTAAAATAATTTCCTTTCGCATAATTATTGGAAAGAATTGATTATAATCCAAAAGAAATAGCATGACATACACCATTGCATCCGAACCTCCGCATGGTAAATAATTATAAAGAAATAGGAATGAATAGAATGAGAGGAACGATCGAATGAAATCCATAGCGAGATAGATACAGAGAAATAGAGGAGAAGTTGTTACCGAACGAGAGTACGAATGGGAAAAGACGAATGGATGTGTATGTATGTGTGTGTGACATCGAGAGCCTATGACGGGTCAACGCGTGGCCCGTAGGAGAAGTCAAATGCAAGCATGGAGGGATGAGAAGGAGAGAGTGACTAGAATGAAGAAGAGGGGTTTACTCCTCCGCTGTGTGGAACCTCCAAAACGAGGCATAGAGTGAGTGAGAAAGTAAATACGAAATATGTAAGTATGAGAGAGACAGAATGAGCGTCTTCATGAAAAGACGGCGTATGTATGAGAAAATTCGTTTTCTGATTATAGGTAATAATGGAATAATTATTATAAAGGAATGCAGGAGTGAATATTATATTATAAGGATGAATTCGTGTTAATCAGAAGTATAAATTTTCGATTATATAGATTCCAGGGGATCATCGGGGATGCGAGGTGGAGGCGGCGGAGGAGCCTGGAGCGTCTAAGGCGTCTAAGGGCGTACCTCCCCATCGCCGAAACTAAGCCATCCTAGAGGACCCTATATAAGACCGGGTAATGAGCCCGCGGGTCGTTCGTTAGAATCGGGAGAAATCTTAAGTAGGCGGTATGTTCGTCAGAGTCGGAAGAAAATTTTAAGTAACGAATCGCTGGCAGTCGGAGGCCAGAGTAGATCTTAGTTTTAAGTCGCGGTATGTCAGAACGGTCAGAAAATCCGGAGAAATTTCTAAGCCGAATCGCTGTTCATCGCGTTAATTATTTTTCTTTATATATTTTCATCATTTTTGACACAGTATCTCAAGTTTATTTTATTCTATTCAACCGATTTAAATACCGAACAACTTTATTTTTGGCGAACTATTTTATTTTTGCGGACAATATTTTATTTTTGTGAACCATTTTATTTTTGCGGACAATATTTTATTTTTGTGAACTATTTTATTTTTGCGGACAATATTTTTATTCCTATTTTGTTGTGAACAGACATTTCATTTTCCTTTCGCTGGACATTGTGTTTTAACCCCTTCACTGGTAAAGGATTTGAGGGTGAAGTGGACATTTCTGGTAGACAATTTTTTTTTTTACCATCAACTTGAAATTTGGCACTTGAGGGTTTTTGGGGTCGCTGATCACAAATCTGCACTCCAAATTTGGCAATTCAAGATGGCGGATCCAATATGGCGGACAAAAATGCAAAAAGTCACTCGACGAGACTGAACGTTGGTACTCGGGGGTTTTTGGGGTCGCTGATCACGAATCTGCACTCCAAATTTGTCAATTCAAGATGGCGGATCCAATATGGCAGACCAAAAATGCAAAAAGTCACTCGACGAGACTGAACGTTGGTACTCGGGGGTTTTTGGGGTCGCTGATCACGAATCTGTACTCCAAATTTGGCAATTCAAGATGGCGGATCCAATATGGCGGACCAAAAATGCAAAAAGTCACTCGACGAGACTGAACGTTGGTACTCGGGGGTTTTTGGGGTCGCTGATTACGAATCAGCACTTCAAATTCAGAAGTTGAACGCATGTTTATTTCTTACCTCCAGCATTGGTTCGCAATTTTCATACGATCCAAAGTGTGCCACGAGGAGGCTGCATGGTAGGATTTTACACTTCATTTTTTCGATTTGGAAAAACTTGATGCAAAAAATGGACAAAAACAACGACAACACAAATAGAGAAATGAAAAAAAAAACGGAAAAAATCTAAAAAAAAAAAAAAAATTAAAAAAAAGAAAAAAAGTGAAAAAAGAAAAAAAAAATGAAGTGTAAAATCCTACCATGCAGCCTCCTCGTGGCACACTTTGGATCGTATGAAAATTGCGAACCAATGCTGGAGGTAAGAAATAAGCATGCGTTCAACTTCTGAATTTGAAATGCTGATTCGTAATCAGCGACCCCAAAAACCCCCGAGTACCAACGTTCAGTCTCGTCGAGTGACTTTTTGCATTTTTGGTCTGCCATATTGGATCCGCCATCTTGAATTGCCAAATTTGGAGTGCAGATTCGTGATCAGCGACCCCAAAAACCCCCGAGTACCAACGTTCAGTCTCGTCGAGTGACTTTTTGCATTTTTGTCCGCCATATTGGATCCGCCATCTTGAATTGCCAAATTTGGAGTGCAGATTCGTGATCAGCGACCCCAAAAACCCCCGAGTACCAACGTTCAGTCTCGTCGAGTGACTTTTTGCATTTTTGTCCGCCATATTGGATCCGCCATCTTGAATTGCCAAATTTGGAGTACAGATTCGTGATCAGTGACCCCAAAAACCCCCGAGTACGGGTTTTGGTACTGAAATTCTAAGAAATTTCGTATATAACGCATTTTTTCCGACAGCCCGCCATATGGCGGGCTCACCAGTTATGGCACAGTTTCTATTGCCCGCCATATGGCGGGCTCACCAGTCAAGGGGTTAAAGAGCAATATATTTTTTTTGTGTGAACATTTTGTTTTTGTTGGACACTGTTTTCGCCCTACCACAAATTTACCATTGCGTTCAACCTCGTGGTCAATCGTTCCATCGTCGTCATCATTCAATTTTTGCCGGCCTTACACCTCGCTTTATTCTCATAATCATCGAAGTAGTAAGTATCTCAAAAGGTTTTCTAGCATGTGTCAGTATATTTTCGTTCGTGTTGCGCGGTGTCTCCGACCCCGGTCGACACCCCATGACGGCTCGAGGCCCGTAACCGAAACTGCCGGGTTACTCACCGTTGAGGGTCTATGAAATATTTTCGTCGTTGTTTTCCCTTTTCGCGTTATTTTTGTCGTTTTAGATTCAGATTTTTGGTTTTAAATTCAGTTTTATGGAAGTTCAGATTTTTGTGTTAAATTCAGTTTCATGAAGATTCAGGTTTTTGTGTTTTATGGAAATTCAGATTTTTGTGTTAAATTCAGTTTTGTGAAGAGTTATGTCAATTTAACTTCAGTTTTGCGAAAAGTTGTCGTAAAATGAGTAGAGGCACATTTACGGCGTAGTAATGATGAATTTTATTGTTCATTTATTTTATTAAAACAATGTTTGAGTATTTTTGGGTGTGTACATTTTTGCTTTGTGTGTGTGTGTGTTGGTGTGTTTGATGGTATGGTACATGTTGACGAATGAGTTGATGAATGAGTTGAAGAATGGATTGATGAATGAGTTGACGAATGAGTTGAAGAATTAGTGTGATTTTATTTGGGAAAGAAATCAAGGGGTTATTTATTTTCGAGTATCGCGAAAAAGTCCTTTCAATGCGATTTCAAAAAAGTGAAGGTATATATATTTCACTATCGCAGTAAGTTCTTTTTCGGGATTTCCGGAAAATAAATATGTATATATTTATTTTGAAATGATCGGTATATAATCTCGGAAGGAGTTATTCCGAAAGAGGTAGGTGTGGTGGGAAGGGGAAAAAACCGGAGAGGTGGGTTTTTTAATTCTACAAAAATAATTGCATTAGATGTCCACGTATTCGGCAGAGCATCTTCGCAATGTGTTTATCAAAATGGCATTTATGCAGTACCAGTTTGAAGGCGAGTATTCGTCACCGGGAAATGTCCACGTATTCCGCAGAGTCTGATTCTAATTTATTGCTAATTTGCCTCGGGTATATCACGACCCCCGGGAGCTGCTCCGGAGACGCGAGACCTCGCGATCCGTCGCCCTCTCTCGGAGTGTCCGCGCGGCTCCGCTAGCGCGCGAAGCGCGCTCTCCTATTCGAAACTTTACTCGCGGGCGCGCCGCAGCTGGCTCTCTCTCGGGGTGACGCAACTCGTGTCGTCACGGCCGATCGAGTTTCTTTCTCTCTCTCTCTTTCTCTCTTACGCACACTCTCGGAGAGTCAGCGTAACTTCTCGAGAATATGACGCGATTTTTCCGGAGTGAGTAGAGAGCGCAATTTGATCGTTATGAGTAATTAGGGGGGGATGATTAAGGGGGATTCTTAAGTTTGTCAGGAGTAAAAAAGGGGCAAATCCTCACGAAGGTACGAGCCCATAGGCTGCGTACAACAAATGCCCCCCCGGGTTTGACTCTTTTTTATCTCTTGAGGAAATGAATTTATCTCGTGTCTGGGGGATTTGGAGGACGGGGCCGCAAATTGTAGGGCCGGTTTCGGTGATCTTCGGCTCTCGAGTCTGGTGATCTCGTGCGTTGTCCCTGCGTTTTCGGTGGCCGGCCCCTAGGACGTTTGCTAAGGGCCTTTACAGATGGCTGCTGGGCTGATGTGGGCCTTGTTGGATCTCCCGCCATGTTTTGGAGACCGTAAGTGAAGTTCGGAGAGTTTGCCGTAACGTTTGGCGTGCTCTGGGCCAGGAATGGCTCGTGAACGTGCGCTGTAGGGTTTAGCGACGTTCGTGATGATGATGATGATACCGTAGGGTTTGGTATATCGAATTTTCTTGAGTTTGTCGTAAGGTTAGACGCCCTCTGAGCCAGCAATGTCTCGTAACCGTGCGCTTTAGGGTTTAGCGACGTTCGTGAAGATGACGATGATACCGTAAGGTTTGGTATATCGAATTTTCTTGAGTTTGTCGTAAGGTTAGACGCCCTCTGAGCCAGCAATGGCTCGTAAACGTGCGCTGTAGGGTTTAGCGACGTTGATGGAGATGACGATGATACCGTAAGGTTTGGTATATCGGAGTTTTTCGAGTTTGTCGTAAGGTTAGACGCCCTCTTAGCCAGTAATGGCTCGTAAACGTGCGCTGTAGGGTTTAGCGACGTTGATGGAGATGACGATGATACCGTAAGGTTTGGTATATCGGAGTTTTTCGAGTTTGTCGTAAGGTTAGACGCCCTCTGAGCCAGCAATGGCTCGTGAACGTGCGCTGTAGGGTTTAGCGACGTTGCTGAAGATGACGATGATACCGTAAGGTTTGGTATTTCGAACTTCTTTGAGTTTGTCGTAAGGTTAGACTCCCTCTGAGCCAGCAATGGCTCGTAAACGTGCGCTGTAGGGTTTAGCGACGTTCGTGAAGATGACGATGATACCGTAACGTTTGGTATATCGGAGTTTTTCGAGTTTGTCGTAAGGTTAGACGCCCTCTGAGCCAGCAATGGCTCGTAAACGTGCGCTGTAGGGTTTAGCGACGTTGCTGAAGATGACGATGATACCGTAAGGTTTGGTACATCGGATTCTTGATCTTGCGGGTCCTTTCTCGTAGCGTGAGCGGGCTTCAGAAGATTCCCGTGAATTTTGCAAAGTCTACCATTGCGATTGATCGTGTAGACTTCGCCCCCAAGATGTTGTTCGACGTGGAATGGCCCGTCCCAGGCGGGAGCGAACCCTGCGTGAAATCCTTCAATTGCATTTGATAATGCGTGATTTTTTGCGTACACCAGGTCGTTGGCCATGAATCTCGGAGTGCTTGGTTTTTTCGTTGAGTACTTTGCTTGGTATTGGCGCTGGTGTTCTTGGATTTGATGAATTCTCGTAGCTTGGTCCGGGATTGGTGCGTCTGCGGGGGGAAACCTCCATTCTCCTGGCCGTTTTATGCTTCGGCCAAGCAGAGCTTCGCTTGGAGTGAGTCCCGTTGCTGCATTTGTTCTTGACCGGAGGCTGAAGAGGATCTTCGGCAGGTGGGTATCCCAGTCACGGTGTTTCCCGTCGTTTATGTGAAGTCGGAGTCCCTTTTTTATCTCCTGATTCCGTCTCTCGGTGGGATTTGCACGTGGATGGTAGATCGCTGTAGTCCACTGTTGAGCTTGCCATTGATCGCAGGCATCCAGCCATTTTTGACTTATGAATTGCGGCCCGTTATCGGAAAGGATTGTCCTGGGGTAACCCCATCGCGCGAATACCTCGTTTTCGGTGACTTTGATTATGTTGGAGGCTTCCGATGACCCGAGAGGGAAAGCTTCAACCCAACGAGAGAATAGATCGGTGACCACGAGGAGAAAACGTTTTCCTCTACCCGAACGTGGGTATGGTCCCATCAAGTCCAAGGCGATTGTTTCCCATGGTTGCTGTGGTTGATGTGAACGGAGTTGGTCCGTGTGCCTGGGTCGCGCTGCCTTTGTGCAGGCGCATAAGTGGCACTGGCGCACGTACTCCCGAACGTCTCTTCGTAAGTCAGTCCAGGAAAAATGAGCTTCAATTGCTCGTACTGTTTCATCGGCTCCAGGGTGGCCGGATAATGCTGCGTCGTGGTACTCATGGAGCACCCTTGCCTTTGTTGCTTCCGGAACCAAGAGTCTCCAGGAATCCTGGACACGCTGCCAGATACCCCCGTCGATGAGTTGGAAGTCATAATTTTTTCCTTGTGATTGGAGAATTTTGACTATCTTGCAAATAGTCGGGTCAGTTTGTTGTTCTCGAATCACCATTTCAGTAAGGCTTTCTGTTAAAACTGCGAAGATTTCCGGGGCTGCTGCCTCATTCCCCCTTTGTACGTCTCTTTCCGGTGGTACGAGTCTTTCTTGGTCGTCCAACTCTTCTGCGATTTCAGTGGTGGGGTGGCGAGAAAGTTCGTCGGGTAATTGGTTTTCCCGTCCTGGGCAGTGTTCCACCGTAAAATTTAGCTCCTGTAGCAGGATGGCCCAGCGACTCAATTTTTGTTTTTCGCCCTGTAGTCGGTCGAGCCAGGTAAGAGCCTGGTTGTCTGTGCGCAGAGTGAAGTGGCGATCTTCCAGGTAAGGTCGATACCTTTTGATTGCCCAAATAATGGCTAAACATTCCTGCTCATTGCTGTGATACCTTGACTGCGTGTCGTTGAATTTAGCGCTCGCATAACTAATTATTTTTCGGTTTCCCTCGATGTCAGGTTGGTATAACACTGCCCCCATCCCGATTTTGCTCGCATCCGTCTGGAGAACGAACGGTAGTGTCGGATCTGGTCTGCTTAATCGGAGGGGCAGCTGCATTTGTCTCTTAATCTCGAGAAATGCCGCCTGCGCGCTTTCGGTCCATTTAAACGCCTTTTTTCCCGCCAGTAAGTCGGTGAGTGGCGCTGAGGTCTCCGCGAAGTGTGGTATGTATTCGCGGAGCCAGTTGCATGTGCCGAGGAATTTCTGTAGGTCCTTTTTCTTCGACGGTGGTGGTAAATCGAGAACAACCTGGATGTGTTCCCCTCGAGCTTCGTTTCCGGTTTCGGTAACGTTGTGTCCTAAGTACTCCAAGCTTTTCTTTCCAAAGTGACATTTCTCGATTGCACAGGTCAACCCGTGAATGCTCAATCTTTCGAGAACGAGAGTTAGATGCTGAAGATGCTCCTCCCAGTTCTGCGAAAAGATAATGATGTCATCGAGGTATACTGTGCAGATCGATCCAATGTGGCCGATAAGAACCTCCTGGCTCATGAATCGTTGGAACGTATTCGGGGCATTTTTTAGCCCGAACGGCATGACGCGAAACTGGTACGTTCCCCCGTCGGGTGTCGAGAAGGCCGTTAATGGTTTTGATGCTGGGTCCATTGGAACCTGCCAATAACCGCTTTTTAAGTCGATTGTTGAGAAGATCTGAGCAGTGCCAAGTTCTTTTAGCGAATCTTGGATGCGCGGCATAGGTTGCGCCGTATCTTCGGTAATGGTGTTTAGCTTACGATAGTCGACACAGAATCGTGGACGACCGTCCTTTTTCGTGACGATTACTATGGGTGAGTTGTATGGGGATGAACATGGTTCTATGATCCCGTCCACGAGCATCGTCTGCACTTGCTCACGTATGACTTCTTTTTTGGTATCTGAGTATTTGTACGTGGCTGACCGAAAGGGTCGATCACACGTGAGGCGTATGCTGTGTTTGGTGGATTGTGTCTGAGACAGGCGCCCTTGCTGTTGAAAGAGCTGCCCGAAACGTTGAATGAGCTCCTTGAAGTCTTCAGTCAAGTGTGGTGGAAAGTCCTGATGTAGTTCGTCCAGGTTGACGATGCTGCTCGTTGGTTGTGGCACTTGCGCGTTGAGTAGATGTACCGAAAACCTTTTGTCGATGCCCAGATACATCATTCTCTTAGCGAAGTCGAATAGCGTGCGTTGAGCTACGAGCCACGGGTATCCAAGGATTAAGGGTTCCCTGGACGTGGGTGCCACCCATGCGTTGACTTCTAAGGTATGACCTTGAATCTGTATAGGAAAGTTCGTTTTTCCTTCTAACGGCATTTTTGTGCCTTCCCCTGCTAAGTTAGCGTTGGACGTACCTCCGTGTACTGGGTGTTCCTCCGGTAAATATTTTGGCTGGATAAAACAGTTGCTGGCGAAACTGTCGATCGCGGCGTAGATCTCGACTCCGTTAATGGTAATCAGGATGTGTGGTAGCTTCTGTTTTTCCGTTGTTATCTCGGTTAGCCCTACTTCTGGCCGGCGGCAGGGTTGGGTGCATCTGCCGCCTTCGGTCGGTTTTCCGGAAGATTTGATCTTTCCGCGAGTTTCTTGGCGTATACCGGGCATTCCCTATGGAAGTGGAATTCCGGGCAGTGCCAACACCTCGGCGGGTTCTTTGTTTCAGTCGGTGGTTTCGTTAGTTTCTCGTTTTTAGGTTCCTCCCTTCGAGGTCTGGGAGCAGCCTGTGAGTCTAATAAGTCGTACTCGACTTCCAATCCCTTGGTGAGAAGTGCCGAGAACGTCGGCAAGTCGTATGGCCGAAGTGCCATCCTTGGCCCCGGGCGTAAGAGCTCCAGTAGCGTTGCGACCTTGATCGATTCTGGCTCTGTGGGTCGGATCCTCTGGTAGAGTAAGTATTTTTGTTGTAAGAACATTCCCATGCTCTCCCTTTCCCCTTGTTTCCGGGAAAACAGCTGGGCGTTCAATCGGGACAATATCGCCGGATTGTCGTAACGTGAGAGCAGGAATTCCCGGAATTTCTCCCATTCAAAATCGAGAGGCTGATAGCACGCCCACCATTTTTCGGCTTCCCCGCGCAGTCCATCAGCTGCTGTTCTCGTCCGTGCAGAGGCGTTGGTGTTAGTGTCAGTGAAGTACTCCTCACAACGCCGTAAGAATCGGTTTGGGTCCTCGTGATCAAGACCTGTGTAGGTAGGTAGTGGTGGTCGTGATGCGCTCTGTAGAGCTTGGATTAGTATTCCCAAACCCTTATACGGATCCTGCTCGTACCGCGGCATTGAGTGGGTCCCTGGTCTCTCGTAGACTCGTCCTCCCCCAGCTGGTGAATTCGTCCGAGGAGTAACTTCGGGTTGAATGACTGGAGGATGGAGCGAGGGTGTTGGAGGTGGAGGGTCCACATCTTGTTGTTGCGTAGTCCGAGGAGAATCCGCTCGTGGAAGCGTTTCTTCGGTCAAACCGGAAGTAGACTGGAGAGCCTGTGTCGGAGGGATGCGTGGCGTTGTTCCGGTAAGATTGTTCGGATCCAGGGTGGAGTCTGAAGCTGTTTCTACCCGGCTTTCGTCAGTGTTAAGGTCGAGAGGATTCTCGATTTCCTTCCCGTCGAAGCTGGCTATCTCGCTTTCCTCTGTCCGCTTCCTTTTGGTGTACCTCCGTTTTTCCGGTAGTGAAAAGAAGTTTTCCTCCAGGAGAGCTTCTTCTGCGGTCCTTCCTCTGATTCGTGCAGAGGTTCTCGGCGGAGTATGCCGAACTGACATTGGTCAGTTATTTCGTTGTCTGGGCCCTAAAGCACTATGCTTTAGTCGAGCCCCACGTTGGGCGCCAATTGTCGTAAAATGAGTAGAGGCACATTTACGGCGTAGTAATGATGAATTTTATTGTTCATTTATTTTATTAAAACAATGTTTGAGTATTTTTGGGTGTGTACATTTTTGCTTTGTGTGTGTGTGTGTTGGTGTGTTTGATGGTATGGTACATGTTGACGAATGAGTTGATGAATGAGTTGAAGAATGGATTGATGAATGAGTTGACGAATGAGTTGAAGAATTAGTGTGATTTTATTTGGGAAAGAAATCAAGGGGTTATTTATTTTCGAGTATCGCGAAAAAGTCCTTTCAATGCGATTTCAAAAAAGTGAAGGTATATATATTTCACTATCGCAGTAAGTTCTTTTTCGGGATTTCCGGAAAATAAATATGTATATATTTATTTTGAAATGATCGGTATATAATCTCGGAAGGAGTTATTCCGAAAGAGGTAGGTGTGGTGGGAAGGGGAAAAAACCGGAGAGGTGGGTTTTTTAATTCTACAAAAATAATTGCATTAGATGTCCACGTATTCGGCAGAGCATCTTCGCAATGTGTTTATCAAAATGGCATTTATGCAGTACCAGTTTGAAGGCGAGTATTCGTCACCGGGAAATGTCCACGTATTCCGCAGAGTCTGATTCTAATTTATTGCTAATTTGCCTCGGGTATATCACGACCCCCGGGAGCTGCTCCGGAGACGCGAGACCTCGCGATCCGTCGCCCTCTCTCGGAGTGTCCGCGCGGCTCCGCTAGCGCGCGAAGCGCGCTCTCCTATTCGAAACTTTACTCGCGGGCGCGCCGCAGCTGGCTCTCTCTCGGGGTGACGCAACTCGTGTCGTCACGGCCGATCGAGTTTCTTTCTCTCTCTCTCTTTCTCTCTTACGCACACTCTCGGAGAGTCAGCGTAACTTCTCGAGAATATGACGCGATTTTTCCGGAGTGAGTAGAGAGCGCAATTTGATCGTTATGAGTAATTAGGGGGGGATGATTAAGGGGGATTCTTAAGTTTGTCAGGAGTAAAAAAGGGGCAAATCCTCACGAAGGTACGAGCCCATAGGCTGCGTACAACAAAGTGTCTGACCAAAATTATTTTCTGAATTTTATCTTCCTCATGCTTAATTCAATTCTTTGTCCAATTTATTTCGCGTCGTTTGAAATCATTTTTATTTTTGTTTGTGCAATTCGATTATTTCAATGTTCCGAGTAAATCGCTGCGAAAAACCTGTTCGTGTTTCAATCGATTGTAGGATTATTTTTCGTGTAAATTTATTTTCTCCTAGGAAGTGCTCATGTTCGTAAATTCAGTGAAATATGCGCGAGTTAAATTCATTTGAGTCATTCATGTTTTGTTCCGGAAAATAGTGGATCAATAGTGTTTTTTTTTGTGTTTATCATTTAATATTCATTTCCAATATAAATTTATGCATTATCCGTGGTTTAATTCATTTTCGGAGATTTTTGAATTTCTTTGAGTGATTAAAATTCAATCGAGTCGTGGTCGAGTAAATTCTGTGTTGATTTTGTTTTTGCGAGAGTTGTCAATCGACCATGGACCTTTTCCAATAAAAGATAGCTGTCGTTGTAATAGGGGTCATTTTAGTGCTCGCGATAATTTCGTTTGTCCTTGCAGTTTGCGCGGATAAACCCCAGGAGGCTTATCTTGAGGATGGGCCTGTAGTTTATTTTCTTCCGCGTCAGTAACAGTTTAGTTCCCGTTTTATTCATAATTTATTTAATGTGATCATACAATTTTTGTCCCTTTATATTACGAGTTTATTTGTCCGATTTTGCCGAATTACAATTTATTAGTCTTTTCCGATGTATCTCGCGAAAATTAAAGAGTTTTGTTCGTGAGATTTTATTTTAATTTGCCATTGTTACCAAATTATGCACTCTCCGCCCATCCTGAGCAATTTTCCGCAAGGTTAGGCTCAAAACAGGGCAGTAACCTGGCCAATTCCGATT
The DNA here is from genome assembly GCA_963564615.1 of Rhorus exstirpatorius. Classification (NCBI taxonomy): domain Eukaryota; kingdom Metazoa; phylum Arthropoda; class Insecta; order Hymenoptera; family Ichneumonidae; genus Rhorus; species Rhorus exstirpatorius. Next base: position 2,957,338 of record OY751316.1, read on the forward strand.
TTATCTCGAATAACGTGTTAAAGGGAAAGCCGCGCTTTTCTTGGCCGAGATGAGAAAAATCGAGCGTCAGGACGTAACACCTTGTAATGCTGCATCAAATTAGCACAAGCTTGAGCTGCAGTGACAAGAGTCACCGTTACCGGGGCCATTTTTATGCTGCTATGCCGGGCATTATTATATGCAGACACTATATTTTGCAACACATTGATGTATCGCTTCACGCGAGTATACGTGAAGTATCGCCACATTCTTTCTTTCAATTTTCGATTAAATTTTTCCACAATTACGGCTTTTATATCAGGATTCCGTGCAGCTCGAAACTGAATATCTTTCTTCTTTAGGAGCTCTTGAAATGCAGCAACCATGAATTCTTTGCCTCGATCCGATTGCAGGCATACGGGTGATCTGCTATCAGTGGCTTTTTGCGTGAGTATGCGCGTAAAAGCCTTAGCTACAGACGCAGCAGTCTTGTCGCGTAAAGGTTCGACCCATGCATATTTACTGAGCACATCTATGACTACGAGGAGATAGGTATGACCATCGTTGTAATCTTTGATCGAGCGAAGATCTGCGAGATCAGCCTCCCAGACATCGTCAATATTTCGCACGCTGTAATGACGTCGTGGCAATCGATCTTTTACAGGACGATGTTTTGTGTAAGCATCCTGTGTCTCCAACGACTGCGCGGTCTTTTCGTTAGAAATTTTTTTTTCGCGTTGCGCGTAATAATTTTGCATCGCTCGAGAACGATGCTTCGTGGGAGGGATTATAGTACAGCTTTTCCAATGTTTTCATGTTTTAGAGTTTCAGGTTAGCCCAAATTACACGATTCTTCCTCTCCTTCTTTTTACACTGGCCAGCGCCTGTTTGCTCCCTCTCAGAGGTAGTGGAGAGCTCATAAATACGGGGATCGGTGGATTCGTCGCTGCTGTGATTGGCTCCCGCGTCGCTCAACGACAAATCGTGGGAGTGCACAGGTATTTTTCTTTTTTTCCGAAAAGGCGTCGAGGTGGGCACATCGGACCTCCACAGATCCTGGTTTCCAACAAACTCGCGTGGAATTTTTGCCGCTTTTAAAAATCCTGCAAATGCATGACGACCCGCCGGCGTTGAGATTTTCCTCGCGCGCATAGCATCGTTTATAAGATCGACAATATTGGAGTCCTTGATTTCTTTGCCTGCGATGGAGACGGTGCCTGTAGGATCCCAGCAAAACTCTGTTACTGGTACAAGGCGTAAACGACGGAGCAATAGTTTTGCTTTGTTGCGATATTTTGTCGGGACACTCTCAACGATCATAGAGTCGTTTATGCGTGGAATTTCAGCGCCTTTTCCACTATTCCTCTCCTCCTCTATAGGTTTCGTGATGTAATCGTCATTCTTTGCGAGTGCACGATGCTGCTGCGCTCGCTCATTATCGGCAAAATGGAGATAACTCTGCAACGACGCGAAATACGCCGACCACTTTTCCCTCTCATCCTTGTACGAATTAGAATTCAGAATATCGTTCATCTCAGTGTCTAATCTACTCAGTGTCGTACCAAGGGTTTGCACTGTTTGCTGCTGTTGCCGTTGAACAGATTCCGTTTGTCGATTATTCTGCACGCCTATATGCTGAAGATTCTCTTCAGGCACGAGCACCATTTTTCTCGTATGCTCCATTATCCACTGCCGCCGATCAAACGTGACAAGAGCGTACCTAGTACGGGGGCCAGCAACAGCGGTAGGAACCCACCGTTTTGAACCACAAAACGTTTCTTGCTCTTCCAACTACCGTTTTCCACAGCTATTCGTCGAAGAATAGATGCGTAGCGACGTAATTTTTTTCTTTCTTCAGGCTTCAAAGGCACGTTACCACGTAGAATGTTTAACGCACACTCACAAATACAACGAATTATTCGTGGATCGGCTTTACGCAAAACGGCGTCTCGCTGCTCCTGGTTGAGATGCTGGAGTGCGTGCAATATTGCAACGTGCTTCTTGCAGAGAGAGGACCTGTTACCCGCCATCACAGCCGCAAGACTGGTACTTCTCCGGCTGTGTCGGTGCTTTTTAACTTTTTTCGCGGCACGTAAACGAAATGCTGTGGATCATCGGGGAAAATACACGTTCGATATCTACAGTTATCGGGAGTCGATTGTTTCAAGTCCAAGAGCAGATACCCGTGTGGTTTGCTCGTCGAGTCCTAATAAACTTCCTGCAGAAATCGGGGGTTTTCGGGGTAAACCTGACGCGCCAAGTGCTGTATTTGAGCGCGATCTCGCGAATTTTTGAAAACTACTATATAATTAGCGTTCAGCGATATATCCCGTTGCCCGTGGCCCTGATAAAATAAATTTTGCGTTATAAAAAACACGCACAAATTCTTATGATGACTACCTTTGGTGAAGAGGTCGACATCGCTATTGTTCGATGCCTCGCGCATCAAATCGTCAATAATTATAAGTTTTGCACGCGGATCGTTTGCATAATCCGAGGATTGCGGCAAACCTTCGCGAAACTCTATCGAAGAACCGTACTCCATATACGCTTGTTGCCACTCGGAATGATAGAAAATAATTCGTTGAAACGGTTCACTATTCAAATGCGAAATGAATTTCAAAAACTTTTCCACAAAGTATGTTCTAGCGCAGCCCGTGGGCCCGCAAACCATTGCACTCCAAGGATGTTTCCACCGCACATCCATTTTTGCGAATAAGCACAATCTTCGTATTAGCTTAAACATATATAGGGTTCGAAAAGACAAATATACGTAAGAACATAAAGTTTTATTTATATACATTATTTACAAAGTAGTGCCAGGTCTATATCTATATACATTATTCTTTATAACCGTAAGGAAGAGTGCCATATTTGCCATCTCGTCTCCGTTTGACGGTCGATGGTTTGCATGATTTGGTTTCAGGACGTGTGACGACCTGATGAAACGCCGTGTGCCGTATAGCGTCATACTTTAGCACAACAGGCTCGTCTCTCTCACCGGTTATAAAGGGGCACACTGAGTTATAATCAATTAATCCCTTGTTCGCAAAATTAAGCGTTATCCCTTTTACTTTACATACTTCTTTTTCCTCTCCATTGGGAGTGCATACGATAAAAGAATAAAATTTTGGCCCGCCTGAAATGAAACTTCTAATATAACTACCTTCGCCATAAGAGCTCAGCTCATCTGTGAGATCCCCTAAGAGCTGTCCCGTTGGAGGCTCGTACTCGTCTTTTTCTTCGTGCGATACGTAAATTACGGAATCGGTATCGCAGTACAAAGCACGATGACCCAGACGATCTAGGTAACTATAAAGTTTCAGGCGGGCCTGGGCTGTGGTGTATGCTGCTACTACGGCGTTCGCTATGCTGGATGGTATAACAGCGTCACTGATTTACGTGTAGCTTACATACAATATGTCGTTATTTACGGGTAAAATCCCCGTTATTTCGTACTCAGGGCTAGTCAATAGTTCCATAAGCTTTTTACGCGTCGAAACTATTTCTGTCTGCGGTAGATTTTCCTGCTGCCCGAACTTCCCCCAAAATGAGTTGAGGCATAGCTTTGCGACAGATCGCAGCCCCGGATTTTTAGCTATGAAGTCCCGATTTAGCTTGATTCCTTCCGATCGTTCAAAATCGGCTATATAGAGATCTTCCGCAGCGTTATCTTCGGAGCAATTGTCGGGCCACCCACTGGCTTTTTGTTTGATTTTTAAAAACGTGTTAATGTATCCGACAAAGTCGCCCCCTGTCTGTGTATCGCGATTGAATTGTGTCGTTTTATATTGCCAGATTTCAGTCACGTCTATCACTCTGTACCCGCATGACACGGCTTTTCGGAACTCGTCGACAACCCATGTACCCTTGAACACGCGCTCTACAGGGTCTTCATGTGTGCATACATCCTGATTCATAATCTCACAACAGCTTCGGCATAGAGCAAATAATAAGCGGTTATGCATACGCACTGGTAATACAGGATGTCAAAGATTACGAGGCGGCAATACGGCGCATTTTACGAGACCCTCAACGAGAGTTAGATCGGTGTTATCAGGACCTGTCAATTCCATGCACTCGTTACCCACGTATACTTTTGGATGGCCCACGGGGTATTTACCGAATTTACAAATATATGGGTACAAAGAGCAAACGTCTACGTAACGTATTTTTTCCGTAGCGTCAACGTCATAGATCGTACCCATGTTTTCTGTCCGTCCGCCGAAAAAAGCATCACGCGGATTAAGAGGTTCTGCTGTAGCTAAAGGATTATCTTGCAGGAAAGTCCTCATCTCGGCTTTCGAATTTAATAAGCGGTCATATTCACACTCTCAAATTTCCGTGAGCAAATACCCTTCCGTTCGAATCCTCTCAGTTACAGCAGCAGTTCTCTCGAAACGTTCGTGCATGGATATTTCGTCGCTTTGTCGACTGTCTCTGGTTGTGGGATAGCAACGTGGGCAACCGTGCCAGTAGCAACCGTGAAACTGCAATACATGCGCCCCGTTAGGAGTCTCGTAGTACCCGTCTACCAAGAGATTTTGAGGTATTCTGAATTCGCGTGATCGACCCGCATGAATAATACGAACACCCAGTGAGTGCTCTATCCACGATAGCCATGAAACCGCTTTTTTCGATTGATTTTGCGCCCATCTGTATCCCCCTGTGGGTATAATGCCTATTGAATTATCTTTCAAGAAATTTTTTCGAAAAACTCTGAAGCAGGCTGATGCTATTGTTGTACTTTCATCAAAAAGGCAGACGCGACCGCTGGTAATGAACATATTGCGAAAAGCCATACAGGCACGTCGTAAAATCGTGACATCTGTCTTACAATAGCTGATTAGCTCTTCCGAAAAAACGAATACGTAATTTTTGTCTTTTGTTTCGCGATACCAATCGAGAAATTTCCGGCGCTCATCGGCGCGCATCGTGTCCGGAGAATAATGCTCGAGAGGTGGCAATTCGCCTACGTAATTTTGATTTTCCGGCCGGTTAAACAAATGTGGAAAAGTGCCTTTAACGATAGCACCGTCAAGCCCGAAGGCTTTCGGTAAACCGCTTAGAGGCATATGGAAATAATTTAGACTGTCGAGAAATACGAGCTTTCCGACGCGCATCGTAATAATTTTTGTACCGTTCATGATTAGTGTTGGGAGCTGAGTTTTTTTCTCTTCGATGAAATAACGCAGGATAAATTGAGCGCCGAAACCCCCTGCAGTATGAGCGATACAGATGCTACGCGAAAAACCTTCGAGCGGTTGCATGGCTAATTCGACAAGCTGGGCTACGGGGCTGTGACTAAACACAAATTCGTGTTCCCCGCAATGCTCGCACGGTTCGGTTATAGAGTCGTCAACACAGCAAAACGTGCAAACGCGCTGTGCCACGCAAAGATTTGGCTCGTGTACAAGAGTAGTCGCATCACCCTTCACAGGTGTGCTCTGCTGTGTTTCAAAATCATAAAAAATGAATAGTATTTTTTTCAAATCTGGAGTGCTTCGAATCGGTTTCATGAAACACAAATGATTATTCGGTTGATCGGATTTGCACGTTTTGCAGTACCCTACTCCGCATTTATGCTTCTCTGATTTTTCCAAAGGCCTTATTGCTCGAAAGCAGCTCCGGCATCGTTTCAGAGCTTCACAAACGCTAGGCTTTCTACGCCTCATGGTCACCATCGGTACCTTATGTCTCTGAAAGCAGTCCTCTCCCAAAAAATCGCGATTGCACGCCTCACATCTGATGATATCGCGCGAGCGCGTATTGCACGCCTGTATCCCCCAGCCTCGAAGACATTTTTTCTTTAAACATCTATGACCGAGTCGACGATAAGCCATATCACACGAGGAACAAAAATCTCTACTACCGACAGCTGCTCTGAGATTGAGAATAGGCTCGAAATGATGTGAACGCTCGTAATACAATATATACAGGGTGTGCTGAATTGTGCCTATGCTGTTCAGAACACCCTGTCTTCCGTCAAATAGAGGCTCCTCCCCGCGACCCAAAGTTAAAAATTCGTAAACGACAATTGCTAAGCCGTCTCGTGCCAAATAATTCTCATAGCGCGCAATTTCGTATACACCACAGCCCTCTGCAGGTACGTGGACATCTGCTTCTCTTGTAAGTTCGAGCGCTGCCTGTTTTTGTACGGACCCGTTAATTTGCCTCATACGTTGCTATTTATTATAAAAAGCTACCCGCCCGTATTTCTCCTCGTTCTGCGTATGCTCGGGCTGCTACCAGCAAACGCGGTAAACACAGATTGTCGGTGTTTTGGATTGAAAGAATAGATTGTTTTGCGACAGCTTCGTGTGTGAGACCTTTCCGACCGCGCCCTTCAACCCCCTTGACAGCGCACATTTTTATCGTGCACGAGTCATAAATGTTCAAAGATGATGCACTTTGTGCCACGCTGCTTATCAATTTCCAAATATCTTCGAAAACATAATCGCGGGCCGGTCGGAAAGATAACCACACGGGCCCGTGCGGCAAACTAGTCGCTGTAAACGAAACGCCTACATAATCGCCGCCCTCGCAGGAGCTCATGATGTGTGTTAACAGATCACGAAACGCACCGTTGAGCCAGTCCACCACGCTAACTCCAGAGACTGGTTGACGAATTCGCAACGACGTTTCACGCCGCCGTATTTTGAAGCGCTTGAAGTACCTCGTGTAATCACCGATGATCTCAAAATGCTTTCCCGGCGGGTGTATTTCATGGAGCGGCTCGCTCCTTGCTGCAGCACGTTGCCTGCCTGACCCACTTTGCAACTCTGGAAAAAGAGACATGTATTAGATTCTAGAGCTGATTAATATGAAATTATTAAATTTTATCAATATTTGTACCTCTCGCGCATCATAGTACTGCTTAAATAGACCGATATCACCACTCAAACAAAGATGCTGACGAATACCCTGTTACAAAAGGACCCACTTACTTACATGCTTAATTAATTTTTTCATGTCTAAGAAAAATTATTTACCAGAGTCGTCATCAGTCACGAGCATTTGAAGCCAATCGTCAGCTCTTCGAAATGCTATTTCCTTGTCTCTCTCGTTCTCGATCGGATATTCCCACAGCTGATTTTCGCAATGGTCAAAAACAACATCAGGGTCAGAGGCTGGGATTGTTCGTCGTCCAGAACGGCATAGACCTGACGGGCCTGGTACAGCAGCGTCTGTTACCCTCTCCCTATCTATACCCTCTGGATAAATTTATAATTTAAAATTGACGCCACACCAATTTTTTTTTTTTTTTTAATTTTTTTTTGCACCTTAATTTCAACTTACGTTCGAAAATCGACGAATTAGTAAATATTTCCGAAGGATGTTCGATGCTGGAAACAGTACTCACAGGCTGCTCATTATTCAGCTCGGTGCATGACAGGTGCTGACTCGTTATGCTTCTCTGTTGGCATGCTAATTCCAGAGCACAAGCCTATTTACTCATTTACTTAAATTTACTCATTTACTTAAATTGCAGCGCCATCAAAAATCGATGCCCCTTGCCGCACAAAAACATGCATGATGAGGTATCAAGATATCAAGATATCAAGATATCAAGATCTCACCACATATGTATATAAGCACTCCAAATGCTCTTATTGTTTCAATGTAACATTATATAGCGAGACTCTGATCAAATTTTTTAGCGCTAGCCTTCTGAGCGTGTTTACTCATTTACTTAAATTGCAGCGCCATCAAAAATCGATGCCCCTTGCGACACAAAAATATGCATGATGAGGTATCAAGATATCAGGTATCAAGATATCAATATTTCAAGATCTCGCCACACATGTATATAAGCATTCAAAATGCTCTTATTGTTTTAATGTAACATTATATAGCGAGACTGATCAAATTTTTTAGCGCTAGCCTTCTGAGCGAGTTACTCATTTACTTAAATTGCAGCGCCATCAAAAATCGATGCCCCTTGAGACACAAACATATGCTTGATGAGGTATCAAGATATCAAAATATCAAGATATCAAGATTTCAAGATCTCGCCACATATATATATAAGCATTCCAAATGCTCTTATTGTTTTAATGTAACATGATATAGCGAGACTCTGATCAAATTTTTTAAACAGCGACTTCTTCGAAAAGCGCAACGAAGTGGAGATCGCTTAGCTTTGATATGCATTTTAAAACTTAATATCATTTTTCAAAAAATATACTTTTACAAACGAGAAATAAGTGGGTGGTCTCAATAATTTTCATAAGTCTTAATGGGTCTTGAGGCCTAAATATATTAAAATTATATTACTATAAAGAGCATGAAGTACGAAAACACATTAAATGAAAAATAAGGAGAGATTCGCAGCAATGAGCGGAGAAGGCATGAAGTCTGCTGATGCTCCGCTGATTGTGCGTTTCACGCACCTTGAGAAATCGAGAAATCTCGTAGTGTTATACCCGAATACTCGGTGTACATCGAAAAGTATAATTAAAAAGCCCGCTATTGCTGCGATAGAAAGATTCGAGGCATGGAAAAAGATATGCATCAGAAAAAGAGAGAGAGAAAGAGAGAGAGAAAGTGAGAGAGAAAGAAAGACAGAGTTAGCGAATATCAGCACAAAGAGGAGAGCTCGATAACTATATGCTCGTGATCTCAGCCGTACCTCTTTGCTGACCCTCGAGCTCATATCTCTCTCCAATATTTTTTTCTTCAAGTCCGATCAAATTTTCTTACATACCTCTAATAGGTCTTATATCATTTTCATGAATCATTGTGATATTGATACTCGGTTTTCGTCAAAGCAAAGTAAACCTCGGCGTGCGCAAACTAGCTGTCATGCTCTATTCCAAAGAATAGGACTTATGGATTTGGCTTGCAAATTTTTTTTATAAAATATTATTCTTATGCATATGCTGCTCTGCGAAAGTAAGGGTTGTATATATATATATATATATGCTAGTAGTATGTGGACCACTATGGCGACCCCCACTCCTATCGCCACTCCTATCCCCTCCACTTTCCCCCCGCGTCGGAGCCTCTTTCCGAGCGTGGTGGGGTCGCGGTGCGGCGAGGTAGTGGGGGGGGGGGGGGGGAAGAGTTCTGAGGGTTCGCCATAGTAGTCCGATTATTATCATTATTCAAATAATAATAATCCATACTTTTTTCTCTTTTTTATTTATTAATAAATATGAAAAACTTACGTCACTGTCGGGGAGATCCTTACGCCGCTCCGACGACGCCCACAGCCGGTGCACCGAGGGGCACACACACACACACGCACGCACGCACGCACGCACTTACGCACGCACGCACGCACGCACGCACGCACGCACGCACGCACGCACGCACGCACGCACGCACGGACGCACGCACGCACACACACACGCACACACACACACACACACACACACACACACACACACTCGAGCGCGCGCACAAGTGGACTCGCTACGCATCACCGCCCTCTTGGAACCCTTCATCGTGGTACCCCCGATCGTAGGGTATGTCGCCACCGAGGGCATCTATCAAAATGCCCCCTACATCCCTACGATCAGGGCACCGCAGGCGTATACATGGTATATCATGACTATGGTACGCCATGCGAGCCACCATGATGAGTTCGTTGAGGCACAGGTCTTCTAAAAGGGCCATGATACCATCGTCGTCCACGCCAGCCAGGCCCATCAATCGACATACCACACACTGGGGTGGTAGCATGGCGAACAACGGTTCCGGCTCGTATAGATCCGCGGGCTCGAAATATTCGGTGTACCCCTCGTCGATGAGGCGTACCTCCGTGAATCCGGCGTCGTCGGAATAAACTATCTCCCCACGTAACATGGTTATACCGCACCGCGCGACGCACGAAGCTCCCGCCAGCATATCATCGATCGTCATAACGGTGCCTTTTTGTTGTGCGATATAAAAATCGCACAACAATTGGGCCAACTGTTCATACGCATCCACCATTTCGGCGGTGCGTATGACTACAAACTCAGCACTAAGTACCCCGATCACTCGACACCAAAATGGACCCAACGGAACATCGTCTTTGTATTGGGGATACATTTTTTTTTTTTTTTTTTTTTTTTAATTTGAAATAAAATTTCTCGCTCGCGAACTGAATTCTTTGCCTGCTCAATAATGACTGAAGTCTACGTGCTATAATATACAGCAGCAGAGAAGATGCTGTGACGATATTGAAGGTGCATTTTCCAAGAAATGCATGGTCCGCAAAAATGCACGTGGTCCGCGTAAATGAGCCCCATTGTAATTAATATAAGAGTAAACGGAGCCCTGAGATACGACTGACTGTTTAGCCTATACAGCATCTTTTTTATTTCGCGTCTTTCGCGAGCACCGTAGTTCAGCATATATATATATATATATACAACCCTCTCTTTCGCAGAGCAGCATATGCATAAGAATAATATTTTATAAAAAAAATTTGCAAGCCAAATCCACAAGTCCTATTCTTTGGAATAGAGGATGACAGCTAGTTTGCGCACGCTGGGGTTTACTTTGTTTTGACGAAAACCGAGTATCAATATCACAATGATTCATGAAAATGATATAAGACCTATTAGAGGTATGTAAGAAAATTTGATCGGACTTGAAGAAAAAAATATTGGAGAGAGATATGAGTTCGAGGGTCAGCAAAGAGGTACGGCTGAGATCACGAGCATATAGTTATCGAGCTCTTCTCTTTGTGCTGATATTCGCTAACTCTGTCTTTCTTTCTCTCTCTCTTTTTCTGATGCATATCTTTTTCCATGCCTCGAATCTTTCTATCGCAGCAATAGCGGGCTTTTTTATTATATTTTTCGATGTACACCGAGTATTCGGGTATAACACTACGAGATTTCTCGATTTCTCGAGGTGCGTGAAACGCAACATCAGCGGAGCATCAGCAGACTTCATGCCTTCTCCGCTCATTGCTGCGAATCTCTCCTTATTTTTCATTTAATGTGTTTTCGTACTTCATGCTCTTTATAGTAATATAATTTTAATATATTGAGGCCTCAAGACCCATTGAGACTTATGAAAATTGTTGAGACCACCTACTTATTTCTCGTTTGTAAAATTATATTTTTTGAAAAATGATATTAAGTTTTAAAATGCATATCAAAGCTAAGCGATCTCCACTTCGTTGCGCTTTTCGAAGAAGTCGCTGTTTAAAAAATTTGATCAGAGTCTCACTATATCATGTTACATTGAAACAATAAGAGCATTTGGAATGCTTATATACATATGTAGCGAGATCTTGAAATCTTGATATCTTGATAACTTGATACCTCATCATGCATATTTTTGTGTCGCAAGGGGCATCGATTTTTGATGGCGCTGCTATTTAAGTAAATGAGTAAACTCGCTCAGAAGGCTAGCGCTAAAAAATTTATTCAGAGTCTCGCTATATAATGTTACATTGAAACAATAAGAGCATTTGGAGTGCTTATATACATATGTGGTGAGATCTTGATATCTTGATATCTTGATATCTTGATACCTCATCATGCATGTTTTTGTGCCGTAAGAGGCATCGATTTTTGATGGCGTTGCAATTTAAGTAAATGAGTAAATTCGCTCAGAAGGCTAGCGCTAGCGCTAAGTATTTATATGGCCAGAACAACATGCAATGTTATTCAGTCTCAATCCAGCAGGGAATTATCACGTATCGTTATCAATCATGGCAGATCGAGCACTTCGCGAGTGTATATTAAATCTTTTGCGTTCGGCCATATTACATAGTTCTCAGCTTCGTCGTCGGTGTAACGAGAAATGGTGCAACGAATTAAATCGATTATCGGGGGATAGACTTATAAGACGCCTAAAATATATTGTATGGTGGGCGCCCTTGCGAATCATAGCGGCAGCCTACAACAGAGAAATGGTCAACAAGTGCTAGCGTGTGTGTTTGAAGAGCTGCAGCGTCGAGGATTGGAAAACGCGCCATGTGTCCGCGGTATTGTCGATGAAATCAGAAGTAAGTTCTGTTCTATCATAAAAAATAATCATGTACATTTGTAATAGTTAAACTGTATTGAAAAATTTTTTCACGACGCCATTATTACGCCAGCACATATTGAAATATTTTTCACGATGCCATTATTACGCTAGCACGGGCAAGCCTTATTTATCGAGCTCTTCTCTTTGTGCCATGCTTCGCGTGGTCCCGAGCTCTCTACCGCTCCTTGTCTCTCTCTCTCTCTCTCTCTCTCTCTACCTCTCGCTGGCTCTCTTTCATGAAAGCGATACAGAGCTTCTGTTATCGTTAGAAAATTTTTACGAATTTCAACGCGAAATATTCAAAAAGTATTCTTATTGATCAATTTCCTCTTTCTCTCTCTCTCTCTCTCTCTCTCGTTAAAGCGGTATGGATCTTAAAGCGTATTGAAAAAATATTTTCACGGCTGTTATTACGATAGTATGGTCAAACCCTATTTACCGAGCTCTCCTCTTTGTGCCATGCTTCGCGTGGTTCCGCATTCTTTGCCATTCTCTCACTCTCTCGCTCTTTTTTCATGAGCACAATGCAGAGCACCTGTTTGCGTAAGCAGAGATAATCGTTATTTATCCAGCTCTACTCTTTGTGCTATGCTTCGCGTGGTTCCGCGCTCTCTACCTCTCGCTGTCTCTCTCTTTCATTAAAGTGGTACAGAGCACCTGTTATCGTTAGAAAAAATATTTTACGAATTTCAACATGATATATTTAAAAAATGTATTCTTATTCACCAATCTCCTCTTTCTCTGTCTTATTAAATTGATATGAGCTCTCTCTCCTTACATTATCATCGTAAGAAAAACATTTACATGAAATTTTAACACGGTTCGTTTACCGGAAAAAATTATGAGCTGAAAGCAGTACTTCTATTAAAAGTGGGGCATTATTTTTAATGGTTGTGCACCTAATATAGTATATCGACAGCTCTTGGATGCATCGCCGGATGAAGAAGCAGCTCTTATAGGAGGGGCTTGTGCTCTGGAATTAGCATGCCAACAGAGAAGCATAACGAGTCAGCACCTGTCATGCACCGAGCTGAATAATGAGCAGCCTGTGAGTACTGTTTCCAGCATCGAACATCCTTCGGAAATATTTACTAATTCGTCGATTTTCGAACGTAAGTTGAAATTAAGGTGCAAAAAAAAATAAAAAATAAAAAAAAATGGTGTGGCGTCAATTTTAAATTATAAATTTATCCAGAGGGTATAGATAGGGAGAGGGTAACAGACGCTGCTGTACCAGGCCCGTCAGGTCTATGCCGTTCTGGACGACGAACAATCCCAGCCTCTGACCCTGATGATGTTTTTGACCATTGCGAAAATCAGCTGTGGGAATATCCGATCGAGAACGAGAGAGACGAGGAAATAGCATTTCGAAGAGCTGACGGGTGGCTTCAAATGCTCGTGACTGATGACGACTCTGGTAAATAATTTTTCTTAGACATGAAAAATTTAATTAAGCATGTAAGTAAGTGGGTCCTTTTGTAACAGGGTATTCGTCAGCATCTTTGTTTGACTGGTAATATCGAAGTGTTCAAGCAGTGCTATGACTCGTGAGAGGTACAAATATTGATAAAACACAATAATTTTTGCATTTAACCATTCTAGAATCTAATACGAGACTCTTTTCCAGAGGTGCAAAAAGGAGCAGGCAGGCGACGTACTGTACCAAGGAGTGGGCCTCTCGAAGAAATACATCCACCCAGAAAACATTTCGAAATCATCGGCGATTACACGCGATATTTTAAGCGATTTAAACTACGAGGGCGTGAAACTTCGTTAAGAATTCGCCAGCCAGACTCCGGCATTAGCGTGGTAGATTGGCTCAACGGGGCATTTTGCGACCTCTTAACGCACATCATGAGCTCATCATGAGCACATCATGAGCTTGCCGCACGGGCCCGTGTGGTTATCTTTCCGACCGGCCCGAGATTATGTTTTCGAAGATATTTGGAAATTGATAAGCAGCGTGGCACAAAGTGCATCATCTTTGAACATCAATGATTCGTGCACGACAAAAATGTGCGCTGTCAAGGGGGTCGACGGGCGCGGTCGGAAAGGTCTCACACACGAAGGTGTCGCAAAACGATCTATTCTCTCGATCCGAAACACCGACAATCTATGCTTACCACGCTCACTGGTGGTGGCTCGAGCATACGCAGAACGAGGTGAAATACGGTCGGGTACTCTACATAATAAATGGCAGCGTATTGGACAAATTAACGGGTCTGCACAAAAACAAGCGGCACTCGAACTTACGAGAGAAGCAAATGTTCGCGTACCTGTAGAAAACTGTGGTGTATACAAGATTCCGCGCTATCATGATTATTTGGCACGAGACGGCTTTGCTATTGTCGTTTACGAGTTTTTAACTCTGGGTCGCGGGGAGGAGCCACTATTTGACGGTAGACAGCGTGTTCTGAACAGCGTAGGCACAATTCACCACACCCTATACATTTTGTATTCCGAGCGATCACATCATTTCGAACCTATTCTAAATCTCAGAGCAGCTTTCGGCAGTAGAGATTTCTGTTCATCATGTAACACAGCATCTCGGCGATTCGGTCATAGATGTTAAAAAAAAAATGTCCTCGGGGCTGGGGGCTACAGACGCGCGATACGCAATTGCGCAATATAATCAGATGCGAAGCATGCAACCGCGATTTTTTCGGAGAGGCGTGTTTACAGAGGCATAAGGCACCGCTGGTGACCATGAGGCGTAGAAAGGCTAGCGTTTGCGAATCTCTCAAACGATGCCGTAACTGCTTTCGAGCAATAAGGCCCTTAGAAAAAAAAGAGAAGCAGAAATGCGGGGTAGGCTTCTGCAAAACGTGCAAATCTCATCAGCCAAGTAATCATCTGTGTTTCATGAAACCGATTCGTAGTACTCCGGTCTTGAAAAAAATACTATTCATTTTTTATGATTTTGAAACACAGCAGAGCACACCTGTGAAGGGTGATGCGACTACTCTTGTACACGAGCCAAATCTTTGCGTGGCTCAACGAGTTTGCACGTTTTGCTGTGTTAACGACTCTATAGACGAACCGTGCGAGCATTGCGGGGAACACGAATTTGTGTTTAGCCACAGCCCCGGAGCCCAACTTGTCGAATTAGCCATGCAACCACTCGATGGTTTTTCGCGTACCATCTGTATCGCTCATAATGCAGGGGGTTTCGACGCTCAATTCATCCTGCGTTATTTCATCGAAAAGAAAAAAACTTAGCTCCCCACTCTAATCATGAACGGTACGAAAATTATTACGATGCGCGTCGGAAAACTCGTATTTCTCGACAGTCTCAATTACTTCCATATGGCTTTGGGCGGTTTACCGAAAGCCTTCGGGCTTACCGGTGCTATAATTAAAGGCACTTTTCCACATTTGTTTAACAGGCCTGAAAATCAAAATTACGTAGGCGAATTGCCGCCCCTCGAGCATTATTCTCCGGACACGATGCGCGCCGATGAGCGCCGAAAATTTCTCGATTGGTATCGCGAAACAAAAGACAACAATTACGTATTCGTTTTTTCGGAAGTGCTTATCAGCTATTGTAAGACAGATGTCACGATTTTGCGACGCGCGTGTATGGCTTTTCGCAATATGTTCATTACCAGCGGTCGCGTCTGCCTTTTTGATGAAAGTACAACAATAGCATCAGCCTGCTTCAGAGTTTTTCGAAAAAATTTCTTGAAAGATAATTCAATAGGCATTATACCCACAGGGGGATACAGATGGGCGCAAAATCAATCGAAAAAAGCGGTTTCATGGCTATCGTGGGTAGAGCATTCGCGGGGTGTTCGTATTATTCATGCGGGCCGAACACGCGAATTCAGAATACCTCAAAATCTCTTGGTAGACGGATACTACGAGACTCCTAACGGGGCACATGTATTACAGTTTCACGGTTGTTATTGGCACAGTTGCCCACGTTGCTATCCCACAAACAGAGACAGTCGACAAAGCGATGGAATATCCATGCATGAGCGTATCGAGAGAACAACAGCAGTAGCTGATAGAATTCAAACGGGAGGATATTTGCTCACAGAAATTTGGGAGTGTGAATATGACTGTTTGTTAAACTCGACAGCCGAGATGAGGACTTTCCTGCAAGATAACCCTTTAGTTACAGCAGAGCGTCTCAATCCTCGTGATGCTTTTTTCGGAGGACGAACAGAAAATATGGTTACGCTCTACGACGTTGACGCTACGGAAAAAATACGTTACGTAGACGTTTGCTCTCTGTACCCATATATCTGTAAATTCGGTAAATACCCCGTGGGCCATCCGAAAGTATACGTGGGTAGCGAGTGCATGGAATTGACAGGTCCTGATAACACCGATCTAACTCTCGTTGAGGGTCTCGTAAAATGCACCGTATTGCCGCCTCGTAATCTTTATCACCCCGTATTACCAGTGCGTATGCATAACCGGTTATTATTTGCTCTATGCCGCAGCTGCTGTGAGATTATGAATCAGGGTGTATGTACACACGAAGATCCTGTAGAGCGCGTGTTCAAGGGTACATGGGTTGTCGACGAGTCGCGAAAAGCCGTGTCGTGTGGGTACAGAGTGATAGACGTGACTGAAATTTGGCAATATGGAACGACGCAGTTCAATCGCGAAACACAGACAGGGGGGCATTTTGTCGAATACATTAACACGTTTTTAAAAATTAAACAAAAAGCCAGTGGATGGCCCCACAATTGCTCCGAAGATAAAGCGGCGCAAGATCTCTATATGGCCGATTTCGAACGATCGGAAGGAATCAAGCTAAATCGCGACTCCATGGCTAAAAATCCGGGGCTGCTATCTGTTGCAAAGCTGTGCCTTAATTCATTTTGGGAGAAGTTTGGGCAGCGGGAAAATCTACTACAGACAGAAATAGTTTAGACACGTAAAAAACTTATGGAACTATTGACTAGCCCTGAGCACGAGATCACGGGTATTTTACCCGTAAATAACGAAATATTGTATGTAAGCTACACGGAAATCAGTGACGCTGTTATACCATCCAGTATAGCGAACGCCGCAGTAGCAGCATACACCACAGCCCAGGCCCGCCTAAAACTTTATAGTTACCTAGAGCGTCTGGGTCATCGTGCTTTGTACTGCGATACCGATTCCGTAATTTACGTATCGCACGGAGAAAAAGACGAGTATGAGCCTTTAACGGGACAGCTCTTAGGAGATCTCACAGATGAGCTGAGCTCTTATGGGGAAGGTAGTTATATGAGAAGTTTCATTTCAGGCAGACCAAAATTTTATTCTTTTATCGTATGCACTCCCAATGGAGAGGAAAAAGAAGTATGTAAAGTAAAAGGGATAACGCTTAATTTTGCGAACAAGGGATTAATTAATTATAACTCAGTGCGCTCCTTTATAACCAGTGAGAGAGACGAGCCTGTTGTGCTAAAGTATGACGCTATACGGCGCACCGCGTTTCATCAGGTGGTCACACGTCCTGAAACCAAATCATGCAAACCATCGAGCGTCAAACGGAGACGAGATGGCGAATATGGCACTCTTCCTTACGGTTATGAAGAATAATGTATATGTAGATATAGGCATCGCACTAATTTGTAAATAATGTATATAAATAAAAATTTATGTTCTTCCGTATATTCGTCTTTTCGAACCCTATATGTTTCAGTTAATACGAAGATTGTGCTCATTCGCAAAAATGGATGTGCGGTGGAAACATCCTTGGACGGCGATGGTTTGCGGGCCGACGGGCTGCGTTAAAACATACTTTGTGAAAAAGTTTTTAAAATTCATTTCGCATTTGAATAGTGAACCGTTTCAACGAATTATTTTCTATTATTCCAAGTGGCAACAAGCGTATATGGAGTACGGCTCTTCGATAGAGTTTCGTGAAGGTTTGCCGCAAGCCTCGGATTATGCAAACAATCCGCGTGAAAAACTTATAATTATTGACGATTTGATGCGCGAGGCATCGAACAATAGCGTTGTCGACCTCTTCACCAAGGGTAGTCATCATAAGAATTTGAGCGTGTTTTTTATAACGCAACATTTATTTCATCAGGGTCACGGGCAACGGGATATATCGCCGAACGCTAATTATATAGTAGTTTTCAAAAATCCGCGAGATCGCGCTCAAATACAGCACCTGGTGCGTCAGGTTTACCCCGAAAACCGCCGATTTCTGCAGGAAGTTTATTACGACGTGACGAGCAAACCACACGGTTATCTGCTCTTGGACTTGAAACAATCGACTCCCGATAACTGTAGATATCGAACGTGTATTTTCCCCGATGATCCACAGCATTTCGTTTACGTGCCGCGAAAAAAGTTAAAAAGCACCGACACAGTCGGTGAAGTACCAGTCTTGCGGCTGTGATGGCGAGTAACAGGTCCTCTCTCTGCAAGAAGCACGTTGCAATATTGCACGCACTCCAGGATCTCAACAAGGAGCAGCGAGACGCCGTTTTGCGTAAAGCCGATCCACGAATAATTCGTTGTATTTGTGAGTGTGCGTTAAACATTCTACGTGGTAACGTGCCTTTGAAGCCTGAACAGAGAAAAAAGTTGCGTCGCCACGCATCTATTCTTCGACGAATAGCTGTGGAAAACGGTAGTTGGAAGAGCAAGAAACGTTTTGTGGTTCAAAACGGTGGGTTCCTACCGCTGTTGCTGGCCCCCGTACTAGGTACGCTCTTGTCACGTTTGATCGGCGGCAGTGGATAATGGAGCATACGAGAAAAATGGTGCTCGTGCCTGAAGAGAATCTTCAGCATATAGGCGTGCAGAATAATCGACAAACGGAATCTGTTCAACGGCAACAGCAGCAAACAGTGCAAACCCTTGGTATGACACTGAGTAGATTGGACACGGAGATGAACGATATTCTGAATTCTAATTCGTACAATGATGAGAGGGAAAAGTGGTTGGCGTATTTCGCGGTGTTGCAGCGTTATCTCCATTTTGCCGATAATGAGCGAGCGCAGCAGCATCGTGCACTCGCAAAAAATGATGATTACATCACGACACCTATAGAGGAAGAGGAGAATAGTGGAAAAGGCGCTGAAATTCCACACATAAACGACTCTATGATCGTTGAGAGTGTCCCGACAAAATATCGCAACAAAGCAAAACTATTGCTCCGTCGTTTACGCCTTGTACCAGTAACAGAGTTTTGCTGGGATCCTACAGGCACCGTCTCCATCGCAGGCAAAGAAATCAAGGACTCCAATATTGTCGATCTTATAGACGATGCTATGCGCGCGAGGAAAATCTCAACGCCGGCGGGTCGTCATGCATTTGCAGGATTTTTAAAAGCGGCAAAAATTCCACGTGAGTTTGTTGGAAACCAGGATCTGTGGAGGTCCGATGTGCCCACCTCGACGCCTTTTCGGAAAAAAAAAAAAAAATACCTGTGCACTCCCACGACTTGTCGTTGAGCGACGCGGGAGCCAATCACAGCAGCGACGAATCCACCGATCCCAGTATTTATGAGCTCTTCAGTACCACTGAGCGAGAGCAAACAGGTGCTGGCCAGTGTAAAAAGAAGAAGAGGAAGAATCGTGTAATTTGGGCTAACCTAAAACTCTAAACCATGAAAACATTGGAAAAGCTGTACTATAATCCCTCCCACGAAGCATCGTTCTCGGGCGCTGCAAAATTATTACGCGCAACGCGAAAAAAAATTTCTAGCGAAAAGACCGTGCAGTGGTTGGAGACACAGGATGCTTACACGAAACATCGCCCTGTAAAACATCGATATCCACGACGCCATTACAGCGTGCGAAACATTGACGATGTCTGGGAGGCTGATCACGTAGATCTCCGCTCGATCAAAGATTACAACGATGGTCATGCCTATCTCCTCGTAGTCTTAGATGTGCTCAGTAAATATGCATGGGTCGAGCCTTTATGTGCTAAGACTGCTGCGTCTGTGGCTAAGGCTTTTACGCGGATACTCACGCAAAAAGCCACTAATAGCCGATCACCCGTATGCCTGCAATCGGATCGAGGCAAAGAATTCATGGGTGCTGCATTTCAAGAGCTCCTAAAGAAGAAAGATATTCAGTTTCGAGCTGCACGGAATCCTGATATAAAAGCCGCAATTGTGGAAAGATTTAATCGAACATCGAAAGAAAGAATGTGGCGATACTTCACGTATACTCGCGCGAAGCGATACATCAATGTGCTGCAAAATATAGTGTCTGCATATAATAAAGCCCGGCCTAGCAGCATAAAAATGGCCCCGGTAACGGTGACTCTTGTCACTGCAGCTCAAGCTCGTGCTAATTTGATGCAGCGTTACAAGGATTCGGAGCGAGAACACATCCCTAAATACGGGATCGGTGATGTTGTACGAATCAGTAGTGCAAAAGCGGCCTTCGCAAAAGATCACGAGAGCGGCTGGAGCAGCAAGCTATTCAAAATTCATCGCATATCGACGACTAGTTGGCCGACGGTGTACTTTTTACGCGATCTTCACGGCGAAGATATTGACGGCATTTTTTACGAGGCTGAGTTATCGAGAGTTCGTACTATTACCGAAAAAAATAAAAAATCCCGATGAGAGACGAATTTTATATCGTTTTACCGAGCAACAGCAGTATGAAATATTACCCGGAAAATACGACAACGCGTAATACCACACAATTGCCACAGCGCGTATCCTTGCAAGGCAATTGGGCCGTTGGACTTACAGAAATACATATATCCATGACGATTCTGCATATACCTCAGGAAGACGAGCAGAACTTTATCAAGACCGCACCGTATAAAGTACAATCGGGTATTCACTCTCCTGCTATTGACTTTGAAAAGAGCTACGTGTATGTTCCACCCGGTGTATATAAGAGTATAGACTCATTGCTTGAAGTAATATATGAACTACACGGCGTTGCTGGTCATTTACTATTTCAGCGCACTCGCAATGGCTACGTCCAAGTAACCCGTATTTGCGATTCTTGCGAAAATTTCATTCATGCTTTCCATTTCTCACCAAGGCTCAACAAGATTTTAGGGTTTACCACACCCAGCAGTGTGGCGCTCCCGTTTGCATTCAGAGATGTTGGCTATACAGGCGCACGACCTGCCAGCCTAACTAATGCTATTCCCGATATGTTATTCGTTTATACGGATAGTTGTGAACCCTACATTACCGGTGATGTGCATGCACCTCTGTTACGTGTTGTACCATCTTATACCGCGGATAGCAACAATTACGGCTCTGTGAAGATTATACGTTTTTCGCCACCACGCTACGTACCTCTGCTTCATACAAACTGTCAATCGATCGATATCGATATAAGGGATGAGTTTGGGCAGCCGATACCATTTGAGTACGGGACGCTGACGGTGACATTACAGTTCAAGCGTATGGATTAGAGAAGGCATCGCAAGACTTATTACGATGAATACTTTGATATGCAGACGGGTGGTGCTCGGACCGGATATGAGGGTATCAGTAACGTGTACATAGGCTCACCGAATCAAAGGGGCCGAGGGATTGGCAGTTTTCTTGGTGGCCTTTTCCGCCGTATTATACCTCTTTTGAAGAATGGAGCACGGGCTGTCGGACAGGAGGCTCTGCGTGCCAGTGTTAATGTTGCCACCGATATAATGGACAATGGTGTACGGTCAAGAGAAGCGTTCAAAACGCGTCTACGCGAGTCTGGCGAAAATCTAAGGCGAAAGGCGGAGGAAAAAATTGATACGCTCATGAAGGGTTCTGGCTATAAAATGGCCAAAATTAATCGATCTCGGCATTCCATTTCCGGCCGCGGTGTGCGACGTATCCATAGTGTGAACAAAAGAAAGAAAGGTACGTCTTCGTCGAGAAAACCGAGAAAGCGGGCAACGGAAAAGAGGAGGATAAATAAGAGACGGACAACCAAGAAGAAGAAGGCTCTACGGACGGTGGCTGATATTTTCGCATAGAGAGAGGGTAAATATGGCTTTCTTACACACACACACACTCTTTCGAGTGTTTAAAGTCAGAGCTCGAGCTATTTACACTGCCTCCTACACAAACCACCATCGAGGGAACACAATGGGTGTACTACAAACCGATCTTCCCTTTAACGGATGATTCACCAATTGAGTTTGTGGTACCTGGTCAGGGTGATGAATACATTGATCTTGCTCACACCATGCTAAGCATGCGCGTTCAAATACAGTGTTTGGCTGAGAAGCCTGATTCAACGATTGAAATAGGCCCCGTCAATAATCTGATGCATTAAATGTTTAATCAAGTAGATGTGTTTTTCGAGCAGAAACTTGTATCGCCCCCGAATAACGCGTATGTATACAGATCATACATTGAAACACTGCTCAATTATGGAGACAGCGCAAAAAACTCCCATCTGACGAGTGTGCTCTGGTTCGCCGATACACCGGGAAAAATGGAGGACACAGATACAGCCAACGGTGGGCTTATTAGCCGCAGAGACCTTCTTAGCAGTGGAAAAACTATTGATCTCCTCGTTCATCTTCACTGTGATGTCTTTAACCAAGAGAGATTCTTATTGAACGGTGTTGAAATGCGGCTGCGACTCGTACGCACGAATAATTCATTTTGCCTTATGGGCGGGACGGCAGACAATAAAATACATATTGTCGAAGCGTCGCTTCTCGTACGTCGCGCCAAGATAGCACCTGGTATACTTTTAGCACTTGCAAGAACTCTGTGTAAAGCTACGGCAAAATATCCCCTGACACGCGTGGAGGTAGAGGCTATATCCATGCATAGCGGAGTACATGGCGAAACTCTCGATAATGTAATCCTCGGCCAGCTACCAAAACGTATCATCATCGGTTTCGTCGATAATAAAGCGTTCAACGGCTGCCGCTATAAAAACCCGTTCGATTTTAAAAATTATCAAATCAATTATCTATCGTTGTATGTGGATGGTATGCAAATACCGTCAAAGGCTCTGCAGCCCGACTTTCCAAAATCGAAGCTTTACGTAAACGCGTATCATACTCTGTTCTCCGGAACGGGTATTCACTTTTTCAATGAAGGTAATTCACGGGAGGCCTACCCCGAAGGGGTAGGCCTTTTCGCGATTGATCTTACGCCTGATTTATCAGCAAACAGCAGTACTCATTGGAATTTGGTAAAACACGGCAGTGTTAGAATAGAAGTACAATTCGAAAAGGCTCTCGCATCAACGTTAAATTGTATTGTGTACGCCGAGTATGATAATGTGCTGGAGATTGACTCATCCAGACAAGTAATCGTTGACTTTTCTGGATAGTCAGCAGAATTTGTATCCGCCGAGCTAGGTCTCCGTGACGCAAAGAGCTGAACAGTATTATCAGAGAGAGCAACGAGAAAGCGTCATGAATATCGCAATCGATATACAGGGTTTGCGAGATAAAAACAATCGTTTTGTGCCGAAAGAAGTTGCGATCATTTGCCTACACGGGCCGTACACCACTTATTGGCTTGTGTCTTCACCTCACGATAATGAGGATCTATCACCGGCGCTGGAGCGTCAGAATTCCTGGTTGACTAGAAATAATCATGGTTTACAATGGCGTGAGGGCGATACAACGTCGCAACATATGGAATCAATTTTGAAAAATATTGCGGAACAATCTGATCGAATATTCACAAGGGGCTCAATAAAATCAGAGTACCTGGCGCAACTGACAGGTTGCTTCATTATAAATTTAGAGAAGGAGGAGGCTCCTTCATTCCGCTATCTTCATCAGGACGACACTCGTTGCATATACCACGGATCGCTACATAACAATCTCACGTACAAATGTGCGCTGAATAATGCGAAACAAATAAAAGATTGGCTTTGTCATAAAGATCGCATCGACTCCTTATGGGAATATAGAACGACCACGAGCTGGAGCTTAGACGGGCCTCGCGAGGAAAAGAAAAAAAAACCTTCTGCTTCAGGCTGCTATGAACAGTCTAGAAATTCTGCAGGCCTTGCGGAACATACCAGACCACACGATAGGCGTATACCCAGCCGATCGTATCCCGAAGGTGTGGACGTGGCCAACAGATTTTGTCGTTAATACCGATGGCCACAAATTACCCGGATCCCACTGGGTCGCCATGTACGTCGATCGAACTGGAGAAGGACGATACTTTGACAGCTACGGGATCCCTCCAATCGTTCCGCAGCATCTCATCCGACTCCGAAGAAACTGCAAGCTTTTCCGATGCAACGCTACTCAGCTTCAGGGTCCAGATTCGCAGTGTTGCGGACAGTATTGCATTATGTTTCTTCATTATATGTCTACTGGCTTTGGTATTAATAAGTTTCGGAGCGTATTTTCAGATGATTTATCCCGAAATGATAAAACAGTGAACGATTATTATAATGCGTATATAAAAAAACGCGAAAAGTCTAAGCCTCGGGGCAAAGTTTTCAACATGGACTCTGCGGTTGGTGGTGGCTGTGGTACAAATAATTTTAATCATAATAACTTACACTGTATACAGAACTGTTGTTCCCGTCTACGGCAATAATGAATCTAATTTTAATATAAGAAATAAAATCGACATTGAAATTTTTCACGTTTTATTTTTTCTACCTATCCTTGAACTGCCATCACGCGCCTTGGAGTCAGCCTTCTTTGGGTACAAAAGTCACTTTTAGTGACTATCATATTTCAAGCGGAATGTGCATCAAACCATCGATTCTTCGAATCGGTAGGAAAAAAATTATTTTTGCCTTTGTTATGTGTAAGGAAATGAGTCATCATTATAGGGTATCATATGTAGACGATCAGATTTCTTTTTGTCTTTGGTATTTCTAATAAAATGAGTAATCTTTATAGTGGGGGGAGGTCTAGTGGAGGGGCTACTGCAGAGTATAAGTTAGACCCTGGAGAACGACCATCATTCGCGATCAAACCGTGGTCAGATATCGAAGTAAACTTCAAAACTCTTAAAGACTTTTATTTGCTGTCATTTGAGGTGTATGCTGAGAAAACGACGCGAATTCAAGCGGCGAATAGAAGCACTTTCACACGACATTGCGAGTATCAAAGCAGTAATACAAGCGAGATTGCAATTTCTCTCTTTAACACGAAAATTTGACGAACTCGATATTTACGATGGATTTCGCACGAATCAACAAAGTGGAACAAACGGCCGCGTTTTTACCTGTGAAAAAGTTATCGGAACTAGAGTTTAAAAAAGACTACAGCATCAGTGACATAAGAACCGTTCAAACTAAATGGGGCACGCGTATCGTCATCGACGTGGAAAACACATGTGCGTGCTTCCTACCAGCCAGATTCGTCCAACTGTTCGAAAAAGACGATCAGCTATTTCAGCAGATTATAGCCGCAGCCCGTGAAAATAATTTGGCCATGGAATATCGTGGAACAAAATTCAATAATCTGGAATTCAAACCGTCAACAAATCATGCGATGTATGCGAAACGTGCTAAGAATCTACGTGCGCTACTGCTACCGTTCGCCTATAAGCTAAATAATTTGGGGACGAATTCTGTGTGGGTGGGCGTTATATTTGTCGGAACGGTACGTTACGGCCTGTGATTAGCTTCAAATGTTATATCCATGGTTGTTTAACTATGGACGGTCGTTCTTGGCACGATTTTCAAAATCATTTCAACATAGAGGATGAAGAAGACCCTGCACATCGCTCGTTACCGATATTCTGTTTTACGAAAGAGCATCTCATTATACTGTCATTATTACAAGCCAGTATAAACAGAAATATCTCGTGGCTTCGCCGTGTTAGCAACGAGGTAACAAATTGCAGAGACTCTTTTGTAGATGCAATAACATCGGAAACATCAATTTTTACAACGAGCTGCATACGCCGTAATATTCGCACGAAGCGTGCGAAAATGCGAGAGAGAGCTACCCAAAAACGAACATCGCCGAATAATTCATATAACGAATTACCTACTTGTAGAAAAACAACGATAATTGACAATCTACTGACGCATCATTTGGATTACATAGTTAAAACTGTTATAGCCCGTAAAAGATAAATCCTTTTTTCATTGTATTAAAGCATTAAGTATAATTAAGTGAAAATGTATATAAAATTAAGTAAAGAGAAAATAAGTATGGATTATTATTATTATTTGAATAATGATAATAATCGGACCACTATGGCGAACCCTCAGAACTCTTCCCCCCCTCCATCATTACCTCTCCCCACCACGACCCCACCACGCTCGGAAAGAGGCTCCGACGCGGGGGGAAAGTGGAGGAGATAGGAGTGGGGATAGGAGTGGGGGTCGCCATAGTGGTCCACATACTACTTATGCTGAACTACGGTGCTCGCAGAAAGACGCGAAATAAAAAAGATGCTGTATAGGCTAAACAGTCAGTCGTATCTCAGGGCTCCGTTTACTCTTATATTAATTACAAAGGGGCTCATTTACGCGGACCACGTGCATTTTTGCGGACCATGCATTTCTTGGAGAACGCACCTTCAATATCGTCACAGCATCTTCTCTGCTGCTGTATATTATAGCACGTAGACTTCAGTCGTTATTGAGCAGGCAAAGAATTCAGTTCGCGAGCGAGAAATTTTATTTCAAATTAAAAAAAAATTAAAAAAAAAAAAAAAATGTATCCCCAATACAAAGACGATGTTCCGTTGGGTGCATTTTGGTGTCGAGTGATCGGGGTACTTAGTGCTCAGTTTGTAGTCATACTCACCGCCGAAATGGTGGATGCGTATGAACAGTTGGCCCAATTGTTGTGCGATTTTTATATCGCACAACAAGAAGGCACCGTTATGACGATCGATGATATCCTGGCGGGAGCTTCGTGCGTCGCGCGGTGCGGTATGACCATGTTACGTGGGGAGATAGTTTATTCCGACGACGCCGGATTCACGGAGGTACGCCTCATCGACGAGGGGTACACCGAATATTTCGAGCCCGCGGATCTATACGAGCCGGAACCGTTGTTCGCCATGCTACCACCCCAGTGTGTGGTATGTCGATTGATGGGCCTGGCTGGCGTGGACGACGATGGTATCATGGCCCTTTTAGAAGACCTGTGCCTCAACGAACTCATCATGGTGGCTCGCATGGCGTACCATAGTCATGATATACCATGTATACGCCTGCGGTGCCCTGATCGTAGGGATGTAGGGGGCATTTTGATAGATGCCCTCGGTGGCCACATACCCTACGATCGGGGGTACCACGATGAAGAGTTCGAAAAGGGCGGTGATGCGTAGCGAGTCCATTTGTGCGCGCGCTCGTGTGTGTGTGTGTGTGTGTGTGTGTGTGTGTGTGTGTGTGTGTGTGTGTGTGCGTGTGTTCGTGCGTGCGTGCGTGCGTGCGTGCGTGCGTGCGCGCGTGCGTGCGTGCGTGCGTGCGTACGTGCGTGTGTGTGTGTGCGTGTGCCCCTTAGTGCACCGGCTGTGGGCGTCGCCGGAGCGGCGTGAGGATCTCCCCAACAGTCACGTAAGTTTTTTATATTTATTAATAAATAAAAAAGAGAAAAAAGTATGGATTATTATTATTTGAATAATGATAATAATCGGACCACTATGGCGAACCCTCAGAACTCTTTCCCCCCACTACATCTTCCCACCACGACCCCACCACACTCGGAAAGAGGCTCCGGCGCCGGGGGAAAGTGGAGGGGATGGGAGTGGGGATAGGAGTGGGGGTCGCCAGAGTGGTCCATATACTACTTCTATCAAACGCTGGAACGTCGCGGGCGCGTTTGTCAGACCGTACGGCATACGAACGTATTCGAAGAGGCCGCGTCCCTCGACAACGAAGGCAGTGTACTCCCTGCTCTTTGGGTCCATCGGGATCTGGTGGAACGCTTTGCTGAGGTCGAGGGTGCTAACCACGAGTCTATCTATCATGGAGTCCAAGATTCTGTCCATGCGGCGTAATGGGTACGCGGATTTTTTCGTAACGCGATTCAATCGCCGATAATCCACGCAAAATCTGTATTTACCCGTTTTCTTGAGCGCTAAGACGGGTGGACTCGACCATGCGCTTTTACTCGGTACAATAAATCCTTTCTCCAATAAACGGTCGATTTCTTCGTTCAAAATTTTGTTAATCGCGGGGCTTCTTCGATATGGTTTCTGTCTGATAGGCGTCTCGTCAGTCAGTTCTATAACGTGAGTCGTCAACGGCGTACTTAGAAGCTTCTTGCGCTTTAAAGTTTTCGTCGAGGAATATTTCCAAATCTTTTTGTTCGTTTGACATTAATTCTTGAATTTGCATCGACTTTAATTTTTCGTTGCTTTTTCCAAATGGTTCAACTGGGATTTTTAAACTTGAATCTTTTATTTTCCAGAACTTCTTACTCCCGTCGATTATGATTCCCCAGGGTAATAGGAAATCCATTCCAGAAATTATTGGCGTAGTTAGACCATCGAGTATCGCGAACAATTGCTCGCCGTAACAGTCGTGGACGTCTATTAGAAATTTCGCGGAGAAGCGCGGCATTGCAACGTGGTCTTTTTGTGCGAGCTGTACTCCTACGCATGAAATTGCGTCTCTAATTGGGTCGCAAATTTGGAACGCTCGTACTCGCTCGTAAGCACTGCCACTTAAAAAACTGCGGTCGCTTCCGGTATCTAATATTCCCTGTAAGGTACATTCGTCGATTTTTACAGTGACGGGGATGATGCTGCGCTCTCGAGGCGGTAAGGATGACGCGTGCCCTTTAAATACGCGACGCGTCCCTATCTCGCTTGATAAATCTTGCGCTTTCTGTAAACTTTCGGTGTTACCGACGCCAAGCAATACGTTACTCGACAGAAGGCGAGGCCTTGCGCTTATCGCGGCTGTTGGCTCTATCCCGTCTTCGTCCTCGGTATACTCGGTTTCCGAGACGGTGTATGAACTATCGTCTGGACACGGGTCCGTGAGATCGTCGAGTCGCGTGTGCGTATCTATTTCTGCCAGACGATGCGTCGGATCTTCCTGAATCACCGAGTTTCTGTCCCGTCCTTCTTTGTTATTTACTATTACAATGTCGCGTTCGATATTATCTCTTTCAAATCTAATTTTCCCTACGGGGATCGCGTTGCCTAAATCGTCGTTGTATTCAATTTTGTCATAATCGATTTGTTCGTTTGCCAGTTTCGTTTGTCGGGGCAATTCGTTTTTATCCGAGGTCTTGTCAGGAAGTAGGGATAGGCCTAGTCCTTCCTGACTTCTTTCGCGTTTTTTGAAGGCGAACGGGGTCTCGCGTTTTCTCGCGAATTGTCGCGAGGTTTTTCGCGCGTGTGAGGCGAGTTTTCGCGCTCGTTGCAGCGGTTCGCATAGTGACCCTCGCGGTTGCACTTGTAGCAACGAATCACGCGATTGTTACCCCCGTACGAATGTTGCGCGTTCCTTCGTAGTATCGCGACCTATAACGACGTTGGTCATTGTAGTGATCGTTGGGGTATCGCGACCTACACTCGCTGTCCGAATCTCGTTTATTACGCGGTGACGATCGACGTCTCTCCCCCCCCTTCTGCGACAAAGCAGGAGAATGAAGAGCAGGAGTCACTCGAGGACGATCGACGACGCGCCTGGCTCACCTTCTTTTTTCTCGGATACCTCTTACCTCTCACCTCCGTATTTTTGAAATTCTCGGACATCATTGCATATAATTTGTCGAAACCTTCGGTAACGGATTTGTGCATCGACGCGACTGCATCGTCCGTTTGTTTAGTTTCTTCGGTTTTTGAATTTTTCCCCTGAGAGATTTTCGCATTCCCGCGGTTTTTAGTTTTCTTTTTTTTCCGATCTCCGAGTCAGAATTTTTCGCGATTTCTGTTTGCGCGTCGATCACGTGCATTCGTTGTTGGCTACCCGAATTCTTTGAGTCGCGCGCGTACTCCTCGCGTTGTTTATCGGCCTGTGCGATAAGCTCGTTTTTCTCTTCGTATTCGCGAATTTTTTTTATGAGTGAGTCATACGAATCAAATTCTTTCCTATTGAACTGCATCAATAATTTCGAGTTTAACCCCGAGTAAATTTTGTCCAGTTGATGTTTTATCGCGACTTTATCTTTTAGTTTAGTGTACATTTCGGATACGCGAATTACGTAATCAATCGCGGATTCTTTTGGTTTTTGTACGCGTTTCTGGATCTTGAAATTCAGATTTTGATCGTCCTTGAGCTCACCAAAAGCCTGAAGAAAGTTTGACGTGAAATCGTTCCACGAGGTCCACTCCGAGTGAAAGACCTTGTACCAAATGAACGCGGAACCCGTGAGTACTTCCGGTAGAACATCAAGCGCATCGTGTTGATTTATTCGTGACGCCGAGATTTTACGTTCGAGTTCGTCAAGGAAATCGTCTGCGTCGAGTTTTCCCGGGTATTTCAAATCCCACGACCGAAAAATTTTATTTACGTTTTGTGGGGTACGGTCGCGTCTACGCGGTCTACGATCTGCATCGGAGTCTGAACTAGTACGGGCGTTCGCGCTGTTATCAGTCGAACCCGTGCGGTCGTGTATTTCGACAACGTCGTTAAAGCGTAATGCACGCGGTTGATTTGACGTCGTCATTACCGGGGTGGAATACGTACGCGTTGTGGACGTTAGCACGGGGCCGCTCCACGTTGAAAACGTGGTTATCGTTGTCGCCGTCGTTGACGTCGCGGTTTGCACGCTTGGCAGGAATTCGAATGATTTTTCGGTCCGGCGTTCGCGATTTCGTTTACGTAAGCTCCCTATCGGATCTTCCGCGCATTCCCACTGTGATTTGTCCGGTATTTGTGCCAATAATCTTTTATCAAGCTCGTCTCTAAATTTCGCGTACATCGCCTCGTTATTTTTCTCGATCCGTTCTTCCGTGTACCTGATTATACTGCCCTGAAAGTTTTCTAATTTTTCGTTCATACGTTGCGCTTGTTCTTGATACCGTTCCTGAGAAGTCGTTTGAATAGACATAAGCATGTCGAATCTGCGCATTATTCCCCCCATATCTATAGGCAGCATTTGCCCCTGATCCGCGTGTTTTTCTTTTTGTTTTTGAGCCGCGCCCTGTTTATCCGTTTGTTTAGGGATCGCGCCTAAATTTTTTCTGCATATTTTGTGAATCAATTTTATCAGAATTATCGACCATGGTCGCATTGAATTCTTCGTTTGATGAGCCGTTACCCGAACCCGGAGGTGTGCGCTGTAGTGAAAGTCCCTTGAAGACCCTGGCAGTTGCACGCGTTACCCTTTTATTATTTTCGGAAGAATCGGAATTGCTCATTTTGGAGAATCAATTATTTAAATTTTTCTGACAAATCTTGAATCGAAATAATTGTAAATATTCCCACGGTCAAGTCTTTCACGAAATATTCGAGTAGAAATCTTAGCGCGTGCTGCAAATATTGATTCGAACAAGAGGCTCATCTCGTTATTTTTCTTTTATTTCTTTCGTGGATGTATATACCTCTAAGAGTCGCGCGGTCTGTTTGAGTTTGGGCCGTGCGTGTGTCCGAGCGTAGAGACAAGGGCTATAGCTCTCTCTCTCGCGCGCGTTCTTGCGCGCTCAAGGCCCCGAGTGTACGGTCGAACAAAGGCAATAAATACGCACGAGAGAAAGAAAAAGTTTTCGTCGAATCTATATGTCGTACTAATGCGTATAGTTTTTCTGCTTAATGCTCGGAACTATGTCGTTAAGCGACGTCAAATATTCTTTCAAAATTCTCTCGAATATTCTCTCGAAAAAATTTTCATTCTGTTGTACATAATTTTCACATCTTTTTAACAATAAATTCATACAATTAAATAAAGTAAACAATCCTTATGCATAATGTAACACCTTATATTAATCCCGTAATTTTTCGATAAATTCAATACGCGTTTAATTAATCCAATTTCTGCGTGTCTCAACAAAATTGCAACAATTAACAATAGATTCAATTTTTCATGAATTTCACACAGAATTCTCCTATGAATCTGTTCACCTTTTCCAATTTCTCAAATATATCAAAGTTTACTCATAATGATTTTTCGTTTCGATTATTTTTCTAATGCCGATGCGTTTAGAAAGTTACAATAAAGAAAAATTCACGTTGGGCGCCATTAATGTGGGTAAATCTACTTGCTAGCTCGTAGATGCATGGGCGTAAAGATTTCCCGACACAAAATCTTGATTTTACTTCCGCCTTACTTATTAACGCGAGAGATATTGGGAGGGGAAAAAAAAGTAAGCTAATCAAGCATGCCAGCAGTGAAATTACAGGAAAGATGGAGGGAGAAAACATTCCAGACTTACCTAGTTGGTTGTTGCACGCCTCTACCGCCGATGTTTCTCGAGTAATTCACACGCCCATAAAACTGAACTTCTAATTTATTGCGCTCTCACAATGTTTAATCAATTATACGACTCGATATAACTCAAAAATGCTAGGGCCTTCATTATTCGACTAGCTGTGCGGACGTGGTCTTCTATATTCTCTCTCTTTTGTATTTCGTATTAGAAGGGCTCAGGCGAGAGTCGACACGCTGTCTCCTGACGTTCGGTAACGAGCCTCGCCACTGAGTGTGGCCGAATTGTCGCTTCCGCGTGCTCCCCGGTCGATGGGCCATCGATGGCGTAGAGTGGGAGACATAGAGTGCGCAGAGAATCATGCACGTAGGGCGTATGTCCAGCAGCGCTTCTTCTTTCTTCCGCCCTCTTGGAAACTCGCAGCGCGAAATTATGAAAAAAAAAATGCATATTGTCAAGCAGCGCGCTATGCGCACTGCCCAACAACAACCCTGGCCTCTCGCATGGCGCAACCGACGATGCAGCCAGTTGTAAACGCAAAAAGAGTAGCGGTTCGCTACAGCGTACATTGGTATCCGCAAACAGCTTGAAAAAGTGATCGTGCCTGATGTTTACACTGAAGATACAATTCAAGTCTTGGTTAACGTCGATGGTGCTCCACTTTACAATCGAGCATCTATAACTTTATGGCCCATAGTAATCCAGATATTGGCGGTAGGTTATGAAATCGACCCGTTGATTGTAGGTGCTTTCCGTGGAGTTACAAAGCCAAAATTTGTAAATAAATATTTGTTCGACTTTGTCGAGGAAATTTCAGAGTTGATTAACTATGGCATTACGATAAAAGGAAAAGACTACATCTTTAAAGTCGTGGCATTTGTCTGTGATACACCCGCAAGAAGTTTTATAAAGTGCACAAAGGGTCATACTGGTTTTTACTCATGCGAACGGTGTGAAGTCAAGGGTGAAACAAGGGGATATAACACACGAGTATTTCCTGAGATGGACTGTCAATTGCGAACGGAAGCATCGTTTCGGCAAAAGACTCAACCAGATCACCACAAAAAATACACGAATTCTCCATTGCTTAATATCCCTCGATTTGATCCAATTAACCAAGTTACTCTCGATTATATGCATTTGTTATGCGTAGGGGTAATGAAATTTCTATTGGATAAATGGGTTAATGGAAATCGACGAGATCGGTGTACGTTAAGCCCTGATGCACTATTAAAACTACAGAAAATTCTCGATGAATGCGTCACCCCAAAAGTGCCCCACGAATTCCAATGCAAGAAATACGATCTCAGTGACTTGGTTAATTGGAAGGCAACGCAAACCCGATTTTTCCTACTATATTGCAGTCTTATCATGAAACTATTCCTCTTAAAAAAAAGTGTATCAACATTTCATGTTGCTATTTGCTGCCAGTCGACTACTGTGAGAAGAAAATGTGACCGTCGGAAAAGCACAGGAGGCAAAAGTATTGTTACGGAAGTTTTTCAAAAAGATGCCAAACAATAATGGCGATTGCTGTCAGACCGTGAATATGCATAATCTGATCCACGTTACAGATGACGTTGTCAAATTACAAATGCCTTTAACCAGGTTTTCGTCATTTCCATTTGAAAATTACATTGGCAAGTTAAAAAGATTGGTACGAACAACTCATGCACCATTGGCACAAAACTTCGAAGATTGTCTGAAATTTAAACTATGTCCAATAACGTTATCCGAAAGATACCGATATTTTCTAACTGTAGCCAAAATAAACAAAAAAGGTCAATATTCACAAAAATCAAAATAAAAAACGTCTTTGTGAGCATTTTCCCTCCTGACAACATTGTGGCTACCGAAAACAACGATATTGTTCGTATCTCGGAAATTATCTTACCCGAGGAAATGGAAATGACCAACGTGGAATCGATTCCAGAGACTGCAGTTTTCCATGGGTATAGAATCGAAACATTTACTATCGATGTATTTGATAAACCATGCTCATCGAGGGAAATTGGTATACTGAAGCTAAAACGTAGTTAAAAAAAAAACAACTTATCAATTATCCAGTATAAGAAATAAAATCATACAACTGAATATTGAAGATTGTTCATATGCAGTGCTATTACTTCATGGACAATAATCAGAACACTCGCAAATCGAAACGCTGCGTGGTAGTAGAGAAACATGTCGCGAGTGATAGAAGACTCGAAAAATTGCATGCAATGTGCAGAGCACCAGATAATAACTCGAGGTCAGAAATTTGTGTACGAAGCGAACATTTCAATAAAACTATCGAGATAAAGAATGTAAGCTATTTAATCATTCAGGAACCGGAGAAAGTTTGTACACGATCGCATTTACAGCTCATTATGAAGGGTAAGTATTATTTTAATTAGTAATCAATCAGTACTTCGATCATTGAGTTTATATTAGCATCTTCTTGGGAGTTTTTTTGTTTCCAATCGAACAATCTTCATTAGTTGAATCGATGCGATTGCCTTATAACCTTGGAACATACTTTTGATGCCTTATTAACTTCTGCTATTATATTGCGTAACTTCATAATTTATATATTTGCTGCGCATAAGCACTCTACGCAGTCTCCAACATAATTCATACATTTTTTTTGACTTTCTAATCTCTTTTTTAAATCTTTTTTTCTCTCACCGTTAACTTTTCAAAATCTTTTTCTCTCTCACCGCTAGCTTTTTGAAATCTTTTTGGGTGGAGTTCCGAAAGCCCGAAACCTCTGATTCGTTTAAAACTTTGCACAGACCTTCTATTTGATAATATAAAACTACCCTTAAAAGGAGTTTTGGCGACTCGCAGTAGTTTTCGAGATATCGAATTTTGAAAAATTCATAAATTAACACGCGCGTGTACCGTAGCGCGCATTTATATCCCTACTCTTTCGACATGTTAGGACACGTTTGTTGCGCGTTCGCTCCTGTGTGTGTGCGTGTGTGTGTGTGTGTGTGTGTGTGTGTGTGTGTGTGTGTGTGTGTGTGTGTGTGTGTGTGTGTGTGTGTGTGTGTGTGTGTGTGCGTGCGTGCGTGTGTGTGCGTGTGTGTGCGTGTGTGTGTGCGTGTGTGTGCGTGTGTGTGTGCGTGTGTGTGCGTGCGTGTGTGTGCGTGTGCGTGTGTGCTCCTGTGTGTGTGCGTGTGTGTGTGTGTGTGCGTGCGTGTGTGTGCGTGTGTGCGCGTGTGCGTGCGTGTGCGTGTGTGTGTGCGTGTGTGTGTGCGTGTGTGTGTGCGTGTGTGTGCGTTTGTGTGCGTGTGTGTGTGTGTGCGTGCTCGGTGAGTTTTATGCACTGAAAGCTGGGTTTTGGTTTTCGGTTTGGGTTTGGGTTTTTCGGTTTGGGTTTGGGTTGTTTGAGTTTCCTTTTTCGGTTAGGGTTTGGGTTGTTTGAGTTTCCTTTTTTGGTTTGGGTTTGGGTTTTCGGTTTGGGCTCCGTTATTCCGGTTTGGGTTTGGGTTGTTTGAGTTCCCTTTTTCGGTTAGGGTTTGGGTTGTTTGAGTTTCCTTTTTTGGTTTGGGTTTGGGTTTTCGGTTTGGGTTCCGTTTTTCCGGTTTGGGTTGGGTTGTTTGAGTTTCCTTTTTCAGTTTGGGTTTGGGTTTGGGTTTTTCGGTTTTGGTTCGGGTTGTTTGAGTTTCCTTTTTCGGTTAGGGTGTGGGTTTGGGTTTGGGTTTTTCGGTTTTGGTTCGGGTTGTTTGAGTTTCCTTTTTCGGTTTGGGTTTGGGTTTGGACTTTTTGGTTTGGGTTTGGGTTTGGGTTTTTCGGTTTGAGTTTGGGTTGTTTGAGTTTCCTTTTTCGGTTAGGGTTTGGGTTGTTTGAGTTTCCTTTTTCGGTTTGGGTTTGGGTTTGGGTTTTTCGGTTTGGGTTTGGGTTGTTTGAGTTTCCTATTTCGGTCAGGGTTTGGGTTGTTTGAGTTCCCTTTTTTGGTTACGGTTTGGGTTGTTTTACTTCCCTTTTCCGGTTTGGGTTTTGGGTTCCGGCTTCGGTTTGGGTTTGGTGTTTCTGTTTTGGTTTTTTTTTTCGGTTTGGGTTTGGGTTTTGGCTTATAAATAAATATAAATGGGTTTGGCATATAAGCTCAGTAAGAATACACCTCGACATATGTATGGAAATGATAAGATGCATAGTCAAAAAAAAAGTTCAAAATTCGATATCTCGAAAACTACTGCGAGTCGCCAAAAATCCTTTTAAGGGTAGTTTTATCTTATCGAATAGAAGGTCTGTGCAAAGTTTCAAACGAATCGGAGGTTTTGGGTTTTCGGAACTTTATCCGTCACCGATATCCTTTTAAAAGATTTTTCTCACTCTCCGATATGTTTTCAAAACATTTTTCTCTCACCGATATATTTTAGAAAAAAAT
Source organism: Rhorus exstirpatorius (assembly GCA_963564615.1). Lineage (NCBI taxonomy): Eukaryota > Metazoa > Arthropoda > Insecta > Hymenoptera > Ichneumonidae > Rhorus > Rhorus exstirpatorius. The sequence goes on from OY751316.1 coordinate 2,993,829, forward strand.
TTCACTATTCCTGAAATATTTTTCTCTATCACTAATACCTATAAAAACTTTTTTTTTCTCTTTCCGATACCTTTTGCAAATTTTTTTTCTCTCTGATATATTTTTAAAATCTTCTTTTCTCGATATGTTTTAAGAATTTTTTTCTTCTTTCCCGATATCTTTTAAATATCATTTTCCTTCACACAGATATATTTTCAAAATCATTTCCTTTGTAACCGCTAGCTTTTCAATATCTGTTTTTCTCTCACCGATAACTGTCAAATCTTTTTCTGTTCAAGGATAAAAATCCAAACTATCAATTTTTGTTTACTTCTCTACCACAGCACATCATAGACAGACAAATGTGACAAGCTTTTGTATTGTGCTGTTATATCATAAAAAATGATTTTCGATAACTATTTTTAAAGTAATGACCACACTTTTTCAATTATCTCTCGAATATTGTCCTAAATTTTTCGTGTATTTTATGATCGACAGAAGCAATATTAATCGAACTATCAGTAGTGTTTGGCATGAAAGATAGTTATATTATGTAGTCACATGCAAAAGTAAGAAAATGAACCTTGAGAACAATTATATTTGAATATTTGCCCAAAAAAAACCTTCAATTTCCGGTTGTCGAAGCATTCTAAGGGTATGTTTCGATATAAGCTTGAAACGCTTGAAGCACCCATTGCGGTGTAGGTACACTTTCGCGCATAGAGCGTGCTTCAAGCGAATATGGGAACATACCCAAAGGGTGGGGGCTAGCGCGTGGCAACTCTAGTCCTTACATGTGTGGACAACTTCTCACATCCAACTATATTGTTCACAGTTCATGCCATTGGAACAAAGAACAAAGAAGAAAGAGCGCCTCGTGTTTTCCGCAACGAACAAGAAAAATTTGTGCATTTCAGCGATAAATAATCGAACACATAAAAACAAATATACTGCTGAATATTCACGGTAAGTGTTAGTTTAATCGAGATTATCAATAGCCAAAATACAATAATGAATCCACTTGTTTTCGGAAATGCAGTCATAAACGTATGCATAACCGCCACGTGGTGACGAATTTCGAGATAATGTGATGTAATGTTGTTTTTTTTTGTGAAGCAATATCGTCCTGTTGTAAAAGATACAATAGTGGTTACAGAAAAAAATAAAACAATTTTACTAAAACAATTTATAAATGTCTGACGGTGAGACTCTTCAAGGATGAAAATTAACCTATAATTTTCCACGTGTATACGTCACAATGAAAACTAAAAAATCTGCCACGATATTGTATTAGCATCTTCATGGAAGTTTTTTGTTTTCAATCGATCAATCTTCATTAGTTGAATCCATGCGATTGCATGGATATTGATCGATTAAAAACAAAAAAACTTCCATGAAGATGCTAATACAAATTCGTGGCAGATTTTTCAGTTTTCATTGTGACGTATACACATGGAAAATTATAGGTTAATGTTCATCCTTGAAGAGTCTCAATCCTTGAAGAGTCTCATGCGATTGCATGGATACAACTAATGAAGATTGATCGATTGAAAACAAATAAACTTTCATGAAGATGCAATCGCATGGATTCGACTAGAGAAGATTAATCGATTGAAAGCAACAAAAAATCCCATGAAGATGCTAATACGAATTCGTGTCAGATTTTTCAGTTTTCATTGAGACGTATGCACATGGAAAAATATAGGTTAATTTAATCCTTGAAGAGTCTCACCGTCAGACGCTTATAACTTATTTCAGTAAAATTATGTTTTATATTTTTCTGTTTTCTCCAACATAATTCACACATTTATTTGCCTTTCTGATCTCTTTTTTAAATCTTTTTTTCTCTCACCGATAACTTTTAAAAATGTTTTTTTTCTCACCGGTATCCTTCTAAAATATTTTTCTCACTCTTCGATATATTTTCAAAATATTTCTCTCTCACCGATACCTTTTGCGAATATTTTTTTCTCTGATATATTTTTTAAATCTTTTTTTCTCATCGTTATGTTTAAAAAATTTTTATTTTTCTTCCCGGTATCTTTTTAAAATCATTTTCCTTCACACAGATAAATTTTTAAAATAATTTTTTCTCTGGCCGCTAGCTTTTTCAAATCTTCTTTTTCTCTCCGATCGCTTTTTTTATATTTTTTTCTCTCTGACCGATAACTTTAAAAAATGTTTTTTTTCTCACTGATATCCTTTCAAAATATTTTTCTCACTCTTCGATATATTTTTAAAATATTTCTCTCTCACCGATACCTTTTGCAAATATTTTTATCTCTGATATATTTTTTAAATCTTTTTTCTCATCGTTATTGTTACGTCCCGCGACTTTCGGGACTTTTGCATCGATTTGAGATTACTTATATCTTGTAATTCTCAATAAAATTCAATACGAGGAAAGGGACCCGGTCATACGAGAGAAACTTTTTTTTTTTCTTTGAAGAACTCGGATAGTTCGGGCTGTCTTCGTCGATACGAATATGGTCTCAAGTGAGCATAAATTATCGAGAGGTGACGCCATGGCGGCGTCGATATCGCAGCTCTTTATAACAAAACGTCCATCGTCGGGCGTGAAGAAAAACATCCCTCGATGCTGAAGAAATCTTTGGCCATGGCATCAGATTACTCAGAAGTGGTGGGCCTTTGTGCACAACGAAAAGCAATGTGCATGGGACACTAATACAGGCTGAGTGCAAAGTCTCTGCCTTCGTGAGAACCACAGGCGGTCTCTTTGAATGTGTGTGAGAAGGAAAGCAGGAGAGACAGAGCGTGTATGGCTCATCTAAAGCTAAGTGACCGGTGATCCTTTTTTTCTTTATCCCCGAATGAAGACTTTATGAACTGAATTCCCGAAAGTACGTGAGTGAACGGATGTAAAAATGTAAAATCAAGAATGAGCATGGGTACCTGGGTCAGGTCATCGGTGATGGTAAAGGTGGCGTTAGATTATAGATTATATCATTTAAATGTTCAGTTTTATTTGAAACTGAGTCGAGATCTCCATGAAAAGAAATTGGTCAGAGAAAAGAATTTTCTTCTTTGCATTTTTTGTTCCTTGTCGTCTCGTTTTTTTTCCTCCCTAAATTTATGAGGGGTTCGAGCCTTGCTACGATTTTTTTTTTGGAAACAACGTCTTGAGGAAATCAATGGATGGGCTGTATGGAGTGCTGCACGTGGCAAGTAAATTACCAATGGCCGAGACAAGGGATTTCGATGGAAGAAAGACTTCGGAGGACCACCCAACCGTCAACGAAAAATTAAATAAACTTTTAAGAACATGCCCGGTCCGCTATCGGCCGGATGTGTATATCGTCTCCAATTCAGAGAACTGAATGTTTATGCTGCACGAAGAGAACGCCGAGTCTATAGCCAAAGAAAGAAAGCAAGCAGCGCTTTGTCCCAAGTCCTGGGATTCAGAAGGCGTATGTCCCATCGACAGACGAATCCAAGCTCTCACCTACGAAGGAGGGGCGACACGAAAATTCGGCATCGAATCCAACAAAGACCCCAAAAGCGTAGCAAGCGCATTATTTAATTAACGTTTTTCTTTTCATTAAAAATGACCAAATTCAAAGACTTCAGGAGATTTCGTAATGCACGGGTAAAGGTTTATGTGGAAATGAAAACTGTGAACGAATCCTTTTCCTATAATAATTACGAGTTAGATGAATGAATGTATGTGTGATAGTTGCGTGAGCACGGAAAAAGATCTTTCCTGTAACGACAAGTACAAGAAATAATAAAGCCAGAATCATAAAATTGCACAAGATCCGGAGTATATAGATAGAATTTTCAATTGTTACAACAAATGTAGAATCTGAATAACTGATTAATAATTATGAGAATTTTGAGTAGTTTGGATTCGCTAAAATATAATTATTGGAAAGAATTAATTATAATCCAAAAGAAATAGCATGACATACACCATAGCATCCGAACCTCCGCATGGTAAATAATTATAAAGAAATAGGAATGAATAGAATGAGAGGAAAGATCGAACGAAATCCAGAGCGAGAAAGATACAGAGAAACAGAGGAGAAGTTGTCACCGAACGAGAGTACGAATGAGAAGAGACGAATGGAAATGTATGTGTATGTATGTGTGTGTGTGTTTGACATCAAGAGCCTATGACCGGTCAGCTCGTGGCCGATAGGATAAGTCCAACCCAAGTATGGAGGGATGAGAAGGAGAGAGTGACCAGAATGAAGAGGAGGGGTTGTCTCCTCCGCTGTGTGGAACTTCGAAAACAAGGCATGGAATGAGTGAGAAAGAAAATACGAAATATGTAAGTATGAGAGAAACAGAGTGAGCGTCTTTATGAAAAGACGGCGTATGTACGAGAAATTCGTTTTCTGATTATTAGGTAATAATGGAATAATTATTATACAGAAATGCAGGAGTGAATATTATATTATAAGGATAAATTCGTGTTAATCATATGTATACATTTTCGATTATATAGATTCTCGGGGATCATTGGGGATGCGAGGTGGAGGCGGCGGAGGAGCCTGGAGCGTCTAAGGCGTCTAAGGGCGTACCTCTCCACCGCCGAAATTAAGCCATCCTAGAGGACCCTATATAAGACCGGGTAATGAGCCCGCGTGTTGTTCGTTAGAATCGGGAGAAATCTTAAGTAGGCGGAATGTTCGTCAGAGTCGGAAGAAAATTTTAAGTAACGAATCGCTGGCAGTCGGAGGCCAGAGTAGATCTTAGTTTTAAGTCGCGGTATGTCAGAACGTTCAGAAAGTCCGCAGAAATTTCTAAGCCGAATCGCTGTTCGTCGCGTCAATTATTTTTCTTTATATACTTTTCATCATTTTTTGACACCGTATCTCAAGTTTATTTTATTTTATTTTATTCAACCGATTTCAATACCGAACAACTTTATTTTTGCGGACAATATTTTTATTCCTATTTTGTTGTGAACAGACATTTCATTTCTTTTCGCTGGACCTTGTGTTTTAAAGAGCAAAATATATTTTTTTTCTCGTGTGAACATTTTGTTTTGTTGGACACTGTTTGCCCTGCCACAAATTCACCATTACGTTCAACCTCGTGGTAAATCGTTCCATCGTCGTCATCATTCAATTTTTGCCGGCCTTACACCTCGCTTTGTTCTCATAATCATCGAAGTAGTAAGTATCTCAAAATGTTTTCTCGCATGTGTCAGTATATTTTCGTTCGTGTTGCGCGGTGTCTCCGACCCCGGTCGACACCCCATGACGGCTCGAGGCCCGTAACTGGAACTACCGGGTTACTCACCGTTGAAGGTCTATAAAATATATTCGTCGTTGTTTTCCCTTTTCGCGTTATTTTTGTCGTTTTAGATTCAGATTTTTGTGTTAAATTCAGTTTTGTGAAAAGTCATGTCAATTCAACTTCAGTTTTGCGAAAAGTGTCTGATTAAAATTGATTTCCCAATTTTATCTTCCTCATGTTTAAGTTCAATTCTTTGTCCAATTTATTTTGCGTCCTTTAAAATTATTTTTATTTTTGGTTTTGTGCAATTAGATTATTTCAATGTTCCGAGTAAATCATTCCGAAAAACATGTTCGTGTTTCAATCAATGGTAGGATTATTTTTCGTGTGAATTTATTTTCTCCTAGGAAGTGCTCATGTTTGTAAATTCAGTGAAATATGTGCGAGTTCAATTCATTTGAGTCATTCACGTTTTGTTCCGGAAAATAATGGATCAATAGTGTTTTTTTGTGTTTATCATTTCCAATATAAATTTTATGCATTATCCGCGGTTAAATTCATTTTCGGAGATTTTTGAATTTCTTTGAGTGATTAAAATTCAATCGAGTCGTGGTTGAGTAAATTCTGTGTTGATTTTTGTTTTTGTGAGGGTTGTCAATCGACCATGGACCTTTTCCAATTAAAGATAGCTGTCGTTGTAATATGGGTCATTTTAGTGCTCGCGATAATTTCGTTTGTCCTTGCAGTTTGCGCGGATAAACCCCAGGAGGCTTATCTTGCCCTGTAGTTATCTGTGCCAACTACTTGGCCCTGTAGTTTATTTTCTTCCGCGTCAGTAACAGTTTAGTTCCCGTTTTATTCAGAATTTATTTAATGTGATCATATCATTTTTGTCCCTTTATATTACGAGTTTATTTGTCCGATTTTGCCGAATTACAATTTATTAGTCTTTTCCGATGTATCTCGCGAAAATTAAAGAGTTTTGTTCGTGAGATTTTATTTTAATTTGCCATTGTTACCAAATTATGCACTCTCCGCCCATTCTGAGCAATTTTCCGCAAGGTTAGGCTCAAAACAGGGCAATAACCTGGCCAATGCCGATTTTATCTCGAATAACGTGTTAAAGGGAAAGCCGCGCTTTTCTTGGCCGAGATGAGAAAAATCGAGGGTCAGGACGTAACATTATGTTTTAAAAATCTTTTTCTTTCTTCCCCGTATCTTTTTAAAATCATTTTCCTTCACACAGATAAATTTTCAAAATAATTTTTTCTCTGGCCACTAGCTTTTTTAAATCTTTTTTTTCTCTCTGATCGCTTTTTTTATATTTTTTTTCTCTGTGACCAATAACTTTAAAAAATGTTTTTTTTTCTCACCGATATCCTTTCAAAATATTTTTCTCACTCCGATATATCCTCAAAATTTTTCTCTCACCGATATATTATAGAAAAAAATATCTCTCTTCCTGAAATGTTTTTCTGTATCACTGATACCGGTGGAACATTTTTTTTCTCTCACCGATACCTTTTGCAAATATTTTTTTCTCTCTGATATATTTTTTAAATCTTCTTTTCTCATCGATATGTTTTTAAAATCTTTTTCTTTCTTTCCGGTATCTTTTTAAAATCATTTACCTTCACACAGATATATTTTCAAAATCATTTCCTCTCTAATCGCTAGCTTTTTAAAATCTTTTTCTCTCTCACCGCTAGCTTTTTGAAATCTTTTTTTTTTCCGATCTCTTTTTCAAATCTATTTCTCTCACCGATAACTTTTAAAAATATTTTTTTTCTCATCGATATCCTTTCAAAATATTTTTCTCTTCACCGATATATTTAAGAAAACAATTCTCTCTTCCTGAAATCTTTTTCTCTATCACTAATACCTGTGGAACATTTTTTTTCTCTCTCACCGATACCTTCTGCACATTTTTTTTCCCTTTGATATATTTTTTCAATTTTTTTTCTCTCTCCGATATGTTTTAAAAATCTTTTTCTTTTTTTCCTGATATGTTTTGAAAATCTTTTTCCTTCACACAGGTATTTTTTCAAAATCATTTCCTCTCTCACCGCTACCTTTTTAAAATCCTTTTCTCTCCCACCGTGAGCTGTTCAAAATTTTTTTCTCTCTCACCGTTAACTTTTCAAAATCTTTTTCTCTCTCATCGTTAGCCTTTCGAAATCTGTTTCTTTCTCTCCAATCTCTTTTTTTAAATATTTTTCTCTCTCACCGATAACTTTTCAAATTTTTTTTTTCAAGTTTTCCTTTCAAAATTTTTTTTTCCCTCTTCGATATATTTTCAAAACATTTTTCTCTCATCGATATTTCAAAATAAATGTTTTCTCTCACCGATATTTGTTTACAATCTTTTGCACTTTCATAGAATATTTTTTGAACCTTTTTCGTTCTAATTGATATCGTTTGTGAAGCATTTTCTCTCTCTGATATATTTTAGAAAAAAATTTCTCTCTTACCGCTAGCTTCCTGAAATCTTTTTGTCTGTCACCGATACCCTTTGAACATTTTTTTTCCCTCTCACCGATACCTTTTGCAAGTCTTTTTGCTCTTCCATATATTAAAAAAAAATTTTTTTCTTTCTCCGATATTTTTTAAAAACCTTTTTTTTCCGATATTTAAAAATTATCTTTTTCCTTCACACAGGTATCTATTCAAAATCATTTTCTCTCTCACCGATAACTTTCAAATCTTTTTCTGTTCAAGGACAAGAATGAAAATTATTCTTTTTGTTTTTGCTTGAATACCACAGCATATCCCAGACAAACAAATTTGACAAGCCTTTGTATTGCGCTGTTATATTATAAAAAATTATTGTGATAACTACTTCTAAAGTAATGGCCACAATTTTTCAATCATCTCTCTAATATTATTCTACATTTTTCGTGTATTTTATGGTCGAGAGAAGCAAAATCAATCGAATTTTCACTAGTGATTGGCATAAAGATATTTGATTTGTATTGTCTCATGAAAAAGTAGGAAAATAAATCTTGAGTACAATCACATTTGAATATTTACACAAAAAACTTTCAACTTCCGGTTGTTGATGAATTCCAAAGGTGGGGGATCATGAGAGATATTTCACTCTTCGATGTGTTTAGGGTTTTATCGCGTAGGTATGTTCTTCAAAACCATTTTTATCCTGTAAGCTCCACGTGGGACTTCGTCTATTTATTAAAAATGTTTGTGTTATTTTTCGAACCCTTCTTAGTGGTTCATCATGGTGGACTGTCCGAGATATGCAGCTGACACTATGGAACCAATGTAAGTAATACATTCTGTACGCCTAGAATGAACTATCGTAATTAGAAATATATCAAGTTCGTTTCATTAGCAGTAACGTGTTCACTGCACTCTTGCTATCAAGACCTTATACTATCAAGGTCAATGCAAGATATAATACAATAAAAACTTGAAATCATTCATTAAAATGAATTGATTGATTGATTAAAATATTGAGAAAACAACCCTAAAAGGTCGTTACACGTTTGGGTAAAAGAACAATGAGGCACAAAGAACATTTTTTTTATGTATATATGTATAATGTGATAATATTAATAATAATAGTAGTAATAATCATGGATTTTGTTCTCGTCCCGTGTGAACGTCGAGTGCTTAGGAAAAATAAATATATATGTCTATGAGGGAATCCACCAAATATCAGTCGCAAATCCGGCCTAAAAAATTTCGACATTTTTTTTGTCCTTTCAACTACTCATATATGTACAGTAAAATAGATTCCTCGAGTGGGAGAGGTCCCGCAGTTTAATTATAGCTGTAATAGCTCTTGAAAGATTTTCCCTCGAAATTTTCGAATTTAATTTAACGTGTTAGGAAACGCTTTAAAAAAACAAATAAAAACATAACTTTCGATCGAAAATTTTCTGATTTAAAACAAAATTGTCATTTTTTCCCCACCCCTCCATCATGGCGAAAATCGAAAAATAAAATTTTAAACGTTGATTTCGGCTTGTTATCCATCTCCCTCAATTCCAATCCATCCCACTCTAAGAATATTTTTTTCTATACATAAGTAGTTGAAAGGACAAAAAAAATGTCGAACTTTTTGAGGCCAGATTGGCGACTGATATTTCTGGCATAGAATACATTTTTCCGTTGTTAGCAATGGTTAGCAATTTCTATTTTTTCATTTAGATTTTTCTTTTTTGTTCTATTTGTATTATTATATATTTCCATTTTTTTTTCGTTGCGGAATCTTTTTTAATATTGGAGTCATCGCGTCTTTTTATTTCTTCATGAAACAGGAGTTTGTTGAAAAAAACTACGCATGTTGTCGTCGAATTCAATGATTATGGCCAAAAATCGATAGTGCTTGTGCTATCTTCTTGGCTGTATTACGAAAAACGACGCTGGTATTGTTGGTATCCAACCGGAACTAACCTGCAGTTTGCATCACGCTACGTCGAGGCTAATCTAAATCCGGAGAAGTCATGGGCAAAACACAGGGTCTCAATATTGCAGGAAGCTAGTGAGGACACACTTCTCCTATTGATTTAATAAAAATACAGTAAACGCTGCGCTTTTATTCTGAGTGTGCTATGTGCTTTGCATGAACATTAGTTTCTTCAACTTATAATCAAATCACATTCATGAAATAATAATTAATGGAATTCTGTTTGACTTTGTAGCAAATTTCGATCAAGATATAAGGCGCCTTAATAGATTGTGTGACGGAGAAGAACTTACAGCTGCTGCAAGTTTTCCGTTTGAAACGCCTTCAGCTGCAGGTTCGACATCGCCATGTTTACAAATATTGATATTATCAGTTATTTGATTACTGAACTCTATGTAACCTCTTGTCACGTCCGGAGACGGTAGGAAAATCGAGTCAAGCGTCGAGCGGTAAACGCTAACTCTGTTATTACCCGGATGGATAATAGGTAGTGGGAAAGTATGCTGATAGACCTCGAGAAGTCTTGTTATTCGGACTAGGAATAAATGAATTTGTTATTTAGGGATATGTCAAAGGGATCTAGGATTCTTTAACATGAGATTACAAGACGAGCAACAATTATCTAGGATGTCTTGTATGCCCGAATTATAGTTTTGGGAGTTTAATATAGGATATTCTCGTAATGGTGCAAAGGGATCTAGGATTCTTTACACACTTGAAGTCAATCTACTAAGGGCAAAGGTTATAAAATGAGCAACAATTATCTGGGATGTCTTGCAAACTCAAATTATAATTATATTAAACCAATGCAGTTATACATAAAATATTATAAAGGTTGTAAATTTACCTTATCGGAGAGGTGTCAACGTTATAACTTTGGATCGATGTTGTAGTAATTCGGTGAACTCGCACAATTTTCGCGAACTTATAAAATAATTCTTTTGATAGTAAACACTTGTTCAATGAACTTTAATAGTATTGATAATTTATATAGACCGAGCAACTCTACACGGAGTCGGCGGTGTAAAGTAATCTTTGATAAATATAACTTTTAAAACTTCTGATCACTCTTATAATATGAGCCCGGAACTGCGCTTCTGACGCGACTGTGTTTACGACGGAACTGGTTTTTGGGCAAAAGGGGTGCCTTTTTATAAGATCGGAATCTGAATAATGGAAGGGATTTGAATTTTCAAATATGGTCATAGAGGTGTAGCTTATCTCCTGCTGAGATTGACTATCTGTATTTTTGAAAGAGTGGGGTTAAGTGAATCGTGGGAGGTGGGGTTTATAATTTTAGGCATCGCCGCTTTTGGTGCTTTCATCTAGTTTCTATTTCTTGAGCAGCAATAAAAATCAGATTTTACGACTTGTCATCCGAGTGTCATAGGGCTCCTGGCCATCTCTATGGTTGCACTCGGAGCTCGGTCGGAAAATTCTTATTACTGCTCTCATGCCGAGGTCCCATACAGGTCCATTTATGTGGGGGTGGAGGAACACGTGCGCTCTGTGGCTAATATGTAACATTGCATTTTGTGTGTGGTGTGTGTGAATGAACAGAGAGCGGTAGAGTGAGAGAGAGAAAGAAAGAGTGTGTGGCGTCTTCGAGTTTGGGCATCGGCGTGCTCGACTTCTTCTACAATTCTTGGAAATTCTTTTCCAGAGCGGCAATGAAGATATTATTAGGGTCTCTTACCCACGTGTCTTAGGCACGCTTAGCGGCTTCCTTTATTGTAACACTTGTGGCTCTTGACGAAAACATTCTCATGCTGAGAAGAGTCAAGCAGGCCTATGCATGTATACATATATATATTGACGCGTGGCTATGTACTAATCGTAGAAGGGGGTATTTTTATAGCTTAGTGCTGCACCTGCGGTTCACAGTTCGTTTTGAGAAAAACGAACTATGACTTCAAAAGAACTTGTCGCATAAATTTGGAAGTTTATTGCTTCCCACATGCAGAGTTATTACGAAAATCTAGGCATGTGAAAAGTTTTAAAGATGCACGTTTTTGGTTTGAAGTTCGTGTGGGTCTCGACTTATTTTAAAAACGGAAAATAAAATTAAGAAAAAGGAATTTTTAAATTGTAACGTTGTACGTGACACTCTTTTACATTTCTTGTACCTTGTAATTTTTGTACTCCTTGAACATTTTATTTTCCTAGATATAATCAGTGCCAAAAGAAAAAATACCGTCGAACCAGCGAGTATAGTGGAGACAGTGCTCAGCTGTAATATTCAAAATGACGACGATCACTCAACAGATTCAACGAATTCAACGATGAGTATCAATCGAGTCCTGATGCATCAACATCATGAATTGGTAGATGATCCAGGTAAATCTAAAATTCTTACATTCTCCTGTTTATCTATCAGTGTTGTGAAGGCAAAAACCATTTTATACAGAGAAATGATGCTCTCCATTGAAATTTATTTTTTAATAACCCTAATATGTATCAAGAGACATGGCGGCGTTTCTACGTCAAGTCATAAACGAATATATATAAGATTTACGTCGATGCTTTGTTTGATTTATGACACCTTTTTCAGTTGAACGTCAAGCTTTGTTCAGCAAAGAAGATGTCGAAGCTATGTTAAAAGGTTTGGAAGGTAGGACGCGCAAAAAATTGGGGCGTGTCGAGCAGAACATCTTATTTGAAGTTCGAGCTCAATTCAAAAATCTTCTCCGCGCCGTTGTTCCATCAGCAAGCCTCAAATCCGTAGGCGAAACAATTTCCAAATGCAAAGCGACACTTAAAGTCGACGAAATAAACTGCCGGACTTTAAAAGCGTTTGAAGCGCTGGAAGTTAAACTCACGGACGAAGAATCTCGAAAGGCACTTGTGAGCAACGATTTTTATCGACATAATGATACCTTGTAATATCACCAGACACCTTACACTAACCCTCTAAATTAAGCGCGCATGCTAAGAAGGTATAGAAGATGTATACTTGTTCGATTATACTGATTTTACGTGCAAAACATTATTTTTTTAGAAAGCATGGATGCTGCTTATGCAGAATGGTGGTCGCGATGTAAAAGAATCCGTTTCCAAAGTATTGACAGCTTACATCGCAAAAGCAGTACAACTGCAGTTCAGTGGCTGTGGTCGCAAACTTAAAGAAGCTGGTAAAAAGGACTTCAGCGCCACCCACGCATATACATGCTTAAGAGGTAAATTCCTTGCAATAATTTAATGAATGTATATTCAACAGTAGCAGCTTCGAAGATTAGCTAAGAATCTAGATTTTATTTCTCATTAGTTGAAATTGGATATTAATTTAATTTTTTTTTTTAGTAAAAACGAGATTTTGTTATCTTTCGCACGGATTTCCCTTTTATTCACTGTATTGTTAACAGAAAAGTAGAAGTGTTTTACTTAATTTTTATTTCCGCGATATCTGCTAGAGCTGCTTTTAAATACTTTTATTGTCATGCAATTCTTTTATTGCCAAAGGATTAAATATATTTAAAAATCCAACAATAGCTTATAGACCGGGAGCCCATAACACTTTTTCCATGTCTCATTAGTTCAGGCTCAAAACTACCTTCGATTCCATAAATATGTGTCCTGCATCACAAAAATCGCATCGCCGAACAAAATCAGTGGACCAAAGATGCTGAACCGGCGAAATCACATACAAATATACATCTATATATTCAAATTATATATATACCTATATATACAAAATATCTATATATAATATATATCTATGTATACAAATTATACATAGATATATTTTTGTATGTGATTTCGCCAGTTCAGCATCTTTGGTCCACTGATTTTATTCGGCGATGCGATTTTTGTGATGCAGGACACAGATTTATGGAATCTAAGGTAGTTTTGAGCCTGAACTAATGAGACATGGAAAAAGTGTTATGGGCTCCCGGTCTATTATGTGCCAAATACGAAAAGTACAATGTTTATAAAGCGTGTATTCAGTATGCCATTGTGTCTCCATTTATACGAATTTACTGATTAAATAAAATTAGGATCGTGGTGTTAATATATTATGTATCCATTTAATTGATGTAATGTTACAGACGTTCTGCTCGATGTCCATACCTGTGATCCAAGTAGGATTCGTTCGACAGTGAGCAAGTGGTTGTCGGGTGCTGGAGATAGAAAAGGTGTAAAAAAGCACGCTCAAGCAGCGTTTAAGCCGAGAAAACTGCTTAAAGGCAGTCATATGAAAACAACAGTTTGTTTTTTTTTTTTGTTTTGAAGTGAATACTTCTTATGCGACTACATTAGGCCCCGCCCCCAGCCGCGTTGTTCCTCCGGACAAGAGAATGAAGGAATAGAAGAAGAGAGAGAAAGAGAGAGAATGATGCGTGAGCGAGCGAGAGAGCGTTATGCCATCCATAGCATGCCCGCGTTACGTGTTTTATACCTATGTATTAGGACAGCAGTACCGGGATTCCGTAACTCTCTAGCGATTATCGCTGTCGCTAGCTATCGATAGCCAATTGAAAGGACGATCCAGGGGAAAGGCGCAACTCCCATAGGCTATCGATAGCTAGCGACAGCGATAATTATCGCTAGAGAGTTACGGAATCTCGGTACAGCGCGCATTCGCGTCGTTCTATCCGTTGTGTGTGAGTCCACATCTATGCGTGAGTTCACACCGTCTTCGCTTCGTGCCGAGTTAAGCTTCTGTTTTGTGTTTTGTTTGTATATATTACATATTATACATACTCGGATAATAACTATGAGAAAATTACTGACGGTACAAAATGTTGGAGAAAATATTAAGGTTGATTGATAGGTAGAATGTGGAGGTATTTTCAGATATTAAAAAATGTGCTTTAATTTTAAAAAAATGAAATACGCTCTCCGAAGTTTTCCTCCGTTCGATCTTTAATAGCAATTTAGATTTCGCTCAATACATCGCTTAAAGATATTATGAGGTTTAATCGCTAAAGCGTTATTGCCCTTAGCAATAGACGGTTCTCAAGTTTTAGCCGATATGCTAGCAGACCTTGTGCATTACCGTAATGAATCGGTAATTCTCGCAGGTGATTTTAATGTCAATTTTTCATTGCCACAGGCCGAATCACTCCATCAATTTTTAGAAAAAAACATTTTTCGTTAAAAATTATCAACGGCAGGAGTGATCCGACCACTAAAGGCCGTTCAACGATAGATGCTGTATTTGCAAAAAATATCGACAAACTAGATCTAAAGCATTTTATGTCATATTTGAGTTATCATAATCCAATTTTTGGTATTGTAGAATTAGACGATTCTATAAATAATAGACACGAGAGCAATGAAAATAAGAGAATAAGAGAACAGAATTACTTTATCCCAATTTTTTACTTACAGATACATATACTTATACAAATAAAATTGATTTCATATCTATAACTAATTCCTACTTCTTTGCTCACCCTATCAATTCTTTCTGCCCCCCCCCCCCACCCCCCTCTATACAAATAAAATTTTTAACGCCAATGTCAACACGAGGTACGAAGACACAGTAAATTTAGCTGTAAACTCTGTGACGAGAATCTCGCGATTCGCGTCACCTTCGGCCCATCTCACCATCCTCGACGCCGGGAGAGCCGTTGAGCGCCAGGTAATCTTTTTAATTGAACGGCGGGAATCACCAAACCCGCGAACTTAACCGGAACTTGATAGGGACGTAAACGAAACACGAAAAAGGGAAGCCGGCGTGTTGGATGGCGAGATCGGTGACGGTACACCCGATTCGCTCAGTGTGTAGGTTGTGGAGAGAGGGCGTGGCCGGCTGGCTAACCCTCGAGTGCCCTCAAAAAACGTAATCTGAAATAAATGAACTCAACTCGAAAAATAACGTATGGGGCCTTGGTTCAGGCTAGTTTATTAATACCTCTCACGATAGCTCATAATTTCGATAACTGATAGGAAAACGAACAGAAATCACGATAGCTCATAATTTCGATAACTGATAGGAGAACGAGCCGCAAGTCACGATAGCGAATGCGATGGCGGATAGAAAAATTCGGTAATGACGGTAACGTCGATACTTAACGAAATTCGAGAACGACACTCAACCCGATGCTTAACTAAATTCGATAACGGCGATCACCTCGATACTTAAATAAATTCGATAACGACGGTAAATGCAGTAACGCAAACTAACGGCGGTAACGAAGATAAATTCGATGCTTAACGTAATTCGATAACGATAATAGATTTGATGCTTAACGTAATTCGATAACGACGATAACTTCGATACTTGAATTACTTCGATAACGACAATAAATTCGATACTTAAATTACTTCGATAACGACGATAACTTCGGAGACGGGAACGTGGACAGAGAGCTCGAAAGTACGATAGCGTGACGACAACGACAAAATAATTTCGGTAACTCGAGGACAGGAATTCCTCGCAATCGAGATCCCAAAAAGGTAATTCGAGCAAACGGTAGCATAACGGGAACGAAACGAAAACAAATTCGGTAACTGACGATATCGAAGAAGGCGAGAACGTTCAAAAGATAGCTCGAGAGAAACGATAGCGTAGCGATATGAGAGCAAAAGCGGTAACATGACGGGAGCTTCCCGAGCGGTGAACCGCTCGGATCGAGAGCTAAGCCGAAAAAGGGACGAATCGAACAGGTAAATTGATCGAGACGATAACGAGGATAGAGGGGGACGAGTACGCGCACGCGTAACGAGAAATCTTGATCCTCCTCGTTTCATGACGTCACAACGACTCGAGCGCCTTATCTCGAAACGTGACTGACCGGCAAATTCAAACGATAACGCGAAACTCAATTGAACGATAACGCTAAACTCGATAAACGAATATTCGTTAAACGACTAACGTAGACACGCCGAGATGTTGGGGCGGGTGGATCCTGTTGCTCGCGATGATCGCCCTTCGCGGGGTCCTCTTCTGGTGTAGTAAATCGGGGCCAACTATAACTAATACTACGATAACGGTGCGATTGGGCAATCCGTGGCGGATGGGGAATCGCAGGTCCATACGCCCACGGCCTTCCATACAGAAACGTAACTCAACCTGCCCTTCTTTACCCATACCTTTTCGCGAAGCGTCGAGAGTCGCACTCGAGCCTTTAGACTCCCACGAATTACTTCCTTCGACACCGAGTATACCGGGTGGCTCATTGTTTCGGCTCCTATCCACGGTAACTCGGTGTTTTACTTCGCGTTGATCCGATAACTACGGGACGATAGCTTTCGATAACTCAAAACCGGAAACTGAACTTACACGCTAATTGCTAAAATCACGATAACTTGTTCGAACTCGTAGAAAACCCTGGTCGGGACGACCTGTGACGCCAAAAACCAGAAAATTGCGTCACAACTCATACATACAACGGATAGAACAGTGTGAAATAAGGGCAATCCTGTCATTTCGTGTTTTCATGCATGTCAATCTATCCTCTTTCCCTCTCACTATTCTTTCATCTGATGAGAATAACACCCTGCTAACACAGAACGTTATAAAAACGTTGTTAAGATGTTTACAAAAACACACAAAAACGTCTCTTCTGAATGGTCGAAAAAACGTCTTGAAAGCGTCGTTTAAACGTTATTTTGGCCGCAATTTTTTTCTCAAAAAAGTTTACAGAAGCTGACAGAAATGTGTTAAACGCGCGGTAAACTTTTTGGGGAAAAAATTGCGGCAAAAAAAAAAAAACGTTTAAAAGACGTTTTGAAGACGTTTTTAAGACGTTTGCGGCAAAATAACGTTTAAAAGACGTTCTTAAGACGTTTTTTCGACCATTCAAAAGAGACGTTTTTGCGTGTTTTTGTAAACGTACTTAACAACGTTTTTATAACTTTCTGTGTTAGCAGGGCAATAAGCGAGTTCCGTCGATCACATACGAGTATTCACTTCTGACGCGCGTACCGTGTGTACACGCACCCGTTTTTTTTTACCTTGATCGGTTTTAAACTCGGTGGTTTTACATAGTTTCAAAAGACTATTCTATTGACGTCTTTTTTGCTATATGCTCGATGTTTTGATAGCGTTTTATTTTCATAATTTTCATTGTTTAAACTTAATTATCGTTTTGGTTATCGCTTCTTCATTATTATTTTGTTTTCAATTATAACAGAAATTATTATTCTTTTTCAAATACATTTAATTTTTTTTTTTTTTTTTTTTTTTTTTTACTTTGCGATACCAAACTCGGTAATTTATTATAGTTTATTATAGAAAAACAAACTTTATTGTTGCCCTATATGTCCTACTTTGCCTCACGCTAGTTTGCCTTAAGTCGGTGGTTTTAGACCGGAAGCCCATAACACTTTTTTCATGTCTCATTAGTTCAGGCTCAAAACTACCTTAGATTCTATAAATCTGTGTCCTGCATCACAAAAATCGCATCGCCGAATAAAATCAATAGACCAAAGATGCTGAACCGGCGAAATCATACAAATATATATCTATATATACAAATTATATATAGATATATTTTTGTATGCGATATGAACGGGCGAAATCACATACAAATATATATCTATATATACAAATTATATATTGAAACGTTTCGAGATTTTACGTATAAAATATCGAAAGTTTTTTTTTTATGTTGTTATTTCGATCTGAAAGCTGGATTCGTGTTCTGGACTCGAGTAATCAAAAAGAGATAGCCAAGGAATTAATTCTTAAAATTCAATTTGGAAATTCAATTAATTAATGTGTTTCTTTTTGTTGTTTATTTTGTTTGCCTCAGAATACGTTCACTCTTAGGGTATGGTGGCCGGAACTAGTTCATCATCGGCATTGTGACTCTATTGTTGATCGTTTTGTTTTTTTTTTATGATCAAATAACCAACGAGTTATATGGACTTTGCCGGTCCAGACGGCTAATGAATAAAAAAGAGGTTATTTAGGTGGACACGTTTTTTATGATTCTACGTTGAGATCTATGATTACTGGTCCTTGGTTATCTAGAAATTGAAGTGTGAAATTTGTTTTTTACGGAAGCTAAGTTGAGAAATGGTTTTGTTTAAGTTTTTGGTGTTTAGTGGCTAATGCCGAGATCTAGGTTTTTCTATAAGAAAACCTATACTCTAGGCGACTTATCCTATGTTATGTCGTACTTTCTTTAGCTCGCGTTGGACGCTGTGCCAATACGAATTCGAGATCGTGCGACGGTAGTGAGCCGGGCCTGCTCAGGAGCACGAAACAAACAGAGCGGATCTTCCAGTAAAAAGTACGGTTCGATGGCTTGAGTGGTACCTATGGGATATCTGTGGCTAATTGCTCGACGTGGGTCGAGCCGTTAGTACAGTTATTAGCAAGGGAATTTTACTATGCGCTCGATGTAATACGAGTACTCTAGTAAAATATGCTTACCGGATGGAAACTTTGGCTATGCGCTCAACGCAGTGCGAGTACTATAGCTAAGTATGCTACTAGGTGGGAGCTTACTCAGGCAATCGTGCAATACGATCACTTCGCAAGCGAAGGGTTTTTATAGGAAGGTCCTAATGCTAGCGTCAGACGCGATGCTGATACTAGCGCTTAGAGGTAGAGGTGTTCAGGAGCGAACGGTAGAAAAAAGAATGGTTGAATGGTGATCGTCCGTCGTTTGCTTGGCCTTTTATACCCGTCGCGGCTGTGGTGTCTCGCGTGGGGCCGTGAGTCATCAGCGAATCTTGTTTGCTCATGCGCATGATTATTATTGTTATTCGTCCACTACTGTATGTGTCTTGGTCAGGTACTATGCGTCACGTTGTGATCTCTATCGATCGTGATCTAGCGAGTGTTGGTAAGTTAGGGTACGCGGGAGTTATCATCAGTCGAAACGTCGCTGCCTGGGTAATGTGTTGTGTTGGTACGTCAGGGACTTGGTTCCGTTACAATATAGATACATTTTTGTATCCGATTTCGCCGGTTCAGCATCTTTGGTCCACTGATTTTGTTCGGCGATGCGATTTTTGTGATGCAGGACACAAATTTATTGAATCTAAGGTAGTTTTGACCCTGAACTAATGAGACGTGAACAAAGTGTTATGGGCTCCCCGGTCTATTTGAGATAGTTTGAAAAAACTATTGTATGTCTTTGTTGCTATATGCTAGGATCTTTTGAGAGCTAAATAAAAAGTTTATAAGAGTTATAATTCGATTATAATTCAGAAATTTATTGTTTTTATTTTCATAATTTTTTTTTTTCTAACTTGATTATCGGTTTGCTTATCGATTCATCATTTTTATTTTGTTTTCAATTATTAAAGAAATTGTGATTTTAAAAAAAATACATTTTATATGTTGTTTTTTTACTTTGTGATACCAACCTCGGTAATTTATTATAATTTATTGAAGAAATATAAACTTTTTTGTTGCCGTCCTAGTTAGCTTTACGTCCTAGTCGTTGCTTTAGATCGATAATAAGGATTTAATTTATATAAGATATATATAAGTATATACAGGGTGAATATTTTATCTTGAGACATCAAGATATCTCAAGAAATACGCATCGTACAAAAAAAGGTTTCAAACAAAAACTTTTTGATAATGAGGGGGAAAATTGATTCCGTAAGAATCAACTCCCCACCCCCGCCCCCGGGGGCGGGAGGGGTGGTAACTTCGAAATTTCCAATGAGAACCCCTACTTTTCATTGCAGACTCAAATTCTTCATGAAAAAATACGTAACTTTTATTGGAAACATTTTTTTCGAATCGTGACAGATGGCGCTGTAAATGCAAAAAATCAAATTTTCGATTATTTCAAGAAATGCGCCTTGAATCGAACATAAGGCGGTACTATGTTGCAAGATTTCCAGGAAAAAGCCCCCCCCCCCTCCCCACGGTGGGGTTGTAAAGTTAAGAACTTCAATTTCAGTCTTCGATCGCAAGCTCCTCATTGCAACAATAAGGATGGAAAGATACAATGGAATAACTACTCTTAGCGCTACCCGGGAACAACGACGTGGACGTGGTAGTTTTCTATTCCCTTCGGGGTGCTTTTTTTTGGTGAGTCCCCTCGCCTCTCACCATCGGGGTGCTTTTTTTTGGTGAGTCCCCTCGCCTCTCACCATCGGGGTGCTTTTTTTTTGGTGAGTCCCCTCGCCTCTCACCATCGGGGTGCTTTTTTTGGTGAGTCCCCTCGCCTCTCACCATCGGGGTGCTTTTTTTTGGTGAGTCCCCTCGCCTCTCACCATCGGGGTGCTTTTTTTGGTGAGTCCCTCGCCTCTCACCATCGGGGTGCTTTTTTTTGGTGAGCCCCCTCGCCTCTCACCATCGGGGTGCTTTTTTGGTGGGTCCCCTCGCCTCTCACCATCGGGTTGTTCGGTTTCGATTGATATTTGATAACAAGTGCTCAAAATGGTGACCTCCCACTTCGATGCACTTATTGATCCGCACTTCGAATTCTCGTACACAACTGCGAAGTGTCTCCGGTGTTATTTATGCACAAGCATTCCTGATTCGCTCAATCATGTTTTCACGAGTCGTTGGGACTTCTTCATAGACTCGACTTTTCAAAAGACCCCATAAGCAAAAATCCGGCGACGTGAGGTCAGGCGACCTGGCAGGCCAATTCACCGGACCGCCTCTACCAATCCAGCGACCATTGAATTGGCGATCCAGTACTTCTCGAGTGACTGCCGAATAATGCGCTGGACAACCGTCATGCTGGTACCACATGTTCTGTCGCACTTCTAAGTTAAGATCGTCAAGCAGTATTGGCAACTCATTTTCTACAAAATCACGATATTTGTTACCGTTCAAATGACCATCAATAACATATGGACCAATAAGTTTGTCGTCAATTATTCCACACCAAACGTTGATGGACCAAGGACGCTGATGCTCTACTTGGCGTAACCAGTGTGGGTTTTCGACACTCCAATAATGCATGTTGTGTCGATTGACCGTACCGTGATTCGTAAAAGACGCCTCGTCAGAGAATAGTACTCGATAAAAGAAATTGGGGTTCTCTTGTATCCGCTGAATTGCCCATTGACAAAATGTCACTCGGTTCTGAAAATCATCGCCATGAAGTGCCTGATGCAGTGAAATATGATAGGGATGGTATTTGTGACGTTTCAATACCTTGCAAATACTATCTTGAGATATCCCGGAATCGCGACTTAGTTGTCGAGTACTAATATGGGGGTCATGGGCCACTGCAGCTAATATCGCGATCTCATTATCAGCTCCCGTAACTGTGTTTCGACGGGTTCGTTTTTTCGTTTGCACACTTCCATCATTAGTGAATTTTTTAACAATCCTGTAAAAAGAAGCGCGTGATCGCGCCCTGTCTGGAAAACGTTGAGCATAAAGAGTGACAGCTTCGTCGATATTCCTGCCACTTTCTCCATAAATAAGAACCATCTCAATTTTTTCCTGTACAGATAAAGCCTCCATGGTAGGGGTAGTGGAATCGAGTAATGACGGAATGGTCAGAACGAAGTGCGTAGTAAGGTCGAGTTATGAGGGAATGCGTTGAAAAAATCAGGGATTCTGAGCGAGCAATGAAGACTATTTCGATATGAGAGAATGCTCAAGACAAATATTGGAACGATGAATTATTCTTTGAAAAAATAAAATTACTTTTCTTACACTTTGAAGTTGCGAGGGTCAGCATTTACATTTCATAACAATGTAAAGCTCTACGTGTAAACGTTACAAAAGAATAATATTCCGTTTCACATTTACGAAAATCTTGCTCAGAGCAGTCAGAGCATTTGCACTCGAAGAAAGAACAATAAGGATGGAAAGATACAATGGAATTATTACTCTTAGCGCTACCCGGGAAAAACGACGTGTTCTCGCAATCTCATTATTATAGCTCCCGTAACTGTTTATCGAAGGCTTGTTTGTTTTTTTTTTTTTTTTTTCTTTCTTCGATATCGCCGTTTTCCATGCGGTTAGTCGTGGACGTTCGCTGCTGCGGCAACAGATGAAATCAAACACGAAAAAGGCATCGTAATTATTTAAATATTGTGTGAAATTGAATCGTGCAGTCGGTAATGTTGATTTGATCTTTGTGCGTTTTTTACTGCGCGAGATGAAATCCACGTTCCCGGTCGAATCTTTCCATTCGTTTAATTATTTAACTACATCAAACTCAAATTCGAGACTAATTTCATCTAACGATCGACAAGCAGTTCAGCTGAAGGGAAAGGCATAATCATTTTGAAAATCGTAATTATTATCGAATCTTCTGCATTTTTTAACTGTGCGAGATCAAATCAACATTACCGACTGCACGATTCAATTCCACACAATATTTGATTTTTAAAACGGCTTTGCCTACACCTTAAGCTGCATTACTTGTCGATTGTTCACCTTAAACGCTGCAGATGAAATCAGTATTGAATTTGAAATTTTATGTAGCTAAATATTTAAACAAGTCGAAAAGTTCGATCGGGAACGCGGATTTCATCTCGCGCAGTGAAAATGCAGACTGTCCTTTCACCGTTTTCCTCCCAGTTAGTCATGGACGTTCGCTACTGCCGCAGCAGATGAAATCAAACACAACAAGAGCATCGTAAATAGGCGAATGTTCGACGGAACGGAATCGTGCCAACGGAAATGTTGATTTCATCTCGCACAGTGAAAAAAAGCAAAAGATTCGATAATAATTTCGATTTTCGAAATGATTATGCCTTCACCTTCAGTTGCACTGCTTGTCGATCGTTACACGAAATCAGTCTCAAATTTGCAATTTGATGTAGTCAAATAATTCAACGAATGGAAAGATTCGACCGGCAACGTGGATTTCATCTCGCGCAGTGAAAAACGCAGAATGTTATATCGCCGTTTTCCATGCGGTTAGTCGTGGACGTTCGCTGCTGCGGCAACAGATGAAATCAAACACGACAAGGGCATCGTAATTATTTAAATATTGTGTGGAATTGAATCGTGCAGTCGGTAATGTTGATTTGATCTCGCACAGTTAAAAAAAGCAGAAGATTCGATAATAATTTCGATTTTCAAAATGATTATGCCTTTCCCTTCAGCTGCACTGCTTGTCGATCGTTAGATGGAATCAGTCTCGAATATGCAATTTGATGTAGTCACATAATTAAACGAACCGAATGATTCGACCGGCAACGTGGATTTCATCTCGCGCAGTGAAAAACGCAGAATGTTATATCGCCGTTTCCCATGCGGTTAGTCGTGGACGTTCGCTGCTGCGGCATCAGATGAAATCAAACACGAAAAGGGCATCGTAATTATTTAAATATTGTGTGAAATTGAAGCGTGCAGTCGGAAATATTGATTTGATCTCGCACAGTTGGAAACGCACAAAATTAGATCGTAATTTCGATCACGCGCGGCGCTGCACGTCGGCGTTTGTAATTTCCTCTGGAGAAAAATTTATTAACACGAGCGGGATTTAGACTATGTAAACATTGAACTAAACTACACGTTTTGTTAAAAAAAACACGAGGGGAATCGTTGATTTTTTAAATGGCTTTGCCTACACCTTAAGTAGCACTATTTGTCGATCTTTTACCTTAAACGCTGGAGATGGAATCAGTCTCAAATTTGCAATTTGATGTAGCCAAATATTTAAACGAGTCGAAAAGTTCGATCGGAAACGCGGATTTCATCTCGCGCAGTGAAAATGCAGATTGTCCTTTCACCGTTTTCCTCGCAGTTAGTATTAATAAGTTGGCGCCAAGTCGACAACAAGTCGACCACAAGTCGATATAAACATAAATATAATACGATACATAACATAATAAACATTAACATAAACATAAACATTATCGACAACTTGTCGATAACTAGTCGACAACATGTCGACAGCAAGTCGACCACAAGCAGACAACGAGTTGACAAGTCAAGTAAAAATGGCAAAAAGTCGATGTAAAAATTATCTGTTTTGGAGACAATTTCGTGAAGAAATTGAAAAAAAAGTCACCAAGAGAGCCCTTCATTTTTTCTCCGCTTGTTATAATTCCAAGCAAAATTAACTTCCGATTTTAACATGCATCAATTGATTTGGCATATCATAATGTATAATAATGTATAATTACCATTATCTATTTTGACTGCGAAAACATCGAACAAGGCATGTAAGCCTCGAGCTATACCGAGAGAGCTCTTTCTTCTATTCTTTCTCCGCATATTATAATTTCAAGCTAGGTTCTGATTTTATCATGCATTTTAGATTTATCACGAAAAAGTATTCGTGATTCGCGATTTGGCGATCTGCATTTCGGGATTTACATCCACTATGCTCTCTCATAGAATAAGGTGTGTCTTCATTGGAAAATCAAGGGATCATCACAGTGAGACCGCTCGAAGAAGAGCCGATTTATTTTTTAGGTGGATAGGATGAGCTAATCGGTCTAATTTTTTTTTTTTACAAATTGAAACACCGATTAAGAATACAAAATGAATTTTTAAAAATGACTTCATTCATTGTTCAACATTGAACGCATTTTTCTTGGAATGGTGTTTATGAAAACGGTGGCCACTCTCAAAGGAAGCGTTTTCAACCTATCCGTTTGAATTTTTAACAGAACATTTTTCACCTCATTCATTATGCTCCTACGGAAGCTTTTTTTTTTAAATCATCCTTTTTTTTTACGGAAAACTGTCGAAAAAAGCTCAATTCGATACTTTATGTTCAAACCGCCGCCATTTTTTAAAATTTCATTAAAAAAAATCCTCGATAAGAACGTAGCGGATTTTTTACAAATTAATAAATGATTTTGAATTTTTCGTTTCACATGAAATTTGCGGTCGCAATCCTGGCCAACATGGGACACCATTTTTTCCACGCAATTTTACGTAATTAAAAAAATATTAAACAATGAATAAAGAAATTGTTAAAAATAAATTTTGTATTCTTTATCGGTGCTTTAATTTATAAAAAAAAAAAATTAGACCGATTAGTACTACTATCCACGTTACAAAAAAAAAATATCGGAAATCGGCTATTTTTCGGGTGGTCGCACTGTGATGATCCCTTAATCCAAAGGTAAATGCTAGATGGCTTGAACCTTTTGCATTTCTCAGGAAATTGCAAGTTCACAGCTTGTACAGATCCAAAGTGTACAAAAAGTCAAGCTAAACAAGTGCTAATAACAGTACTGAAAGGTAAAAGCCAACTTGAGATGCGAAAATGTTGAACAATTTGAAATTTGGCACCAAGTCAAAAAGTTTTTAGAAAAAGCGGTGAACAGTCG
Source organism: Rhorus exstirpatorius (assembly GCA_963564615.1). Taxonomy (NCBI): domain Eukaryota; kingdom Metazoa; phylum Arthropoda; class Insecta; order Hymenoptera; family Ichneumonidae; genus Rhorus; species Rhorus exstirpatorius. The sequence goes on from OY751316.1 coordinate 3,019,564, forward strand.
TATTAAAGTTAACTTGAGGACATTCTGTCCAACAAGAATATAAACTATCCCGAGATGATACTCTCGAACAAATTTACCATATCTTTTAACTTGCGCAAGCTGAACATTGAAAAAAAAAATCAAAATTGTATCAAATGTTGCTATTTTTATCAATTTTTTCGAAATTCTAAAAGTTAATGAAAATGTTTCGAAATTTCTCAGAAAATATTAAACCGTTTTCCACTCTTTACGCTTTCTTTCAATACTATTATTTCACTTTTCATCTAATTTTCACTTTTTCAAATAATATCACAGCTTTTTTTCATTTTTTCATATTTTTCAACATCACTTTTCAAACACTACGGCTTGGCATGGGTGCGATAGAGATAGCTGAAAATACGTTTCTCTCTGTCATTTCGTTCAACTGTCATTTCGGGCCAAGCGACATAAGCTTCGACAGCCGTGAGCCAAGGCAGAGCTTATGTGATGCAACTTCACGCGGCACAGTTCTATTCCACCTTTTCGAATAAAAACGCATTAAAATGCAACTTTTAACATTTTTTTTCTCCATGCGATCTGCGTCAAAAAAAATTTTCCACCAGCGCTTTGTATTCAGAATTAAATAATGTTCACGTTTCAAAAATAAAAATCAACTTGACATTATTTTTCGTCATCACCATTTTTCTGCTGTAAAAACTATAATCATCACATTCACGCCGTATTTTTTTTCGAATCGGGCTTCGAAAACCATGTAAAAACCGCACCCGAAAAACCCCGATATCACCTCCCAAAACCCTCAAAAAAATACCGTCCACATTATAATGGTCACGCTGTATACTCGAGGTTGATTTTGAATATCCCAAGGAGCTGCACGAATCTCATAAAGACTTACCGCTATGTCCAGAACACTATCGAGCCCCGCAATCTAAAAATGCAAAATTGATGACGACATTGCTACCGAAGGAAAAATACATTATTCACTATCGTAATTTACAGGAGTCTTTGAGATTGGGTCTAAAATTAGCAAAGATTCATCGGGTGCTAAAATTCAAACAATCCCCTTGGTTAAAAAAAAATACATTGATCTCAATACGAATTTGAGAAAGCAGTCCAATAACGATTTCGAGAAAAATTTTTACAAACTAATGAATAACGCGGTGTTTGGGAAAACGATGGAAAATGTACGTAATCATCGTGAAGTAAAGCTCGTTACACGCTGGCATGGGCGATATGGCGCAAGAGCTCTCATCGCTCGAGCTACCTTTCATAGCTGCACCATATTCGACAACGATATGGTTATCATAGAATTGACTAAAGCTAAAGTAAAATTCAACAAACCGATATATGCTGGATTTTAAATTCTTGACCTGTCTAAAATCTATTTATACCGTTTCCATTATGACTATATGAAGATTACATTCGGCGAGCAAGCAAAATTATTGTACACTGATACGGACAGCCTAATCTATCACGTAACTACTTCAAATATCTACGAATCCATGAGACGTGACGTACACCAATTTGATACATCCGATTACCCGACAAATAATCCCTATGGAATGCCTCTTGCAAATAAAAAAGTGTTGGGTCTTATGAAAGATGAAAATAATGGTAAAATTATGACCGAGTTTATAGGGCTTAGGGCAAAGTTATACTCGTATAAAGTACAAGGTAATGAGCTTGAAAATAAACGTGCAAAGGGCGTCAGAGGTGCGACTTTAAAAACCATTACGTTCGATGACTATAAAGAGTGTCTATTTCATTGTAAAACCCTGATTATGACCCAGCACATGATACGCAGCACAAAACATATTGTAGAGACGGTTAGGCAAAATAAAATAGTATTAAGCTGGCAGGATGACAAAAGAATTCTGTGTCCAAAGTCTACTGATACTGTACCATGGGGCTACGATGTGACGAGCGAACATATGTATATGGAAGCATAAATCTTCGAGCAGTAAGAGTCGGCAAAACCTCTCAACGTTTCACGAAATTTGGGTGCAACTATCGGCATATTTACCGTAGCACTAAAATGCCCTTCGCTCTTCCTCTCTTTTATGACAGACAGGTCATTTTCAAGGGAGAACCTTCTCAGTAGAATTTTTCTCGCGTAGCTGAACACATCGATGAAAATGGTACCATTATCCTCAGACGTCTTTATGCTGTTTGTGGTTTTATTTAATAAGTGCTCTCTATTACAACGGATTTGGCGTGAAGTGTGTTTTTCCGAGCTCAAACTCTTACCTTGTCAAGCTATTTTAAGAAAATTACGGACTATTTTATCGGCAACGCGACGGAGGACGTTTCGTCGAGCGTTTGATCGCGGCTTAATGGATCATCCCGACTTCCTGAACACTACAGTTCACGTCATCAGGATGTTCAATTGGGGCGAGGAAGGCGAGCTACTACCGATACTCGATGAGCATGGTGAGTAATAGAAATTATCTATCTCCTACCTAGCCATCTGTCAGCACATTACTTGACCACCTGACTCTCCATCTCTCTCGCGCTTTCTTCATTATGCCTAGCTGTAGTTGGAAAGCTTAGCAGCGTACCTGACGCTTCTCCCTCCCACCCTTACTCACTCACTCTCTCTCTCTCTCTCTTTTTATCTCTAGAAAACATAAAGTACCCACTGCAATGAAATATATATTTATCTAATGAGCAAAACGAAAGCTTCTCGCTGATTCCGACGAAGAATCTTCAGATCAGGATGATTTAGTACAGCCGGATGGGGCAATAGCTGGACCGTCCGGGTTAAACCGGCGCTCGCTGTCATTATCATCGCTATCGTCATCATCGTCATCGTTCTCCGCTATTACAATATACCGATCACCACCAGCGTCTCCATTGAGATCTTCGTCGTCCTCGCCATCGAGAGCTCCGCCTTCACCACCCGCTCGACCACCGCCACCCCGATCCCCCAGCCCTGAGGCACAAATGGAGTGGATCCACGCTGAGCCTAGACCACGCGGTTACTATGCACCGCAACCGCAATCACCCCCTAGACAATACGAAGATAGCGATTCGAGTATGAACTCACTCTTTTCGGACAGCGACCTATCCGAAGATTCAGGTAATGAAATAAAACACGTGCACGCGCACACACACATACACACACACACACACGCACGCACGCACGCACGCACGCACGCACGCACGCACGCACGCACGCACGCACGCACGCACGCACGCACGCACACACACACACACACACACACACACACACACACGCACGCACGCACACATATTTTAATATGCATATTAGAATATATCATTAAAATGTTACAGATTATGAGTCGTGCGCTTTCGCTAATTTAGCTCCAAGGGAGCAAGTTGCAGGATTCGCCGATGATGACGAGGAAATAAATATAGATTATTTGTAATTTAATAAAATAAAAAATTAATTGGAAAACTGAAATTTATTTTATTCAATTTATTTCAGATTTGCGTATCCAGCTATTGTGGCTGTTGTCGAAACCCAGCCATTTTACAAAAATTTTATTTTCGCGCTTCTTTAATACTCGTTCAATCAGATAAATATCGGGATTTTCAACTCTAAGTAGCTCTTGCTCATAAAAACCACCGGCGATGGGTTCATCTTGATAGTCTTTCAGACTGAACGTCACAGGGTTCGTATTTTTCCCTCGATGTATTGTAAATATTTCCGTTGTCCAGTTTGGAGTATAACTCTTGGCAAATATATTTTTAAATTTGCTTATCCTCACTTTGTCACCGCGTCGAAATTTCGTCGACTTTTTTTTCAAGGGTTCTCGAGTCGTGAAAACGCGTTGTAATAGCTGCTTTTCATTCTCCGAGTTCACGTCTTTCGGCTTCATTTTAATTGTGCGATGTACACTATTGTTATATTCGGAAATCAAATTGTTGAAAATATCGGTCCACTTGTAGCTTCCACGAAGACTACATTGCACCCACATTTTATTTTTCAAGGTACGATTAAAACGCTCGCAAATTGATGCTTTCAAATTACTGTATGTCGAGTAAATATGAACATTATACTTTTTCATGAGAGTTTGAAAATCGGCATTATAAAACTCTTTGCCTTGATCAACATGTAGGTTCTCTGGTATGCGCCCCTTTGCAAGTATAGATCTCATAGCGCTCGTTGTATCTTTAGGGTTCTTGCTCCTCATTGGCACGGCCCAGGCAAACTTGGAGAAGACATCGATGACGGTTAGGAGAAATTTATGATTGCCGTTTTGCCGCGCGTAAGCCGACATATCCACAAGGTCCGCTTGCCAAGTCTCATCCAAGCCTCGTATATCCACATGCCGACGAGGATAGTTTTTGCGTGTGGGCTTATGTAGTTCCTGCACCAGCGCTCACTTCTTCTCACTCATTTTTTCTCAAGGATGTTTAATCGAGCGTCAAGCTGGGAAAACATGCTAAGCATGGACACTCGTAGGTTTTTCGCATCAGTATTCAGAGTATTGAGACTTTCTTTTATCTCGGTTGTAAGATCTTCAGTTATTTGCGCACTAATTCTCTCTATTTTATTCCGTAAGTCGGTATTTAACGTGTTGACTTTATCTTTTATAATAGTTTCAAAACCTTCAACCAATAGCGTTCTACTTTCATTTATTTCCTCACGTAATTTCTTAGTTACGTTTCGGGCTTTAGCGTTCAGCACCTTTAAGCTGATAGCGTCGTAGTCCGCTTCGGGAATTCCAACGTTGCAGAGTCGCTTGTTCTGCAAATCGTAATGTCCGTCTTTTGTAATCTTGAATCCAATGCCCGGAGGGCCACGATTGAGCGCACTTTTATTATCCAGCTGTCGTCCAAACACGTCAACACTCATTTTGTGAATGCGCGAAATTGCGATGATAAATGTATTAATAAATGATTTGAGCCTCACGCAATTCTTCGATGATTGATATGATTTCATTCGAGTGAGATAAGTTTCCGGCTGCTTGAGATGCGAGGAGTAAACGTAGACGGTCCACTAGTTCATTGGGATCGTCCCAATAAATATAATCGAATCTCGCGTCTTTTGTAGCCACTTTATACTTTGGCATACCTTTACCCGTGTGCGTATCAACTATTTTCGCGATATAAGTCTTGAATTTCAAATTTTTATCCGTCCGTATTGCTTCATCTGCTTTATAATATTTCTTATGTGCATTCATGGCAATTACAATGTTCTTATAATATTTCAAATTGTTGGATGTCAGATCCTCAACGCGGGGCACTTTTTTGAACAACAGTTCCGCTAATCCAACAGTTTTTGGATAATTTTTATCTCGTATACGAATATGCTGAGAATCAAAAAATATTGGAGAATCTCCAATCATTAATTTATTGTTAGCGAGGTTTCGTATACCGTATGAGACATCCAAGGTTGATTTTCTATTTGTCTGCAGCAATACTACATACTCATTTATTAATTCATCAACATTCACAGCTGTATCCCCCTCCTGCTCTCCCTCTTCATCACCGTATGCAGACTGGAAAGACAAATCTTCGAACATTGGATCATCTTTAATTTCATGGTCGCCATCCTCAATATGTTCTTCTTCTCTTTATTCTTCAATACGATCCTTGACTTCCTCCTTAAGTTCCTGTCTTATCTTTGGCATCTCGTTTTTCCGCATCACCAATTTTTCCAATGGCGTGACTATTGGCTTAAAGACATTTTGCATTGCCTGTTCAGCATTGTATTTGCCGATTTTTATTATGCGATGTTTTCGTCGGATTGCATCGCTCGCTTTGACAATTTGACGCAATACGTCTTTTTTCTCCTCCAAAAGTTTGTTGATGTTGGTACCCTCGAGTCAGAGATGATACTGTCTCCAATGAACGTTTACTTATGACTGAGAAAAGAATCAAACCCTCGTTTATATCTACCCTCATTCATTTGACTATCCTTGTCGATCGTGATGAATTCATACTTGTCGCAATTCCAGCATTATGAGCACATATTTTAAAACTGTGTATATGACATATCAGTATTGACATGATCATTGTACACATGTTTAAGGTTCATCTCATCTTGCTTAAATAGAACCACAAAATTCATATCGTCACGCACGAGATGTTTAGGAATACGAGGATAGGTCTGGCAAAGATAGAAATAGTCGACATTTTTGTGTCGCCCCATGGCGAAAAAGGCTCTAATGTTATCCTGTTTTTCACATGCCAGGTCAACAAAGATAAATATTAAGTTGGGGTGTGCATCGCTGGGTGTCACCACTTGTTCGTGCTCGTTGAATGGAAAATTTTCAACACCTCTCACGGGCTCGAGTAACCGTGCGAGCAATGTATATTTTGGCTGATTGAGGGATTTAAAATAAAGGTAAACGTTCTCGAATCTCAGACCATTAGGATGTGTTATGAGGGAGAGTAAAGCGTTCGTTTTACCACAGTTCGAAGGGCCACAGAATACTGCGCGAATGCTATTAGGCTACAAATCGCCATGACGTTTTTCGCGCGGTTCACTTTCCCGCATAAATTCATCGAAATCCATTACAGGCAGTTCATCCGTCCCCATCCTGAGCACGACTAATGGGAAAAAAAAATATAAATAGCGTTTTATAGGGATTATTCACCAGTCGAGCAGTCATCCCCGATATGATCGGTCGTGCTTTGGTGAATGGTCTGATTGGCAAGCTCCCTGTCGAGCTGCATCTACCTCGGTATCACTATTGCGGACCTGGTACAAAGTTATCTAAACGTCTTGCACGTGGTGATCGAGATCTTAATCCATTGGATGCAGCCTGCAAGCAGCACGATATTGCATATTCGGAAGAATCTAGCCTCGAAGCGAGAACTTTGGCCGATAAATTATTGGCCGAGGAGGCTTGGAAACGAGTATACGCCAAAGACGCGGGTATTGCGGTGAGAGCAAGTGCTTGGGTTACCCGACTTTTGATCCAAAACAAAAATATCCCCATTAAAATATCCCCAAAAAAAATCCCCCTCTCAAAAATATCCCTTGCCCAAAATATCCTTCAACATAAATATCCCTTGCCCAAAATATCTTTCAACAAAAATATCCCTTGCCTAAAATATCCCTTTAACAAAAATATCCCGGGACAAATATCCTCTGCCAAAAATTTCATACGTAATCTGTAGAGATATTCTAAACACGCGGAGAAAAATACGCAGACAAACTGGAATTGTTTCCGTATCAAGCCTATGATGTATGTTATTATATTTATATCCTTGAAAATTATGAGAACTATCAGTGTAATAATAATCATAACGTAATGACTGTGTGTAATGTATACATTATATATCCAGATGAGATATACATATAATACACAGACAGATACATAGAAATACATGGACAGAATAGTCATCTCTAGAATGAACTGAAACACAAATCAATAATCAACACATTTCGCTTTATTAACACACGCTTTATTAATCACAGTGCCAAATTGTGTGCAATTCCACGCAAGTATTGAACAATATCACGATTTTTATAATCACCCACAACATTCAAAAGCCGACTATCGTGATCACGATATTTTGCGCGCCGCGACCTTTTTTTCTCCCCAGCCACAATACCTTCCAACTTAATTTCAGCAGACCCCTGCTCCGATTTCAACAAATCAATAAAAGTCCAAATGGACAAATGAGCAGCTCCAGCTTTCAAATTAAAACTATGGTGCCAACCTTCAGCAGTATTGTTTGTGCGAGGAAGTTCATTGACAACGGAATCGAAGTGATTCTATAGTTCTACGCTAAACAGCGGTGAATGACGATTTTTGTGTCGATTAAGCTCGCCAATCCATGTCTTTTCGAAATAATCTATTATAGGAGCTAGTTTTTTCTCGTTAATAACAAAATAATCCGACAGGATCAAAGTTTCGAACGTAGACACGGCGTCAGCGATGGGCACGAAGGCTAGAGCACACAACATTTTAATATTAAGAGCGAATTCAGCATCCGATCCATAACAACTCTGCAGACCAGCTGCTTGTATTTGTCGCCAAATGCACTGCCCAAAGTGAAAAAAACACCCCTTAATAGCCACACCGGGAAATGCAACGCTAACCGAATTTATAAATCCCTTTTCGAAATCTGAAAGAATAATCCCAGGTGCAATGCCCGGCTTGAGTTCGATCAAAGTTTTCAACATTGTTCGATAAGCTATCTCACTTTTACCGCACATGAGAACAAACACAAGAGGAATGACTTCATTACCTTTAAGCCCATGAATCGTGTATAATTGCGTGAAAATGCTCGGAACCGTGCGAAAGGTCCCATCGTCAAACCAAACCTTACAGCTACTTAAAAAATTAAGATTATTTGCTCTTGTAAATACAAGGAATCTCGGAATCTTCGATCGTTTGCCTTTGCCAATTACTCTTCTTGTATTCCACACATCTCCAATACACTTTATTATCCGTTTCCCGGTGCAAGGAATACATAAATCCGTTTGAAACCAAAATCTGCCACCTTTCTGACTTTTCAAAAGTTTCAACGGCATATTTATTCTATGGATGCTCGACAACGACTGGACGTATAATACGATAACGTATAACGGTCAATACAGAGAGATGTCTATTCTGTCCATGTATTTCTTATTTGGATACATAGTCTATGTATTATATGTATCTCTCATCTGGATAACTCTCGACGACTCCCGAGACTCTACCGAGCCTCTCGATATAATGTATACATTACACACAGTCGTTACGTTATAATTATTATTACACTCATAATTCCAAGATACCTCCCACCTTCTTGACTTCTCACGGATATAAATATAATACCATACATCATAGGCTTCACATTTTTGGCAGAGGATATTTGTCCCGGGATATTTTTTTTGAATGGATATTTTGGGCAAGGGATATTTTGGGCAAGGGATATTTATGTTGAAGGGATATTTTTGCCTAGGATATTTTTTCCGGGATATTTTTGTTCAGGGGATATTTTTTCGCCGGTATATTTTTTTGGGATATTTTGTCGTGGGATCAAAAGTCGGGTCACCAAGTGCTTGGGGTATGGCAAACATCATGAAGGCCAAAACTAAACTAGGCATGGGGCATTGCGTAAAAAAAACAAAATTAGGCATGGGACAGAGTAAAATCGTCGATGAGAAAAGCTGTGGCCGAAAGGGTGCTCGGAAAGGTAGCAAGAAGGCTAAAAGTAAATTGCGCATTCTACCAGCGCCTCGTAAAATTGGGGGGTTTTTGCCGCTCCTCCTGCCAATATTTGCCGGTCTGAGTGCTGCAGGAGCACTGTCAGGTGGCGCTGCTTCTATCGCTAAGGCTGTAAATGCGGCTGAAGCTGGTAAGCGGGAATTGGATGAGAGTAAGAGACATAATAAGATGATGGAAGCTGCTGCTTTGGGTAAAGGTCTGCATCTAAAACCGTACAAGAGGGGGACGGGTCGTGGTTCAAAAAACGGAAAGTCACGCTGCCTCCCCAAGCCCTAACTGATGCTGATCTGCTCAAATATGCGAAAATCATGGAAATTCCACACTTTCGCGGAGTTTTTATGAGAAATAAATTGCCGAAAAGTGGACCGGCAAAATACGAATCAGCAATTATCAATTTAGATGAGGATATGGGACCTGGTACACACTGGGAGTGTGTCCGAAAATTGACTGGCAGTACTGTCAGTACTGATGCTGGTTGTACTGGAAAATGGGTGTCCTATTTTACCGACAGTGCTGCCTCTACTTGTAAATCCGAACGCATTTCAGTATTCTCAGCATACTGCCTATATACATACATCATTTGTGTAAAGCGAAAGTCGGAATAACAAAATGAACGCAGCTGTAATAAACGTTATTTTAAACGAACTTGTACATGACGATGACAGTGATTCTTCTGAGGATGAACGGCTGTTCATTTTAATTAATAGAAAAGTATTTCGCCGACGAGGACGACCCCGACCTCGAATCGAGGGTTATAGTGAATTCGTAATTTCGCAATTACCAGACATTGGTTTTGAATCGCATTTTCGGTAAGAAAAAATATTATATTCGGTAAAAAGTAATTTCGGTATTCGATTCATTATATTCTAATAATGAAATATTATTGAATCATATTCTAACCTACAAATTGAGTAACAGAATGACAAGAGCAACATTTGAGGTGCTTTTAAATATTTTGCGTCAAAAACTGGCTGCAACAAGGATCCACCCACATTTGAGAGTCGGTCGCCCTTTGATAGAACCCAGGAAGCAGTTGATGGTAGCACTCTGGACATTAGCAACTCCTGATTCATATAGGTAGTACATTAACCGTAAATTTACCTTTGGATCTTTGTGTATTCGCGATCCTCTTATCGATGTATTCGGCAGCGATTAATTAGCGACTAATTATCGCGTCGATAAAATTTTGAATTTTGAATCGTCACGTAAACAGGTTGGTTTTTCATCGTCAGGGGTCGAATGCTGGGGAAGGGGGTGGTTCTAAGAATGCGGAAACGACGTTATTCTGCAGTGATAAATCAGCGGATAATTATCGCGTCGATAAAATTTTAAATTTTGAATCGTCACGTAAACAGGTTGGTTTTTCATCGTCAGGGGTCGAATGCCGGAGGAGGGGGTGGTTCTAGGAATGCGGAAACGATGTCATTCGGCAGCGATTAATTAGCGACTAATTATCGCGTAATTAAAATTTTGAATTTTGAATCGTCGCGTAAACAGGTTGATTTTTCATCGTCAGGGATGGAATGTTGGGGGAGGGGGTGGTTCTTAGGAAGCGGAAACGACGTCGTTCGACAGTAATTAATTCGGGAAAAAATCTTGCGTTGCAATTTTTCATTTTCAGCTTCATTTTCTTCATTTTTGCAATGTGGTGATGCTATCTTAATTGTAAGCTGAGTCTGCCGCGTTGTTTTTGCACACAGCTGGATCAAAATATTTTTTTTCCCCCGTAATTAAATATCGGCCAAGCTACCGATTCGTACCATTCGAAGTTTTTACGAGCGTCTCGAGTCAATAACTGACCAGGTATTCTTAATGGAGTCCGTGAAAAAATAATCATATTTCCCGTCGTCAGTGGACGTCACTAGACTTAGTGAACGAATGCCTTATTGCATTCGTAATTTTTACGAGATGGCCGAGTCATGAAAAAGTAAATGTTTTATTGTGCTCATGATGAGTCTTCATCGCCAAATCAACCAGGCTACCGTTTTATCGCATTCGTAATGTTGACGAGTCGAACGATTTAAGTAAAAAATAATCATCATTATTTTCATGGTCAGTATTTTTCGTCAAATTGACCAGGCTGTTCATTGGCTGCATTCGTAATTTTGACGAGGTTTTTAAATTACGAAAAAAAAAATAATTATCACTTATCCCATGGTCACTCATTCTCGCTAAATTGCCCATGTTATTGATTTGTTGCACTGGCACTTTTTGTGTTGTGACGTAAAAATTATTCTCCGTGATTTGTGAAACTTGAGAGAGGAAACAAATTGATCATTGAAATATTTGTAATTATTAATAATTCATAATTCGTTTCCTCATTTAAAGAAAAAGTTCAATTCATAAAAATTATTTGATCAATTGATTATTGTTTATTCATGAATAAATTGTTATGAATTAATCATTTTTACGAAATATTTCGATGCAGTAACAGCAATGGATAAGCGATAAACAGTAGCTGAAATCAGCGTGCGATCCGACGTTGAGACAAATGACTATCGACGGGCAACTTTGAACTGAGATCGCGGCATTTGGCGATTTCTTTTTCACTTTTCAACGGCGTGTCATTTTTAATTGAGGTCATTTCCGATATTGTACAACCACGCATTTTAATCGTTGAGCCTTCCCCTTCAATATTACCCAAGTCCCAACTCTGTCGCCCAAGTCTCTCAATGTAAAAAATGTCGATGAACGTGGGCGTGCACTCGCCAAATACCTGGATCTCATCTACGAGAACACTTATCGCAATAACTGTTACGAGAGTTGTGAGGTCATGATAAAAAACGATTGTGCGAAAAGTTTCCACGGAATCGATCGAGGCGTTCCAGCGTAGCACTTAAAAAACCGTTCTGACTTCCTGGGTCCATATCTCCTCCGGGAGTGATCCTATTTTGGCTTATAGGGGGGGTTTTGTGCACGCCATGAGACCATCTTTCGACTGATATGGGTTTTCGAGCTGTTTGGTATTGGCAAATATCAATCCTGGTGTGCAGAACCCGCCAACGCCAGACCCCGATTACACCGATCCAGAAAATCTACTCGCATAGGATAGGTAGGTAGGTCGCAGGTTCGAGTCCCGGTCGAGGAGAAAAAAAATTCTGTCGAGAAATCCGTGCATGATTTTTTTTTTCCAGTGTAACCCGCCATGACCTCTAGCAACCACAAAATATGCGTTTGTAACTATTTTTCAAGTGATATATTAAGTATTTGTTTAAATTTTGCTACAAAAAATATTAGCAAGCATTTATTAATTTTCACGAACGTTGAACTGAAAATTCAATCAAGACTGCGTTCGTTTCAAATGCACAAGTGTACTGATATTCCATGCGGTAATATTATTTTTAATATACATGGTAGTACATTTAATATACATCCCTATATGGATATCAGTAAATGTGTCTTGATTTTACTAAAGTTTAAGTTGAAAATTCCTACAAAGGTTATAACTTTTCAATCTATCTGTGTAAAAATATCACTGCTCGATGCCTTCACTATTACAATACGAGTATTGTAATATAATTAATATGTACCGTATTTGAAATTTCATAAGCGGTATCCGCATAAAAACTTCCTATACGTGTGTATTAATTTTTATACAGAAATTTTTTACAGTGCAGGCAGCCAATTTTCAATCGATCACGACCAACCCTAGCGGATTGGGTGACTACTGTTTGACCATCACTTTATTGATGGTCATTCTTGGTCGGTAAAGTGACCATAAAAACCCAGCCAGATGACTCTACAGGAATGACCATAAAAACCGTCTTGACCCACCTTTTTTTCCGAATTTTTTTCGTCTCTGAGCATTTTTGAGTGACCGTAAAAACCATGAAAACCGTATTTGCGAATGACCGTAGAAACCGTCTTGACCAAACTCGTTTTTTCCCCACGAGCACTTCAAAGTGACCGTAGAAACCGTCAAAAAAACCGTATTCGCGAATGATTATCAGAACCGTCGTGACCAATTTTTTTTTTTCTTTTTTTTCGGATGCTTCGGAGTGACTATAGACCGTCGGATAGTCAGGAGTTTCGGGAAAATAAAAGGCAACGCCGTAATTGATTATTCCCCCTTTCTATAGAACAGGAGCAAATATGACCAGGGAAAATGTAAGGTCACTGACGGCCGGCAACAAAAATTGTAATCCATTTTTTCAACAGGTGCGTTGAATTTTCTGAACAAAGCAAATTCTTATAAACTCCGTCTGTACATTCTACAAATCGTTATGAATTCTACAAATATTTTGCGCATTCCCGAAAATTCAACGCACCTTTAGAAAATTCTGAATCTGAATTGTTTCAGAAAGAAAGAGCTCTCGCCAAACTTGGCTCTTGCGTCGTTCTTGCCCTAGTGGTACACAGTATCGCAAATTCGTTTTTTATTTTTAAGTAATTTTTTCTTTTTTCTTCTTATGAAGGTTACAACTTTCAAATCAACAACAGTAAGAGCTTTATTATAAATATTAAAATAGCTTTATTAGAAATATCACAACGGTTTTATTATAAATATTAACGGCACGTATATTTTCCATCCGGCAATGACAAGCTTTTATTCTCCGAATTGCCTGTCGAAGTTGTTTCGAAGTATTATCTCCGGCTGCAGTGTACTACATCCGTTCCTTTTAAGTACAACGACCGTTCTTGACGAGGAATTTTTTTTCGTCTCGCAGATTTCGTTGTACACCGCTTCGAAGGTTTCTTGATTGACTGCAAGTAAAATCGTACAGTCTCGCTAGAAATATTTCACTCATATCAATATAATATAGCTGAATCCATCTCAAATCATGCAAGCCAGATGAGGTCATATTTCATAATTGCTCGTGACTGAAGTATGTTCTCCCTCGCTTAAAATGAGCGTACACGTATATTTTTTATCATCCAAATAATTTTAGTACTCCCGATAATGATTGTTTAAGATTATAATGTGAATATAGTTTCTTTCTGATATTTGAGGATGTATCATCTGTAAAATCCCAGTCAAAAAAAGTTTTGGTGAGAATTTCAAGTACTTAGCGTTGAAGCAAAAAAAAAATCAACCATATTGAAGATGATAATAATATCGATTTCTAATAATAACAATGATGAAAAGCTACCAAGAACAGACAAGTTTAGACAATAGACAATAGACATTGTCGCAGAAATTTCCTGTAAATTTTTTTTTCGATTTTATTTAACAAATTCCTCCATTTTTCTGAACACATGAATTTTTCAAGAATTTTATTATGGTTTTTAATGTATGTTTTTTAGAAATTTTAAAAACTGTATTTATAAAAGGATTCGCTTGATACTCCGGATACTTCGTGAAGTGAATATAGAACTTCGTACGAGGACATATCCAAAATTCCTCACTTTTCATGCAATTTTCAAAATTTCAAAATTTCAAAAACAATAATAAAAAGATCATAAGAACATTCTTGAAGAACTAATGTGTATTTAGAAAAATCAAGAAATTTGTTACATATAATCAAAAACTAAAAATTTTTTTATAGTTTTCCGGCTTTTTTATTATTGAAAATCGATATCATGATAATCTTCGATATGGTTTATTTTTTTTTTCAAATTATTGTTTCAACGCAAAGGACTTGTAATTCTCACTAAACTTTTTATTAACTCATTAACTCTTTATTAACTCTTTTTGGTTGGGATTGTACGGGCGATACACCCTTAACGTATAATTTCCAAAAAATTACCGCCCATTTGGCAACTTTCGAGCTTTTCAAATAATTCTTGTTTTGGAAAACGTACAATCTCACACTCCGACGAATCAGATATTAAAATTCAAAAAATTTGCTAAATTCCGAAAAATATAGCAACTTGACAAAAAAAACCAAAAAGTCGTTTTTCTGAAAAAGCACCGTTTCGATTGTTCAAAAAATTTAGTATGTTTTGGTAGGGACTATACACTGTATACCCTATGGACGTCAATATCGATTTATTATTATTTTTCAAGATATTGATTTTATAAATTAATTTAATTTCGCAAACGTTTTTACATGGTTACATACGCTCCTGTAGACTATAAGGAATAAGAGGCCTCCATCGAATATAATTCAATTCTTTATTTCCCTGCAGATGCAATTTCCTGAAAAAATAATATAAATCCGTTTTTCAGTTTCGTACAAACTTTTTCAATCTATTCCCTAATTGGGATCGCATATACAATTTTTTTTAATCTCAAAATGTTTTGAGCAAACATGTGAGGCCTACATTTGATTGCTACAATTCTTTCATTTTATCATTCTTTCGGATTCTGCAAAATAAAACATTAGTTTTTATTCTTCATTTTGTGTTTTCATTAGTACTTATCTCATCGAATTCATTCATTATGATCTTACCATTGGGATTCACTTGATATTAGTTCGGCTGCTACTTCGGGCTTTTCGCGGTAATAGAGTGACTAAGTTTTTTTTAAATCGTTAACGTTCAACTGTTTCCATTTGTAGCTGGCCGTCCGAGCTACTTAACATTGTGTTTCCTTTTCACATATATGTGGAGAACTATCGTGGGTGGAAAGAAACAAAATGTTATGTAGCTCGGACGGCCAATTACGAATGGAAACAGTTGGACGTTAACAATGAGAAAAAAAAAATTAGTCACCCAATTACCGCAACAAGCCTGAAGTAATATCAAAGCCTCGACTAATATCAAATGAATCCTAACGGTAACATCATAATGAATGAATTCGCTGAGAAAAGTACTAATCAAAACACAAAATAAAGAATAAAAACCAATGTTTAATTTTGCAGAATCCGAAAGAATGATAAAATGATATAATTGTACCAAGCAAATGTAGGCCTCACATGTTTGCTCAAAAAATTTTAGGATGAAAAATAAATTGTACATGCGATCACAATTAGCGAATCGATTAAAAAAAGCTTCTTCCTACGCAATTCAAAAACTCATATTATATTATTTTCGCAGGAATTTGCATCTACAGGGAAATGAAGGATTCAATTATATTCAATCCAGGAGGCCTTTTATCCCTTATACTATACAGGATGGTATCTAACCATGTAAATACAGTTGCGAAATGAAATCAATTAACAAAACGATTATATTGAAAAATAATAATAAATCGATATTGCCGCCCCGACCAAAACATACTACATTTTTAGAACAATCGCAACTGGGCTTTTTCAGAAGAACGACTTTTCGGATTTTTTTTTCGCTGTATTATTGGCAATTTTGTAAATTTTTGGAATTTAAATATCTTATTCATCAGAGTGTGAGATTCTACGTATCCCAAAACAAGAATTTTTAGAAAAGCTCGAAAATTGCGAAATTGGCGGTGATTTTTTGGAAATTATACGTTCAATATCAGAAAAAAAAATTTACCTTCTGATCTTAAAAAATCGTTATCGGGCGTACAAAAAATTATTTGGGTAATAAAAAAATATACGTGTCCGCTTATTTTAGGCGAGGAAGAACATACTTTAGTCACAAGCAATTATGGAATATGACCTCCGATGGCCTGCATGATTTGAGATGGATTCAGGCATAATATATGCGTTATATTACCATTCTGTACATCTCTGGCACGGAAATTTCGAACCAGATCGCATAGGGTCACTTCCTTGTCAGCCGACAGTATCGAATGGATTACGAGAATCGTCATCTTCTTTTCGTCAAACCTGCCGATGTAAATAACGTTTTCATTAAAATTATATTTTTAGTGTGACGATTATTATTATTTTTGCAGAGTTATTACACATCGGTACAGCGAAAAAGGAAGATGGTAAAGAAGGAGAGAAATTTTGATTTTTTTGAAAAAATTCACCACTTTTCAAGAGACTTCTAACAAGTACTGAAAAATTAGTAACTTATTATATTCATAATTTGTCTTCTTTGCCTATTTTTGAAGTAATTCTTAACACTACAAATAGACAAAAAATACAAGTTATGAACATCGTAAGCTACGAATTTTTCAGTACTTGTTAGAATGTCTCTTGAAAAGTGGTGAACTTTTTCAAAAAATCAAAATGGACCAAGTTTTGAAAAAAATTATTTTAGGCTTAAAACTGAAAAAATATATAAAAATAAATTTCCATTCCTTTTTCGCATTTTCCTTATATAATTGCAACTCAAAACGATAAAAAACCTAGTACTTTATTACTAAAAAATCACATTTTATCACTAAAAAAGTTGGACAAACGCATTTTTGCTACTTTTTTAGTGTTTAGAATAACTTCGAAAATAGACAAAAAATACAAGTTATGAATATCACAAGCTACGAATTTCGAGTACATGTAAAAATGTATTTTGGAAATTGGCGAATTTGAAAAAAAAAATCAAAATGGTCCGAGTTTTGGAAAAAAAAATTTTTTGGGTTTCAAACTGAAAAAAAATATATGAAAATAAATTTCGATTTTTTTTCGTATTTTTTTATCGAACTACAACTCAACACGAAAGAAAAGACCTCGTATTATTTTTTCCTATCCCTGTTATTAAAAAAGCTGTAAGCATTTTAAACAAAATTGTGCGAAATTTTGAACAATTTATTGTGTTTGAACGGGTTTAGAAAAAAATCTAAAAAAATTCCGAAAGACTGCTCTCAGTAAATACAAAAAACAAAAAAATTTCAACAAAATGAAAAATGGTCGGGTAAATGGGTTGGTCGGTTTCCTACTATGGAATGCTTCATATGTTATATTATAGTCTACCTCTTGTTGCAGTATTTTGTACAAAACTTGAAAAAAGTTGTGCAAGTAAAACCCCACTATACAGGGTGGGGCATTAACTATTAGCAGTAGAAATATTTTCTACCTTGCCAGTCTTAGGCGAAAACTTTTCCTACAAAAGTTGCATGGTTCGTAGGGGGTCATCAAGTGGTGGCTACGAGGTTCATCTAGGTGGAGGCGCTTCGAGAATTGCAAGGTCACCTCCGTTTTTTCAAATGGATCCACTATTTTTTTTCTTCGTAATTTCATCGAGGAACTATGAATAAGTTCACACACCAAATTTCGTCATGATCCACCAAGATTTAGCATAAAAAATCGATAAAATGGAAATTTTAATATTTTTAGCTTTAAATCGATTGAAAAAACGGTGCAACCACTTACTCTTATAAAATGAGCTCAAAGTGATGGCCACCACTTTCAATTCATGCTTGCAATCTGCTCGTTCGCCAGACTTGACACCACTGGACTTTTTTTTATGGGGGACTCTAAAAGACGTGGTGTACAATGAAGTGCCGACTACTGTGCAAGATATGCGAGACAGAATAATTAGAGCCTGTTCGTTAATACAGACTGACGTTATTAATAGGGCCATACAATCAATGCAAATCAGATTTCAAGCATGCATTGAAAGTGGTGGCCATCACTTTGAGCACCTTTTATAAGAGTAAGTGGTTGCACCATTTTTTCAATCGATTTAAAGCTGAAAACATTAAAATTTCCATTTTATCGATTTTTTATGCTAAATCTTGGTTGATCATGACGAAATTTGGTGTGTGAACTTATTCATAGTTCCTCGATGAAATTACGAAGAAAAAAAATAGTGGATCCATTTGAAAAAACGGAGGTGACCTTGAAATTCTCGAAGCGCCTCCACCTAGATGAACCTCGTAGCCACCACTTGATGACCCCCTACGAACCATGCAACTTTTGTAGAAAAAGTTTTCGCCTAAGACTGGCAAGGTAGGAAATATTTCTACTGCTAATAGTTAATGCCCCACCCTGTATATATACACATACCGGTACAGCTTTTCGCCGTGTTCGTTGCGACTTTCCATTGACAAACAATATTTGTCGAACAGATAGTGGACGTATTGTTGGAGATCTGACCATACTAAATGCTACATCGCGTTTTCGGTGGTGAATCCTGTCGCAATCGATTTTGTTTGAAACGCCCAATCGTACAATTTCATCATAGTTTCGACCTCGTGGGACCAATCCGACAAACGTACTTTATCTGCATTAACATACAAGCAAATGTTTCTCGCGTTCAATATGATTCGATGCTGTGTTACATCCCTACCGGCATATTTTTTCGATCAGAGTCTCCCTCTTTATTACACTCTTTCAAATACCGACCTGAAATTAACGACAGTAGAAAATACGGTAACCGATAAAATAGATCTCATCGAATAATAATTTCTTGTACAATTATTATATACAATCAAAATCTGTAATCGATCAATCTCGGAAAGACGGGAAGAAACACGAAAAGAACATATATTTATATTCAAAACTAGACGAGAACAGAATCTCAAGACCACCCAATATCTAAACTAAATAATCCAACTCAGTTGATACATTTGGTCCCCAAATGCACCAAACCTAATATCAAAACACGACCCTTTCCCGAGGAAAGTGGACACATCCTGCCGTAAAACTATATTTTCAACATACAAGCGAAAAACCCCGCATTTCTCGAGACTATTTGCTTTCCCACGTGCACGCGCCTCTCGCCAGAAGAAAACGGCGACATTCATATTATAATCGAATATTCTCCATCTTGCAACTGAAAAAACGTTTCCCTTTTCCGAGGAAAACGCCGGCATGTTTATATCTCTGAGAAAATATATGTAAAACAGACACAGGAAACTCGCAACGATCACCAAACTTTCTCAAGGAAAAAAACCGCCCTTAAGTACGCCCACGCGGCATCAGCTTGACTCCTCCCTTGCTCCACTTGGACCAACGAGAACAAATCTCCCCTACCAAACCCAAATTTTCCATCTCCCTAAACTCCATTCACCAAGGTTATAAAAAACGGAACTCTCCAAAAAGTCAGACACTAAAATTTTATGATTTGACTTCGGTTCACCCTTACGACTAGCTTTTGACGACTTCATTACGCTCAGTCTTGGTCGAGAATAAAACTCGCCATTTCCGACGAACAGTCTAAATTCGAAATCCAGAATAAAACACCAAACTCATAAGTCCGTTCGAATCGCGCTCAATTTAACTAAACTTCGTGCGCGCGATTCCAGTGTCTGTTATCCGAAAATATCAAGTGTATCAAACATTCTGTATTCATATTCAAATATCTTGGTCTTACCAACCAAGATCATCGACAATTATAAACTGAATAAAAAACGTTCATCTGTTTAATCAACAAATCTTCGCAATCATCTACATCTTTTTTCCGGCAAATCAGCCACGCGTAGTGGTCGCTGAAATACCCAAAAAACATTCATATACTATTGGTTCCGGTATCGAGTAGGGAAAAAGCAGAAACCGCTCCTATCAGACTCGTCGAACTCGCGTATTGCGGGTTACAAGAGTTTCTGCTCTACCGACGCTCTCGGGACGTAACATCTATTAGTATAATAAATTTGGTGGCAGCGGTGGGATATCAGCGCGATTTGTGCGGAAAAATCAGTGAGAGAAAAATCATAAAAAAAAAAAAAAAACACACAATTTCGAAAAGTGTACAATACCTTTTTCGTGTGTGAAAGAACATCATAGAAAAAACATTAACATCGAAAATCTCAAAATAATTTTTTCACGTGTGTTAAAATAACATCGAAAATCGCAAAATCTTTTTTTTTGTGTGTGGAAAATATCATAAACAAGACATTAACGTCGACAATCAAAATTTTTTTTTGTCGCGTGTGAAAAAAAATATATATCATAAAGAAAAACATTAACACCGAAAATCGCAAAATATTTTGTTTTCTTCTGTGAAAAAAAAAAGGAAGAGTAAAGAAAAATAAGAAAAACCGATCTGGTGAAAGTTTATTTTTTTTATGTACTTGTCTACTCACGCTCATATCGAAGATCTTTGAGGTCTAACTCCCATCGGCGAGATCGTTTTCCTCCTCTGCGGTAACAAGCGCGTCGGCGTTGTTTTTTTCGTCTCTTGGATTCGTCATTTCGTGGTTCGTCCACCACGGTTCTTCGCTTCTCTCTGTTATCTGTAGGTGTAAAATATGAATGGTTTTCCTATATTCTCATTAACGAGAAACTTTGATTTTATACGTTCAGCTAACGGCTACTATACATGTTCAACTTACATTGTATTCGCCATGAATATATTTATCGACAGCGTCCTCGTTTATGCGTTTCGCCAGCATTGCCGTTTTTTACTCATTCTCTGCGAACATACATTTGATGACATTAATTCTACTTTGAGCAAGGGAAATACCCAAAGGAGGAACGTTTGTAGTTTCTCCTATCATCGAGACTTTTTTCATAACATTGACTGCAATTTTGCAGAAAACAATATTGGGATATGACCGTTAAGATTTCTGCATCTGCACTTTTAAACGTTTGGCGAGCCAGAAGTACGAAAATACAATTAGGGGACTAAAATGTCCAACATAGTTTTTCTGTATCTTTTTATTCTCTAAACGCGGATTTTTTCAAAAATTTTTTTTTTTCGAATTTGAAAATTTTTTGTTTGAATTAATACGTTGGCTGGCTGCACGTCCCAAACCATGACTCAGGTAAAAAATTGTCAAGAGAGACTTCTGTCTAAACGCGGATTTTTTCAAAAAATTTTTTTTCAAATTTGAAATTTTTTTTTTGTATCAATACTTTGGCTCGCCGTAAGTCCTAAACTATGACTCGGGTAACATTTTTTTAAGAAAGACTTCTGTTTCTTTTCCAATTTTCTAAACGCTGATTTTTTCAAAAAATTTTATTTTCAAATTTAAAAATTTTTTTTTGTATCATTACTTTGGCTCGCCGTAAGTCCTACACCATGACTTGGGTAAAAATATTTTAAGAGAAACTTCTGTTTCTTTTCAAATTCTCTAAGCGTGGATTTTTTCAAAAATTTTTTTTTTCAAATTTGAAATTTTTTTTTGTATTAATACTTTGGCTCGCCGTAAGTCCTAAACTATGACTCGGGTAACATTTTTTTAAGAGCATGTAAAAGGCGACGGTGAACTCGGACGGGGTCGGTATAGTAGTGTACGGGGCGCGTTACCGCCTAAGCGGACCGCGCCACCACCAGATGGCCACAAAAAAAAAACAGCTACAAGCGTACGTGACGCCTAAGCATGTATGCGTGCGTGGGAATATTTGTGCCTGCACACAAATGTATTCACACGCGTCGCCGAGAACGTGTAGTCTCGGCAACTAACAATAAATCGACTCTTTCTCTCGCTCTATCTCTCTCGCTTGCTCGCTCTCTCTTGGAGAATCGACTGTGGGTACGTCAACGAAAATTCGACAATCCCTGACATATTCATAGTCTGCTCGAAGAGTTTTCGGGCGAGGATACTAGTTTCTCTATCGAATCTCGTAGTGATGAATCGTCGAGCTCACGGTAAGAGAGTATCGTCGGTGGAAAGTGTGTATTTTTACCGAGCAAAATGAATCTCGGCTAAAATGACTCTCTCTCTCTCTCTCTCTCTCTCTCTCTCTCTCTCTCTCTCTCTCTCTCTCTCTCTCTCGTGAGAAACTCGTGCTCGCCGATCTCGCAAAGTTTCTGCGAGCCTCCTCTAGAATCGACTCGAATCAATTTGGCTTTGTGACTGGGGGCTCCACTCAAGCCGCACTAATCAGAGTTCTGGATGCAGTACGTTTGGCCGCGGATCGGCGTGAGATCACGATACTTGTTTTATTCGATTTTTCCAAAGCATTTGATACCGTGGATCATGCTAAACTCATCGGCAAACTGGCAGCGCTTAATCTCTCCCGGTCAGTATTAAAATGCATCTGGTCCTACCTTACGGATCGCAGTCAGGCTGGTTGATTGGTTGGCAGGGGCTGTCTGATTGGTTACCTGTCATGTCTGGCGTCCCACAAGAGTAGATATACAAGGCGGGTTCTGGATCAAATGTGGGCGAGGGGGCGAAGGGGTGAGAGGGGAAGCCGAGGGGGGGGGGGTGAAGTCATCGTTCTCGAACCTTCTGGAAGCTTCGAATAATATATATACACACAGGGTGACGTCATCCTTCTAGAAGCTTCGATTTAAAAAAAAAAAAAAAAAAAATCCGGTTCTGGATCAAGGGTGAGGAATGAAGGGGTGAGAGGGGAAGCCGTGAGGGGGAAGCCGAGAGGGGAAGCCGAGGGGGTGACTCATCGTTCTCGAACCTTCTGGAAGCTTCGAATAATATATATACACAGGGTGACGTCATCCTTCTCGAACCTTCTGGTAGCTGCGATAAAAAAAAAAAAAAAAAAAAGAGGTTCTGAACCAAATGTGGGTGAGGGGGTGAAGGGGTGAGAGGGGGAGCCGAGAAGGATGACGTCATCCTTCTAGAAGCTTCGAATAATAATAATAATCTGCACAGTTACGATATCATCCTTCTCGAACCTTCGAATAATAATAATCTGCGCAGTTACGATATCATCCTTTTCGAACCTTCGAATAATAATAATAATAATCTGTATAGTTACGATATCATTCTTCTCGAACCTTCGAATAATAATAATAATCTGCGCAGTTAGGATATCAGCCTTCTCGAACCTTCGAATAATAATCTGCATAGGTGCGATGATAATAATCTATGCTAACTACACAGTTATGATGATGTCATCTTTCTCAAATCTTCGAACAATCCACGCCGTTGCGAATAGTGTATATATGTCGCATCTCAATGGAAATCAGTTTCCAAAGGCTCTCTCCATTCCTTCCTTGTTTATGAAGGGTCAAGTGGCAGGCGTCGGGTGACAGAACGACGACAAGACGTTCGAAGAAAGACCTACCCCGTTGGTGGTGCGTGGTGCATGTACCACGAGTGTGTTGTATTGCGTAGAGGCCTAGGAAAAAGTAGAATGGGAGACTAAGAGGTCTCGGTCATGAGTTGATTCCTTCTTGGGTCATTGGGTCGAAAGGACTGATTTTTAATAAGGCTCTGCGCAAGGCACCTCACTAGCACTGCTATCGGATGGCTATATTTTGTTTCATTTGAATTCTTTTCTATTATATCGATCCATCAATAAATTGTGTAAGCCGTGTCACTGCGGCAGTCAGTGAGATACACTGTTGCTTCTCAGATTAATACCAGCACTCCTGAATCTTATTATTATTATTATTATTTTTATATCTAACATATACATACAACGCCTTACACAAGTGATACTACTGGAAATTTCGGTAACTACGCAGTTGCGATCAGTGTATATACATACAACGCCTTACAGGAGCGAGTCTATTGCGCTAGATATCCTTTTTTGTTTTTTTGTTTTTTTTTTTTTTTTTTTTCAACGTCTTCTTCTTCAAACCGTCGAACAATCTACGCAGTTGCGAATAGTGTTTATACATATAACGTTTTATACAAGTGATGCTACTGGAAATTTCGATACTGCGCAGTTACGAATAATGTGACATCTATAAAAGCGGGCCCACTGGGCCAGCACCCCAGTTTTCCTGCGTCGCTTGAGTGTTAATCATTTACATATTATATTTATTATAATATATACTATATATATGTAAATTATATAGTACCGGAACATTTTGCAACAGGTATTGTGACGTGACATTTTGCCTCGCCACCCGCACGGAGTAGTGTCGACCATGGGGTCGGGTTTACGACCCTACGACGACGCTCTTCGTTAGATCACCCGGAGAATTTCGACTCATTTTAGGATAAGTTTTGCGTTGTTTTTTTAGTTTAGTACCTGCATTTTAGCGTGGCGAATAACTCATTGGGCAAAATGTTCATCAAATTAATGGAAGGAATTTAATTTTATAGTTTGGAGTAAGACCAGCAGTTATGTCTGCCGTATAAAGAGTAAAACTCCGTGTCCCGCTCTCGAGCTCACTCGCCGGTGAGGAATAACTTGGGACTCGCGAGTGGCGGTGACGTGTCGCGGGGGCGTCTCGCTCGTGGCCGGGCCGTGCATCGTTGGCCCAAGAGGGTTCGAGCGATACTTTGCTCATTAAGCAGGCGAATATTCGCCATCATTATTCGTGGGAGATAGGGATGCCAACGGAGACATTGGGAATTGGACCGATATACAGCGTCACCCGCTCCGATTGACTACGCAACCTTGGTGTTGCACCCTCCCCTACTGCCTCCTCAGTCGTCGTGGACCGTGAGATTCGGCGCCTCATTTAAGGGGATCTTTGGGACGGAGCCAGCAACGCGGTGCTGTTTTGCCTGGTGGCGTTTATTGTGGGCCCACCGCCTAATCAAGGGACGCTTTGATTACGCGAGGGAGGTCTCCCCCGTTGCTGGTAATCATCCACGGGATCCCAGGAGGAGGGCGATTGAGGGGCAGCATATCATAGCTGCGAGTAGAGGCTCGCACACGGTTTCGGTCGCGGGAGGGGTGGTCCCTTCGTCACCGTCACACGTCACTCAACGAAGAAAGCGAGAAAATTAAGGAAAGTAGGGAGATAAGACGCCGGCGGGGCGATGCGAGAGAGGGGGGCGCGCGAATCGAGGAGAGAGTGGGCCACCGAGGTAAGTCGATCGATTATTGAGGATCATTAGATCAGTCGTAATTTTTCGGGAGTCGAGCGAGGAGCAAAAGTGGTGGTCGGTGCTCAAATACCGGACAACGAGGGAACTCGGTGAGCCCAGTCTCCTCACGCTTATTTTCTGCGTTAATATTCGGAATTCTTTTCTCGTCTAGTCCATCATGTATTAATTTCGAAGAGTAGCGACCACGGTCAATAGCGATAGTCTCGCGATCGTGGTCGTGAATAATTGTTTTTCTTGAGTATTTAATTGAGTTTGAGTAAAGAATTGGACTAGAGAAATGGGCGAGAAGAGAATTCCTCCGAACTGGTCTGAACAATTAAGTATCGAATTTATTGAATTTTTGCCTGTCGTATTTTTGCCCAATCAATTAGTCTCTTTCGGTAATTAAGTTCGCGCGCCACTATTCATTAATTTTAATTAGCCTTAGCGCATTTACTTGAATTAATTAAAATCATCGATGAAATATTATTTCGTATGTTGAATATTTCTTTCGATCAAGTTGCGGGCTCAAGGCCTCGCGCTCGAGACAATGGTACGCTCTCGCGTACCGCGCTTGTTTATCTTTTCTCTCTCTCGCGGCGTATACTCGCCGAGCGCGGAGAGCCAGAGTCTCGTACAAAGCCGTCGAATTATTTTGCGTTATTTCGTTCGTATAATTTCTCGTATTTTTCGTGTACCGGGTAAGCCATAAGTACTCATCTTTTCCGTATTTCCGATGCCTATTTCAACTCTTATAGAATTCCGTCTGCGTACAGTATTACCTCGGTTAAATATTACTACCTCGGTTAATTATTACTACCTCGGTAAATTCACAAAAATATTCAATTAATATTTCAGTCATTTATTCGCAATAGCATTACTATCTGTACCTCGGTCATTTCTTCGCAATAGTTTACTACCTTTACCTCGGCCATGTAATCGCAATAATTTTACTATCTCTATCTCGTTCATTTATTCGATACAGCGCAATTCTATTACCTCGGTTAGTGATTACTACCTCGGTTAAATATTACTACCTCGGTTAATTATTACTACCTCGGTAAATTCACAGAAATATTCAATTAATATTTCAGTCATTTATTCGCAATAGCATTACTATCTGTACCTCGGTCATTTCTTCGCAATAGTTTTACTACCTTTACCTCGGTCATTTAATCGCCATAATTTTACTCTCTTTATTTCGTTCATTTATTCATTACCACGCAATTATATTACCTCGGTTAGTGATTACTACCTCGGTTAAATATTACTACCTCGGTTAATTATTACTACCTCGGTAAATTCACAAAAAAATATTCAATTAATATCTCAGTCATTTATTCGCAATAGTCTTACTACCTTTACCTCGGTCATTTAATCGCAATAATTTTACTCTCTTTATTTCGTTCATTTATTCGTTACCACGCAATTATGATACCTCGGTTGATGATTACTACCTCGGTAAATTTTCGGTTAGCATTACGGTCTACCCGTGTCGTTACGAGAGCATATTTTGTGTTAGGTCGTCGCTATTGAGTAACGAACAATTAGGAAATTAGTAATTAAGGAAGGATCTGGCAAATGTATCGGATACCATCCGAAGAAGTATTGTGAATCTGAAATTGAAGCATGATTTTGAATAAATCCTCGAAGGAGGTATTAATATTGAGTTCCGAGTTATTGTCACTCTACTTTGACCCTGCCCCTCTACCTTTTCGTCCCTCAGGTGAGCTGAGCTAGTCGAGTTGCCCTCGATCTCGCCTCACCCGTTCGTTCGTGCCCTACGCAATTCCGGGATTCTTATCGAAGCAAATAAATAAAAGTCGGTCCATAACCGGCGGTACTTTGTACCTGGCGCCCAACGCTTTGACTCGAACTTTCCCTTTGCTTGTGGTCAATTCTTTAGTCTTTTTATCCGGCACGGAATGTACGGGTGATATGCCCGATCAGGAAGTGTGGTAGGAAAAATCCCGTCACAAAATGGCGCCCAACGTGGGGCCCGAGTGACAATATTCGAAGTAACGATGCATTTGCCATAGGTTTTTTTTTGTATCTGTCTTTTTCTTTTGAGTATCGCGCATAGAATAGAGTAACGTGATAGCGCAGTTTTAGTCTTTCGCGAATTAGGTAAGATTTAATAGTTAGGTAAATATCCGAAACTCGAGAATACCCAGTACCCCAAAATGATAAAAACTAAATGTAATGTAATTTTATCCGTTTCTTTTCCTTCTGATGCAAAGTGCGATTTTCGAGCAAGAAAGTCTCGTACCTGGTGCTGCTTTTAGCGCCCACCAAAGGTTCGAATTTCTCGAAAAACCGCCAATATGTTCGTTTTTTTTTTTGTTCTTATTTTATTCTTATCCGATTTATATTTCTTATACGATTTATATTTCTTGTGTGTTGTTATGTATCCCCTGCAATTATGCAGAGCGGGGAATGATATTTAGGTAGTAGCCCCGGATAAAACATTAATTCGCAAAACGAAAATTGATTTCTTTTTGGTCATAACGTACCCGTACGAAAATTCTAACGAAAGGAACCTTTCTTTCAAAGCTGGTATTCCTCGGAGAGAATACTTTTGCAATACTTTTTCATAAATAGCCTTTGCTTTGTTGCTGATGGTCTCCAAATATTAAATTCGTATTTTTCTCAAGTACTTCCGTTTGTAACGGTACCAGCGCCGATTATTAACAAAGGATTAGCCTTTGTGGGGTCACCGATATTCCTTAAATTTAAAATTCTTATTTCTCTGTAATTTTTTTTTATTTTTGCTAGCAACCTACATAATGGCAGAGGATTATCCTTTGTCTCGGAGTTGGTAGGCTCCGAAAATAAAGCTTTTATTTCTCTCTAGATATTTTTTTTTTTTTTCTTTTGAATTTACCAGCAACCCAAATCATAACAAAGGATTAGCCTTTGTCTCCTCACTGGTATTTCTTAAACTCGAATTTCGTCTTTCTCTCTACATTATTATTTTTTTTTTGGAGACCTGACCCGTAAGTCAAATCATAACAAAGGATTAGCCTTTGTGTCGTTACTGTTATTCCTTAAAATTTAAGTTCTTATTTCTTTCTACATGTTTTTCTTGGAATTTACCAGCAATCAGAATAGTAACAAAGGATTAGCCTTTGTCCAACCACGGATATGCCTCGACGGGTATGTTCATCATTATTCCCTGTGTGCCAAATTTAGCCATAGGCCAAAAATAACAGCGAAACGGTGGTTATTGGCCAATATTTTTTTTTTGTTTTTTTGTTTCTCCTTGTTTTGCTTGTGCGGTTCTTGGCACGAAAAATCAAAAAGCATGCGATGATTTCTTGGTCCTCACAGTGGATTCCAAGCGATGAATCATCCTTGTTCCCCCCCAAATTCGCGCGAACATGACTACGACTGGGGAAAAGTACCCCCCCTCCCTGTCAGCAAGTAAGA
This sequence comes from Rhorus exstirpatorius, assembly GCA_963564615.1. Classification (NCBI taxonomy): domain Eukaryota; kingdom Metazoa; phylum Arthropoda; class Insecta; order Hymenoptera; family Ichneumonidae; genus Rhorus; species Rhorus exstirpatorius. The sequence continues at coordinate 3,048,412 of OY751316.1, forward strand.
AGAAAAAAGATACGCCGTTAAGCGGGAAGAGCAGTTGTTAGTAAGGAGTCTTCGAGTGAACAAGTGAAATCATCAAGTGGTGTCGTGGGAATTAACACACAACATTCTCGATTCGCGACGTTTTTCCAAAAATCTTTCGCGAGACACCTCGAGTCGACTATCTTCGCGAATTACCTCGCGAATTACCTCGCGTCGATTATCTTCGCGAATTACCTCGCGAATTACCTCGCGTCGACTATCTTCGCGAATTACCTCGCGAAATACCTCGCGTCGATTATCTGCGCGAATTACCTCGCGAAATACCTCGCGTCGATTATCTTCGCGAATTACCTCGCGAATTACCTCGCGTCGACTATCTTCGCGAATTACCTCGCGAATTACCTCGCGTCGATTATCTCCGCGAATTACCTCGCGAAATACCTCGCGTCGATTATCTGCGCGAATTACCTCGCGAAATACCTCGCGTCGATTATCTTCGCGAATTACCTCGCGAATTACCTCGCGTCGACTATCTTCGCGAATTACCTCGCGAATTACCTCGCGTCGATTATCTCCGCGAATTACCTCGCGTCGACTATCTTCGCGAATTACCTCGCGAAATACCTCGCGTCGATTATCTTCGCGAATTACCTCGCGAATTACCTCGCGTCGATTATCTTCGCGAATTACCTCGCGAATTACCTCGCGTCGACGATCTCCGCGAATTACCTCGCGAATTACCTCGCGAATTACCTCGCGTCGATTATCTTCGCGAATTACCTCGCGAATTACCTCGCGTCGACTATCTTCGCGAATTACCTCGCGAAATACCTCGCGTCGATTATCTTCGCGAATTACCTCGCGAATTACCTCGCGTCGACTATCTTCGCGAATTACCTCGCGAATTACCTCGCGTCGATTATCTCCGCGAATTACCTCGCGAATTACCTCGCGTCGACTATCTTCGCGAATTACCTCGCGAAATACCTCGCGTCGATTATCTTCGCGAATTACCTCGCGAATTACCTCGCGTCGATTATCTTCGCGAATTACCTCGCGAATTACCTCGCGAGTCGACTATCTTCGCGAATTACCTCGCGTCGATTATCTTCGCGAATTACCTCGCGAATTACCTCGCGAATTACCTCGCGTCGACTATCTCCGCGAAGTACCTCGCGAATTACCTCGCGAATTACCTCGCGAATTACCTTGCGAGTTACCTCGCGTCAAGAATCGCGTAAGCCAGCGTACCGCGAGGATCTATCGCATCGACCACCGTCCACACGGTTGCCTAAGCCGAGGCACTTTCAGTTAAAACTCTCCTCGGAAGAACCGAAATGGACGGGGACAACCCGCTCCCAACCACCACCGCGGGCGGTAGCGAGTGGACCCTACCTACCACCGGAAACGAAGTGCCACCCCGGGATACGGTAGCCGTGAGTACCGGCGCAATAAAACGCGTTACGGGACCTTATGTAAACCCACTGCCCGGAGAATGGGATTCCGGGATGGGTGCCACAGGGCCCTATCCCTGGGACACGTTGGCAACTGGTGTTGATACCACCTTGCCGGGGACCGCGATGGACCCGACGTTGCCCGTTACCTCACTCAGTGGCATGGGCTTGCTACATTCGACCGGGACGGAGTATTTCACGGTCCCTCAGGCTAACCCGTTGGAAGAGTATGCGGCCCGTTTACGAACGTATCGCGAAGTCATCGGAAGAGATACCTTCGGGAATTCAGGGCATGCGATGGGTACTCGACTATCCCTACCGACCGATAGCCAGCCGCGTAACCCGAACACGCGAAGTCGACCAAGTATACCCATCGTATCAACGGGCAGGGACCTGCCCAGTAACCACCCGATCGATCAGACTCACCATCAAGAGGCGGAATTCGAACGACCCATGGCGGGTCCTGGAGGACGGGGAGGTGCCACCGCATCCTCGGTATTGCACGTGATGAGAAAATGGAATATCTCCTTTTCCGGAAAAAGGGGCGAAGACGTTGATACCTTCTTGACCCGTATAACCGAGGGCCGGGCACTCATTCCCGTGGCAGATGCCGACCTCATTAGATGCCTCCCGTTTTTCCTCACGGGAATAGCCTTGCAGTGGTTCCGCAACGACCAGGATAAATGGACGACATGGAATCAATTTCGGTCGGCGTGCCGGGTACGCTTTGGCGACCCCGATTATCAATATGCGCTGAGGGCCGAAATCATGCGCCGGACCCAAGGCTTGGAAGAACCGGTGGCTGATTACCTGACCTGTTTGAGAGGACTGTTTCTTCGACTACGGCCAGCATGGAGTGAGGGGGAACAAATACAATACGCGCACCGGAACTTGCTACCCAAACTCCAAGTCGCCATACATCGGGATGACCTATTCGACTTCGACTCCTTCGAACATGTGGCCGTCCGCATCGAGAAAAGCTACCAGGCTGTCCGCTTGTATCGGGCACCACCCGCACCGGACCAATCCCTATGTCCCGAATTGGCCTACCAAGGTACTCGGGGACCTCGGCACGGACCAGCACGTAACGTTTGCTCAGCGCAGAACATCCCTTTGGAATACCGCCTCGATGAGCTCTCACCGGAAGGTGAACCCGACGACTCGTCCTTCAAAAATGCGTACACGGAACCCCAGGGGTTGAACGCCTTGCAGAACACACGCCCCCGGTCTCAGAAGCCTATACCTCGCGACCCACCAAATCCTCGGATCACCCAGCGGGCAGACCGAGCCAAGCCGGAAATCTCCGAAAGCCGCGATCAGTTGAACCCGTTCCGGGACATGGATCCAACTTCCGGCTCAGCCCAAAAGGGCCCCGAAACCCAAACATCGGCCGTCCCACCTCAGAGGCCAAGGAATTGCTGGAATTGCGGCAACCCAGACCATCGTTTCAATGCATGCACGGAACAACGTCGCCTCTTCTGCTACCGTTGTGGACGAGCGGGCACCAAATCAACGGATTGCTCGTGTGCGGGAAACCGCTAAGGGCGGCCTCGTTCCGGTCGAACGAAGGGCCCGCCGAACCTCTTACGACCGCCAATAACGACGATTTCGGCTCCACCGGCAATACCTCTGACGAACCTCTTTGGTGCGGTAATCTCCAAACTGAAGAGAGCGCCACCGCTTTCTTTGTTACCTTCACGATTCAGGGATGGCCAATCCGTGCCCTAGTTGATTCAGGTTCTAGTCGTACCTTCCTGGGACCGATGGCGATAAGGTGGATGGATGAGCTAAAGGTTCCCCGACATCCGTCCCGTCCACGGGGCGTGGAGATGGCCGGAGGTCAAAAGGCAATCGCATACGAAACCGTCAACCCAAAAATAATCCTGGATGGACACACTTTCCCTTTCACGGCCTACCTACTACCGATATTAGTACTTCCCTGCATCTTGGGGTTGGATTTCCTTCGTGCAGCAAGGTGGATCGTGGATTTCGAGAAAGGCGAATGGACCAGCAAAATCAACCCTTTGATCATCCACCGATTTGAAATACAATCAGGAATGGGACCGGTGAATCACCTCTGCTGCGGACTACGAGAGCTCACAGAGGATCAGACAAAAATTTTAGAACAACTGGTGTTAGCCGAAGTACCTCCAGCCCCCGAAAAACCCGGAGCTACGAATCTGACAGAACACCAGATAGACGTGGGTGGTCACCCCGCCATCAAGCAACGATATTATGCCGTGTCCCCGGCAATCGAGAAAGCCATACACGAGGCGGTCCAACAAATGCTGACGGACGGAATTATCGAGCCCTCTAGCAGCGACTGGTCCAACCCCATAGTAATGGTAAAGAAACCTAATGGGAAACTCCGTTTCTGCTTGGACTTCCGCAAGGTTAATAGCGTGACCAAGAAAGACGCGTACCCGATCCCACTAATGAACAGCATCCTGGACCGACTGCGGCAAGCCAATTACATCACGACCCTCGACCTGAGCCAGGCCTATTTTCAAGTCCCTCTGGAGAAACGCAGTCGAGAGATAACCGCGTTTACGGTCCCGGGAATGGGGTTATTCCAGTTTCGCCGAATGCCATTTGGGCTAACGAACGCCCCAGCTACCTTCCAGCGGTTGCTAGATCGACTACTGGGACCCGAAATGCAGCCCTACGTCTATGTTTACCTAGATGACATCATCATAGTGACCCCTACCTTCGACGAACACCTCGTGTGGTTACGTAGGGTGCTGAGAAAGATCAAAGACGCGGGATTGACTATTAACCCAGAAAAAAGCGAGTTCGGATGCTCGGAAGTAAAGTACCTGGGGTTCGTCGTCAACCGCCACGGATTACAAATCGACCCTGAGAAAGTAGCCCCGGTGCTAGAGTACCCTCCGCCGCGTAACGTCAAACAGCTACGTCGCTTCCTCGGAATGGCCTCTTGGTACAGACGTTTCGTCCCCGAATTTGCTACCTACGCTAGCCCACTAACTATGCTACTGAAAAAGAACCGCCCGTGGTCTTGGGACAGCGAGCAACAAACCGCCTTCGACATCTTGAGGCAAAAGTTAACATCCGCCCCTACGCTAGTATGCCCGAACTTCGAGCTTCCCTTCGTTCTGCAGACCGACGCTAGCAGCGTAGGACTAGGAGCCGTGTTGACCCAGGAAATGGACGAGACAGAACACGTGATCGCCTACGCCAGTAGAGCGCTAAACCCAACCGAGCGGAACTATACAACCACCGAGCAAGAGTGCCTAGCCGTAATTTGGGCCATTCGCAAGTTTCGTTGTTACCTAGAGGGGTACCATTTTACCGTAATCACCGATCACTCCAGCCTAAGGTGGCTTCACAATTTGAAGAACCCCGCGGGTCGGCTCGGCCGGTGGGCCTTAGAGATGCAAGAATATGACTACGCCGTAATACACCGGAAAGGGGCGCTACACCACGTACCCGACGCACTATCTCGCATCCCTGAGGACCAGTGCGCTCTACTCCTACCTAACCAAGACAGTCACGACCGTTGGTACCAGCTTAAACGACGGGAGGTGGCCAGGAACCCGAACCGATACCCCGACTGGAAGATTGAGGGGACCCAACTGTACCACCATAAAACTCCTCCCCTGGCGGCATTCGAGCTGGGAGATCTAGACGCTTGGAAACTGGTCCTGCCACAGGAAACCCGTCGGCCAGCCATGTCGGATGCACATGACACCCCACAGGCAGGGCACCTTGGAATCGACAAGACCTTCCGGCGACTTACCACCCGATACTTCTGGCCGAACATGTTCCGTGACGTTGTCCGTTATGTACGACGATGTGGCGTGTGTCAGCGATGCAAGGTGGAGCAGGCACTGCCATTCGGTCTCATGGGCCGTCGGGTCATCGAACAGCCCTGGGATACAGTCGCCGCAGACATTATGGGACCTTTACCCGTCAGCAAAGCGGGATTCGCCTACCTGCTAGTGTTCCAAGATCTGTTTTCCAAGTGGATAGAGTGTCTACCTTTACGCAAGGCTACGGGTAAAACGATTGCGGAAGCGTTGGAAGACCTAGTTATCTCACGTTGGGGAGCACCCCGCGTGCTGCTGACTGACAACGGTACTGAATTTGTTAACCGAGACATCCGCGACTTAACAGAACGCGTAGGCATCCGGCATCAAACCACTCCTCCCTATCATCCTCAGGCAAACCCGGTAGAACGAGTAAACCGGGTCCTCAAGACCATGATCGTTTCCTACCTGGAAAACGACCACCGAGAGTGGGACCGGTACCTACCGGAGTTCCGATTTGCCTATAATTCAGCCCACCACAGCTCACTTCAGTGTAGCCCCGCTTACCTCAATTTCGGTCGAGAGCCGATACCAACCGCGGCCAATTACGATGCTCCTGGGCTCGAGGTAGTACCAACGACCCCCCAGGCATGGAGAACTCGCATGGACCGCCTGCAAAACTTACGGGCTACCATCGGGCATTCACTTGAGGAAGCGCACGATCGCCAAGCCAAATACTACAACAAGGGGCGACGCGATAGGGAATTCAAGGTAGGAGAGTGGGTACTAAAGAGACAGCGCATTTTATCTTCCGGCACCCAACATATAGCGGCTAAATTGGCGCCCAGATTTCACGGACCCTTCGTAATTCGCCGTCGACTCTCCCCAGTAGTGATGGAATTATCAGATCCCCACGGTCCGTGGATCGGAAAAGTGCACGTGCGGGACCTGAAACCCCACGAGGACCAAGAGTAGCATGACCGTCCCTTCCCCAAACGCTTAACCCGCTAACCGTATCATACGAGCGGAATGTTTGCCCTGCGTACCTAGCTCTTAGAAGAACGATCAATGTACTGTGACCTTAACATAATTTAGTATCTATGCCTCTGCTTGCTTGCGTATGTAATACCTGAGTTAACCACGCCGCATGTCTCTGCTTATTACCTGTCCACAGAGGATTTATTTATTTTTTTTTGGCTTTCACGTGGTGCAAGACAACGGTGAACCTACACCGCTAGGACGCTTTTGGTACGATGTGCTTGGTTACTACCTTATATCTTTGTCAACCCTGCATGCCTGCTAAACCCGTTTCTCCTGCAGTTATTATTATACTACCTGATCATCATCTACAACATGCGCTCAAACACGCCGAGGGAAGACCCGTTGTTCCCAGACTCCCCCGACGGCTGGGAGCAAATCTCGCCGGCCACAACGCCTGAGCCGGCGGACCGAACGGCCTCCGAGGACTCGGGTGACGACGCGTTCACGGAACCACCCGAGATCATCGAGCTGTCCTCTTCATCAATATCTATGATCGAAGAGGAGGGACCCGAGGCATCGCCCGAAACCGAAGCAGAGGACGGCCCCGGGGAGAGCGAGGACGCTTACGATTTCTTCGCCCGGGCTCCCCCTGGAACGGAGGAAGTCGTCCTTGCCATAGAACTCCAGGAGAGCTTTGCGATAAGCGATGACCCGGTCTGGGACCCGATCCGGCCCTATACGCGGGAATTGGCAGCGGTCGAATACCTCCGGCACGGATTCCTCGCCGCCCTATCCCAACAGGTGCGCCTGCTAACCCACCAGCAGCCAGGGTACTGTCCAATTCTCGAGGGGCTTAACAACCCCATCCAAACCGAGTCCCTTGGAATCGTTCGCGAGTTTCCGCGGACCGCCGAGAAATACTGTCAGGCGAACCTGAAAGTGGATCATCGTGATCAGGCGGTGCAGGTCGGGCCAACCGTGTCAGATGGAGCGGCGCAGACCAAGCCCTTGGAAGAGCTCGTGGCCGACCAACTGAGTCTCGGCGAGGTCACCAGCGGGAGAGCCATTCCCCGGTTGGAACCCCATACTCGGCGGAACGCGCGGGACCTGGAGCCCACCTCGACTACCCCCCGGGACGGGCCGGAACTTCGTGATCGGAGCCCGCTCCGACGAGCATACCGCGGCGAGACCGAATCGGGGGGCCCCCGATATGGCGCCTGTTTCAATTGCGGCGATTGGCGTCACACACGACAGGTGTGCCCGAGACCCGCGACGACCCACTGTTATCGTTGCGGTTGGCCGGGAGTCACGGTTCGGAGCTGCCCGATCGATTCACGAGCATACGCCGCCGAAAAGGCATCGGGTCGACCAGCAGCACCCGCGGAATGGGACCGCTAATAGCCCCGCTTCGTTATGTTAAAATTTTTTTTTTTTTTTTTTTTTTTTTTTTTTTTTTTTCCCCTTCCACCTTTGTTTTTGTTTTTTTTAACCATCTCGGGGTACAGAACGCCAGGGTTGGGTGTTCAAAAATTTTTTTTGTTTTGTTTTGTTTTGGTTTTCTTTTTTTTTGGTTTTAATTTTATATGGTGTGTCAACGGCCTCACCCAAAGACGCTGGTGTCGCCGTTGGGCTCCGTCTCGCTTCGCGAGAGAAAAGCGCTCCTCGGAGCAAATTTTAAGTTCGTTTTTTTTTTCAGGTTAGTCTTTTTGGTTTCAATTTTTTTTTTGGGTGTGTCGACGATCCCACTCAGACCGCGGGCGGGATCGCCGAGCTCCGTCTCGTTTAACGAGAGAAAAACGCTCTCCGGAGCAAATTTTTCGTTAGTTTTTTTTCCCCGTTAGTCTTTTTAGTTTCATTTTTTTTATGGTGTGTCAACGGCCTCACCCAAAGACGCTAGTGTCGCCGTTGGGCTCCGTCTCGCTTCGCGAGAGAAAAGCGCTCTTCGGAGCAACTTTTAAGTTCGTTTTTTTTCTTTCAGGTTAGTCTTTTTGGTTTCAATGTTTTTTCTTGGGTGTGTCGACGGTCCCACTCAGACCGCGGGCGGGATCGCCGAGCTCCGTCTCGTTTAACGAGAGAAAAACGCTCTCCGGAGCAAATTTTTCGTTAGTTTTTTCCCCGTTAGTCTTTTTAGTTTCATTTTTTTATGGTGTGTCAACGGCCTCACCTAAAGACGCCAGTGTCGCCGTTGGGCTCCGTCTCGCTTCGCGAGAGAAAAGCGCTCTTCGGAGCAACTTTTAAGTTCGTTTTTTTTCTTTCAGGTTAGTCTTTTTGGTTTTATTTTTTGTTTGGTGTGTCGGCGGACACACTGAACTTCGTGTGCCGCCGAGCTCCGTCCCGCTTCACGGGAAAAAAGCGCTCTTCGGAGCAAATTTTCAGTTCACGTTTTTTTTTTTCCCTTTTAGTCTTTTTGGTTTAATTTTTTTGTTGGTGTGTCAGCGGTTACCCTGAACGGCGGGTACCGTTGAGCTCCGTCCCGCTTCACGGGAGAAAAACGCTCCTTATGAGCACTACTTTATTTTTCTTATTTTCAGTTTCGTATTATCATTATTATCATTTTGTTGGGTATCGGCGGTTACCCTAGAACTTCGGGTACCGTCGAACCCCGTTCAATGGAGAACAAAAATTTTGCTGCAGGTGAGCTTCTCTCACCTTTTGATTTATTATTTATTTTATTTCGGTCAGGGTCATAACGCCACTTTTATTTTTGTTTGGGTGCACGAGCTCCGTCCCCCTGAGGAAAACTCGTGTCACGTTCATCTTAATTTTTTTCTTTTTTTTCAGTTTTGTTCTTTTAATTTGATTTTATTTTGACTGTAGAGCACTTAGCCTCAGCACAAAGATAACATTTTTTTTTGTTTTGTTTGTTTTGGCTTCACCTGTCCCTGTTGTACAAATGTTTTATCTCTCACACGCTCAAGTCATGTACAAACATTAAAATGCCTCAATGAAGGAAAAGAAAAACGCTTATTAAACCTGTCCCAGTAGCGTAAAACTTCGAGTTTAGCCCCAGTAATAGAGAGGGGTATTCTCGAGCAACGGAATTCATCGTCGTGTACTTTTCTTTTGGAAGTCATGTTGTTTTTGCGATTTAGTTTTAGTTTCGGTGTCTTAAGGGTGGGTAGCACCAACGGGCCCAGTGACGGGGCCAATTACATCACCAAATGGGTGGTTGCGTCACAAATTGGCGAAATACGTCACAGATTGGCGAAATAGACTTTGAGGGGAAACGTCGCAACATGGATTTGGGTTACGTCATAAAATGGCGCCTCACGTCACAAAATAAACTTTAGAGTAAACGTCACAAAATACAGATTAGAGTCAGCTCGCGCAAGTCGAGTGTTCAGATCAGACCTGCGCAGGAATGGAGCAAAACGCCTGTGGCGTGGTGGGAGGTATTATCTGGGCTCCGAGACTGGGTCTCGCCGAGTTTCTTTGTTTCAGCCGGGAAATCTGCACGCCTGGCCCTCTGGTCGTCGCACCCGTGCGGGTCGGAATCGTCACAAAGGGCAGCCAACCATCATCGCCGCCATGTCGCCATCAGCCAAGTCGACGAGCGCCGTTCACCATCTACCGGCCAAGCAAACTCTTTGGAGGGGGCTTTGTGACGTGACATTTTGCCTCGCCACCCGCACGGAGTAGTGTCGACCATGGGGTCGGGTTTACGACCCTACGACGACGCTCTTCGTTAGATCACCCGGAGAATTTCGACTCATTTTAGGATAAGTTTTGCGTTGTTTTTTTAGTTTAGTACCTGCATTTTAGCGTGGCGAATAACTCATTGGGCAAAATGTTCATCAAATTAATGGAAGGAATTTAATTTTATAGTTTGGAGTAAGACCAGCAGTTATGTCTGCCGTATAAAGAGTAAAACTCCGTGTCCCGCTCTCGAGCTCACTCGCCGGTGAGGAATAACTTGGGACTCGCGAGTGGCGGTGACGTGTCGCGGGGGCGTCTCGCTCGTGGCCGGGCCGTGCATCGTTGGCCCAAGAGGGTTCGAGCGATACTTTGCTCATTAAGCAGGCGAATATTCGCCATCATTATTCGTGGGAGATAGGGATGCCAACGGAGACATTGGGAATTGGACCGATATACAGCGTCACCCGCTCCGATTGACTACGCAACCTTGGTGTTGCACCCTCCCCTACTGCCTCCTCAGTCGTCGTGGACCGTGAGATTCGGCGCCTCATTTAAGGGGATCTTTGGGACGGAGCCAGCAACGCGGTGCTGTTTTGCCTGGTGGCGTTTATTGTGGGCCCACCGCCTAATCAAGGGACGCTTTGATTACGCGAGGGAGGTCTCCCCCGTTGCTGGTAATCATCCACGGGATCCCAGGAGGAGGGCGATTGAGGGGCAGCATATCATAGCTGCGAGTAGAGGCTCGCACACGGTTTCGGTCGCGGGAGGGGTGGTCCCTTCGTCACCGTCACACGTCACTCAACGAAGAAAGCGAGAAAATTAAGGAAAGTAGGGAGATAAGACGCCGGCGGGGCGATGCGAGAGAGGGGGGCGCGCGAATCGAGGAGAGAGTGGGCCACCGAGGTAAGTCGATCGATTATTGAGGATCATTAGATCAGTCGTAATTTTTCGGGAGTCGAGCGAGGAGCAAAAGTGGTGGTCGGTGCTCAAATACCGGACAACGAGGGAACTCGGTGAGCCCAGTCTCCTCACGCTTATTTTCTGCGTTAATATTCGGAATTCTTTTCTCGTCTAGTCCATCATGTATTAATTTCGAAGAGTAGCGACCACGGTCAATAGCGATAGTCTCGCGATCGTGGTCGTGAATAATTGTTTTTCTTGAGTATTTAATTGAGTTTGAGTAAAGAATTGGACTAGAGAAATGGGCGAGAAGAGAATTCCTCCGAACTGGTCTGAACAATTAAGTATCGAATTTATTGAATTTTTGCCTGTCGTATTTTTGCCCAATCAATTAGTCTCTTTCGGTAATTAAGTTCGCGCGCCACTATTCATTAATTTTAATTAGCCTTAGCGCATTTACTTGAATTAATTAAAATCATCGATGAAATATTATTTCGTATGTTGAATATTTCTTTCGATCAAGTTGCGGGCTCAAGGCCTCGCGCTCGAGACAATGGTACGCTCTCGCGTACCGCGCTTGTTTATCTTTTCTCTCTCTCGCGGCGTATACTCGCCGAGCGCGGAGAGCCAGAGTCTCGTACAAAGCCGTCGAATTATTTTGCGTTATTTCGTTCGTATAATTTCTCGTATTTTTCGTGTACCGGGTAAGCCATAAGTACTCATCTTTTCCGTATTTCCGATGCCTATTTCAACTCTTATAGAATTCCGTCTGCGTACAGTATTACCTCGGTTAAATATTACTACCTCGGTTAATTATTACTACCTCGGTAAATTCACAAAAATATTCAATTAATATTTCAGTCATTTATTCGCAATAGCATTACTATCTGTACCTCGGTCATTTCTTCGCAATAGTTTACTACCTTTACCTCGGCCATGTAATCGCAATAATTTTACTATCTCTATCTCGTTCATTTATTCGATACAGCGCAATTCTATTACCTCGGTTAGTGATTACTACCTCGGTTAAATATTACTACCTCGGTTAATTATTACTACCTCGGTAAATTCACAGAAATATTCAATTAATATTTCAGTCATTTATTCGCAATAGCATTACTATCTGTACCTCGGTCATTTCTTCGCAATAGTTTTACTACCTTTACCTCGGTCATTTAATCGCCATAATTTTACTCTCTTTATTTCGTTCATTTATTCATTACCACGCAATTATATTACCTCGGTTAGTGATTACTACCTCGGTTAAATATTACTACCTCGGTTAATTATTACTACCTCGGTAAATTCACAAAAAAATATTCAATTAATATCTCAGTCATTTATTCGCAATAGTCTTACTACCTTTACCTCGATCATTTAATCGCAATAATTTTACTCTCTTTATTTCGTTCATTTATTCGTTACCACGCAATTATGATACCTCGGTTGATGATTACTACCTCGGTAAATTTTCGGTTAGCATTACGGTCTACCCGTGTCGTTACGAGAGCATATTTTGTGTTAGGTCGTCGCTATTGAGTAACGAACAATTAGGAAATTAGTAATTAAGGAAGGATCTGGCAAATGTATCGGATACCATCCGAAGAAGTATTGTGAATCTGAAATTGAAGCATGATTTTGAATAAATCCTCGAAGGAGGTATTAATATTAAGTTCCGAGTTATTGTCACTCTACTTTGACCCTGCCCCTCTACCTTTTCGTCCCTCAGGTGAGCTGAGCTAGTCGAGTTGCCCTCGATCTCGCCTCACCCGTTCGTTCGTGCCCTACGCAATTCCGGGATTCTTATCGAAGCAAATAAATAAAAGTCGGTCCATAACCGGCGGTACTTTGTACCTGGCGCCCAACGCTTTGACTCGAACTTTCCCTTTGCTTGTGGTCAATTCTTTAGTCTTTTTATCCGGCACGGAATGTACGGGTGATATGCCCGATCAGGAAGTGTGGTAGGAAAAATCCCGTCACAGTATATACAATAAGTAAATTATAATGAAAAATTGGTTTTCTATCCAATCCCGCTAAAAAAATTTGAAAATATCGAACCGTTACAGAATTAGTCATATACTGTATACTACTGGGACAGTAACATTTTTGAAAATTATGTCCTGGAACTTTATAGTATGTAAGTAATGTCCCGGAAATTCACAACAAAACTATTATGCAATTGGCTCGGCAGTATACAAAACATGGCCTTAAAGTCCTGGAAGTATCTAATACTCCCCTGCGAAGTCCTGGGACGATACGATACTTAATCATTGTTCCGAATGTCCTCCTTATATCCATAAAATGTCCTGGAAATATGCAATACGTACCAAAAATGTCCCGAATATTTGCAATACGCACATGGAAAAATCTGGCAATATGACGCTTGCATACAAATTCAATCGTAAGATGCATTGATCAATTACAATAATTGTCAAATTGATCAAATTCGAGATCGTATCAGTTTAATCTATTTGTCTCAACTCACAAAGTAGATTATTTCAATTTATGTAGGTATAAGAAGTCAAAGCCACAAAATCTTCTCTCGATTTAAGATTATAATGATAATATAAGTGGCTAGATATTAATTTTTAACCACCTTCGATACAAATTAAGACGGAATAAACCTATATGATCAAACCCCTTATGCAGGGTTCCGAACAGCTGCGGAGGGGGTTCGCCAAAAGTTCCTTGCATTTCAATTTCAAATGGGGAAAGTTAAAAATTCATATCCAGCTACGTACTACTATAATCTATGAAATAAAAAGAGCTTCGTGCATTCGGACCTTTTTCGGACCTTTCTTCGAAAAAAAATCGAAGAAACCTTTTTTTGAGTAGGGTACACACATAATTGCAGCAAGTATGGTCGGTTGTGTTATTTTTTGTAGACTATAATCCTATACCATAATCCGCGACGACAGTATTGTAATTTGCAAAATAAGAATAGATATCTAAAATATTATATCATTCGTACGCATTCGTTAATTTACGAGCTTATATAGCATCTGAAATTGGGGTTATATCAGAGCAGCGAATATAATTGTTGTTGTATCGTATGTCTGAGTTCTTCGTGCCAGGATAGTAATGGGTATATCTTAAATGGCAACAATTGATTAAGAATTACTGATCTATTTACTTTCGCAGACAAATTTTGAAACTGTGGGTCATGCCGAATTCAATCATATACACAGTAGTTCCAGGACATGAATATTTTGATCTACACCCGTGGCCCGGACTTATGCAATACCCCTCTGGAAAGTCCCGGAACTATTCTCTACTTGATCATTATTCCGGATGTTCCCGGTATATCGACGAAATGTCCCGAAAATGTACAATACCTGAGCAAAAAGTCCCGAAAATTTGCAATAAGCGCTCAGAAAAATCTGGCTCATAACTGGTGATTGCATACAAATTCAATCGGGAGAAGAATTTCTCAAACATGGTAATTTTCGGATTTATAAAATTCGCGATCGTCATATATAGTTCCATCTATTACGTCAGATACTTTTAACTCAAAAAGTCGATTTTTTCTATTTGCTGACGAGTCTAGTTATAGCATCAAAGGTCAAAGCATCTAAAACTTATTTTATATTTCATAGATCATGGTAATGTGTGGCTGAATATGAATTTTGAACCTCCTGCGACAAAAATTGAGACGCAAGGAACCTATGGCGAAACCACTTTTGCAGGAATCCGAAGGGCTTCTCATAGCTTATTTTGTCTGAAATTTTTGCGTCCTAATTTTCATCAGAGGCGGTTGAAAATTTATATCCAGCCTCTTACTACCAATATATCTATAAAACAAAACATATTTTCCAGAATCCAACCTTTTGTGCTATAACTCTATTCACTAAAAATTATTTGTCAGATTTTTTGTGAGCGAAGTTTCAGGACAAATGATTAGATCCCGGAGATCTTTTATTTCATAGATATTGGTGATAAGGGGCTGGACACGAATTTTTAACCTCCTCCGATGAAAATTATAAGGCAAAAAACTTCTGGTGAAACTGCTGCAAAGCCCTTCGAAGTCGAGCAAAAGAGGTTTTGCCATAGGTTTCATGCGTCTTAATTTTCATAGGGGGTTGAAAATTTATATTCAGCCACACATCCCTATGATCCATAACACGAAAAAACTTTTTGACACCATTACTAGACTCCTTAGAAAAAAGAAAAAATCGACTTTTGAAGAAAAATCGAAAGAGGATTTGACGTAATAGATGAAACTAATACGGTCGCACATTTTATCAATTAATTCACCCATTATCATGGCTAAGAAAATCATCCCACGATTGAATTTGTGTCCAAGCGTAAAGTTAGGCCAAATTTTTCCGAGCGCTTATTGCAAATTTCCAAGACATTTTGGTCAGGTATTGTACATTTTCGGGACTTTTCGTCGATATACTGGGAACATCCGGAACAATGATCGAGTATTGCATAGTTCCCGGACTTTCCAGAGAAGTATTGCATAAGTCCGAGCCAAAGGTGTAGATAAAAGCAATCATGTCCTAGAACTGCTGTGTATAGTACTTATATTCACATGGCCTACAGTTTCTACATCTGTTTGCAGAAGCAAATGAACCATCAACTTTCAATCGGTTTCCGCAAAATACCAAATACAATGGAACAAAAAACTCAGACATATAATACAGTCGTAATTGTATTGGCTGTTCGGAATCTGTCAGTTCGTGACCTGACATAAATTCAATCTCATATGCTCGAGCTCTTAAGTTGACGAATAAGTAAGAATGATCTATATCGTAGAGAATTGAGAAGATATTTTTCGTTCGTATTTTTCAATAGTGAATAAGGGCTGGATATGAATTTTCAACCTTCTATGATGAAATTTCAGGGGCGAAAATTTGTCGGAACCCCTGCGAAGCTCTTCGGAGCCCTGCACCAGAGGTGACATCCAAGTTCCTTGCGTCTCAATTTCCATTGAAAGTTGAAAATTTATATTTAGTCACATATTACTCTGATCTATAATATGAAAAAAGATATCGAAACTCTCATCTTTATTACTAAGACTGCTTAGAAAATAGAAAAAATCGATTTTTTGTATTAAGGATGTATTGGACGTACCTTCCCAACCAAAAGTGACTTTAGTCGACAATATTGCATACTTCGTGATAAGGTAAAAATCGTAAAAAATTCACCCACAATAAAGACGATAAGAAGATTAATTTTCAATAATAATAATGCCAAAAAGTTATTAAAAAATTATTTAAACAAAACATTGTTTAAAAAATTTTTGAAGAATGTTTTTTTTGACACGTGAAATGAATCCGGTAATTTTTCTAACTACTGTTACGTCCCGCGACTTTCGGGACTTTTGCATCGATTTGACATTACTTATATCTTGTAATTCTCAATAAAATTCAATACGAGGAAAGGGACCCGGTCATACGAGAGAAACGTTTTTTTTTTTCTCTGGAGAACTCGGATAGTTCGGGCTGTCTTCAAATCAAGCCGTCGACACGAATATGGTCATAAGTGAGCATAAATTATCGAGAGGTGACGCCATGGCGGCGTCGATATCGCAACTCTTTATAACAAAACGTCTATCGTCGGGCGTGAAGAAAAACATCCGTCGATGCTGAAGAAATCTTTGGCCATGGCATCAGATTACTCAGAAGTGGTGGGCCTTTGTGCACAACGAAAAGCAATGTGCATGGGACACTAATACAGGCTGAGTGCAAAGTCTTTGCCTTCGTGAGAACCACAGGCGGTCTCTTTGGGTGTGTGTGAGAAGGAAAGCAGGAGAGACAGAGCGTGTATGCCTCATCTAAAGCTAAGTGACCGGTGATCCTCTTTTTCCTTATCCCCGAATGAAGACTTTATGAACTGAATTCCCGAAAGTACGTGAGTGAACGGATGAAAAAAATGTAAAATCAAGAATGAGCATGGGTACCTGGGTCAGGCCATCGGTGATGGTAAAGGTGGCGTTAGATTATAGATAATTGCATTTAAATGTTCAATTTTATTTTAAACTAGGTCGGGATTTCCATGAATCGAAATTGGTCGAAGAGAAGAGAATTCTTCTTTGAATCTTTGTTGTTTTTCTTTTTTTTCTTGCTCCGAAATTATGGGAGGTTTTAGCCTTGTTACGACTTTTTGGGAACAGCGTCTGGAAAAAGTCATCGGATAATTCTCATGGGTGGTCTACATGAGCTCTGCACGTGATCGATAAATTAACGCATTGGTCGAGTCGAGGAGACTCGATGGAAGAAAGATTTCGGCGAAACACGCAATCATCGACGACCAAAATTAAACAAACTTTTGAGAATATCTGTTTATGCTTGAACTGTTATTGGACTCCAATTTAATGAGCACTGAATGTTTATGCTGCACGAAGAGAACGCCGAATCTATAGCCAAAGAAAGAGAGCAAGCAGCGCTTTGTCCCAAGTCTTGGGATTCAGAAGGCGTATGTCCCATCAACATACGAATCCAAGCTCTCGCCTATGAAGGAGGGGCGACACCAAAATTCGGCATCGCATCCAACAAAGACCCCAAAAGCGTAGCAAGCGCATTATTTAATTTACGTTTTCCTTTTTAATTAACAACGACCAAATTCAAAGATTTCAGGAGATTTCGTAATGCATGGGTAAAGGTTTATGTGGAAATGAAAATTGTGAACGAATCCTTTTCCTATAATAATTACGAGTTTGATGAATGAATGTATGTGTGATAGTTGCGTGACCATGAAGATAGATCTTTCCTGTAATGACAAGTAAGAGAAATGATAAAGCCGGAATCATCAAATTGCACAAGATCCGGAGTATATAAATAAAATTTCAATTGTTGTAACAAATGTAGAATCTGAATAACTGGTTAGTAATTATGAGAATTTTGAGTAGTTTGGATACGTTAAAATAATTTTCTTTCGTATAATTATTGGAAGGAATTAATTATAATCCAAAAGAAATAGCATGACATACACCACTGCATCCGAACCTCCGCATGGTAAATAATTATAAAGAAATAGGAATGAATAGAATGAGAGGAAAGATCGAACGAAATCCAGAGCGAGAAAGATACAGAGAAACAGAGGAGAAGTTGTCACCGAATGAGAGTACGAATGAGAAGAGACGAATGAAATGTATGTGTATGTACGTGTGCGGGTGTTTGACATCAAGAGCCTATGACCGGTCAGCTCGTGGCCGATAGGATAAGTCCAACCCAAGTATGGAGGGATGAGAAGGAGAGAGTGACCGGAATGAAGAGGAGGGGTTGTCTCCTCCGCTGTGTGGATGTAAGTATGAGAGAGACCGAGTGAGCATCTTTATGAAAAGATGGCGTATGTACGAAAAATTCGTTTACTGATTATGAGGTAATAACGGAATAATCATTATACGGAAATGCAGGAGTGAAATTATATTATAAGGGTAAATTTGTGCTAATACATTTTCGATTATATAGATTCCGGGGGATCATCGAGGATGCGAGGTGGAGGCGGCGGAGGAGCCTGCAGCGTCTAAGGCGTTTAAGGGCGTACCTCCCCACCGCCGAAACTGAGCCATCCTAGAGGACCCTATATAAGACCGGGTAATGAGCCCGCGGCATGTTAGAGTCCGGAGGAATTTTTCTTAGAGCTAAACCGCTGTCCGTTGGGTCCATTTTTATTTTCTTTATAGATTTTCTTTTTATATTTTCTGTCACAGCATTTCCAGTTTTATATTTGTATTTTCATTCAACCGTTTAAGTAGCCGTGGCGACCCGAGCATTTGTATTTTTTTTTTTATGTTTATCTTTATTTTTGTTGCGAACGAACATTTATTTTCTTTACGTGTGAACATTATCTTTTGAAGACCAATATATTCTATTTCCATGTGAACATTGTCTTTTGAAGAACAATACATTTTTTTTCTCCTTTCGTGTGAACATTCTCCTTTTGTGGTGGGCACGGTTTTCGTTCTGTGTCGTGTTCTTCCCCAGCGGCCGATTTGTAATTACGCTCATCGTTTCATCATCGCCTCAGTTGTTATTCGCCTTTTGGTTATTCATCTCCTTCGCGGATTACTTTCACTCAGGTTCGATCACCAAAGTAGTAAGTATCTCAAAATGTTTTCTCGCATGTGTCAGTATATTTTCGTTCGTGTTGCGCGGTGTCTCCGACCCCGGTCGACACCCCATGACGGCTCGAGTCCCGTAACCGAAACTACCGGGTTACTCACCGTTGAAGGTCTTTGAAATGTTTTCTGTCGTTGTTTTCCCTTTTCGCGTTATTTTGTCGTTTTAGATTCAGATTTTTGGTGTTAAATTCAGTTTTATGGAGATTCAGATTTTTTTGTGTTTTATGGAAATTCAGATTTTGTGTTAAATTCGGTTTTGTGAAGAGTTATGTCAATTTAACTTCAGTTTTGCGAAAAGTGTCTGACCCAAATTATTTTCTCAATTTTATCTTCCTCATGCTTAAGTTCAATTCTTTGTCCAATTTATTTCGCGTCGTTCAAAATTATTTTTATTTTTGTTTGTGCAATTCGATTATTTCAATGTTCCGAGTAAATCGCTCCGAAAAACCTGTTCGTGTTTCAATCGATTGTAGGATTATTTTTCGTGTGAATTTATTTTCTCCTAGGAAGTGCTCATGTTCGTAAATTCAGTGAAATATGCGCGAGTTAAATTCATTTGAGTCATTCATGTTTTGTTCCGGAAAATAGTGGATCAATAGTGTTTTTTTTTGTGTTTATCATTTGATATTCATTTCCAATATAAATTTATGCATTATCCGTGGTTAAATTCATTTTCGGAGATTTTTGAATTTCTTTGAGTGATTAAAATTCAATCGAGTCGTGGTCGAGTAAATTCTGTGTTGATTTTTGTTTTTTTTTGTGAGAATTGTCCTGTCAATCGACCATGGACCTCTTCCAGTTAAAAATAGCTGTCGCGGTATCAGTGGTCATTTTGGTCCTCATAATAATTACGTTTGTCCTTGCAATTTGGGCGGAAACCCCTCCGGAGGTCAATCCTGAGGATGGCCCTGCCGTTTATTTCCTCCCACGTCAGTGACAGTTTAGTTGCCGTTTTATTCAGAATTTATTTAATGTGCTCATACAATTTTTGTCCCTTTATATTTCGAGTTCTTTTGTCCGACTTTGCCGAATTACAATTTATTAGTCTTTTCCGATGTATCTCGCGAAAATGAAAGAGTTTTGTTCGTGAGATTTTATTTTAATTTGCCATTGTTACCAAATTATGCACTCTCCGCCCATCCTGAGCAATTTTCCGCAAGGTTAGGCTCAAAACAGGGCAATAACCTGGCCAATTCCGATTTTATCTCGAATAACGTGTTAAAGGGAAAGCCGCGCTTTTCTTGGCCGAGATGAGAAAAATCGAGGGTCAGGACGTAACACTACAAATGAATTTTTTGAAAATTTTCTTACCATTTTGAAATTTCGGTTTTCGAAAATTTTTTAATTTTGAAAAATGAAGGGAAAATCGTGAAATTTGCATATGTTTTTGTAAAAACGTTGTATATTACAATTAAAAAGTTTCCGGGGCATCTAACGAATAGTTTCGTAAATACAACCTTTACAAATTTCCGAAAACCGAAATGTCAAATTGGTAATAAAATTTTTTAAAAATTCTTGTGTAGTCAGAAAAATCACCGAATTCATTTCACGTGTCGAAAAAAAACATTATCTGAAAATTTTTTAAACAATGTTTTGTTTGAATAATTTATGAATAACTTTTTGGCATTATTATTGTTAAAAATTAATCTTCTTTCGTCCTTATTGTGGGTGAATTTTTTCCGATTTTTACCTTATCATGAAGTATGCAATATTGTCGACTAAAGTCACTTTTGGTTGGGAAGGTACGTCCAATACATCCTTAAGAGCATCCGACGCAATAAATGCAACTATGACCATCGCGAATTTTATCGATTCGAAAATTTTTATGGTTGATAAATTTATCCCACGAATGAATTTGTATGCAAGTGTTAATTGGGCTAGACTTTTCCGAACGCTTATTGAAAATTTCCGAGACATTGTGATCAGGTATTGTACATTTTCGGGACTTTCGGTCGATGTACTGGGAACATCCAGAACAATGATCTCGTACTGTATAGTTCCGGGACTTTCCAGAGGTGTATTGCATAAGTCCGAGCCACGCGTGTAGACGTCGATCAAAACATTTATGTTCTGGATCATCTACTGTGTACATTATCTATTTTGATATTAACCACAGTTTCCAAATACGTTTGCGGAAACTTTCAATCCGTTTTCGTAATGTGCCTATTTTTGTCTGGCACGAAAAAATCAGACATATCATACAGTCATTATTGTATCTGCTGTTCGGAATCTATCAGTTCGCGACCTGACATAGTCCCAATCTCAGATGCTCAAGCTCGTTAGTTGACGAATGAGGAAGAATGATTTATCGAAGTGAATTTCGGAGATATCTTTTCATTCTTAGTTTTAAAAACTTAGTAGGAATTATTGATTGTTTTATATGACAGTCGTTTTGCATAAATTCCTACATCGTATAATCTAGGATTTTTTTTGTTGTCGCCTTTTCATTGCATGGTCTTAGACCATAAAAGCCCGTGGCAGAATGCGAGGAAATAATAAATAGGAATAAAAATCAGTCAATCACATCACACCTCAGACAAGATACACCAATCAAATCGCTGTTCTTTATTTTATATTTCCTATTTCCTCGCATTGTGTCACGGGCTTAATTCTCTGAAAAATAATACAAAGGACGATTCATAAACTTGCAGCTGTTAATTAACAGCAGCAAGTATAGGGATGGTCGTTCATTCTATTTTTCCGAGGACTATGGTTGTATACCACGCGATGAAAAGGCGACAACAGCAAAAATCGTGCACGATACCACGTGGGAATTTATGCAAAACGGCTTTCATATTGTAGAATAAACAATGTTATTAAATCTTGAAAAATAAGAAAGAAAAGGGATCCCCTAAATTCTCTACGATAAATAATTTTTACTCATTCGTCAACTTACGAGCTCGAGCAACTCAGCGAACTGACAGATTCCGAACAGCCAATACAATTATGGCTGTATCATATGTCTGAGTTGTTCGTTACATTGTATTTGGTGTAATGCGGAAACCGATTGAAAGTTGATGGTCTTTTTACTTCCGCTAACAGATTTAGAAACAATGGGCCCTGACAAAATGAATCATATACACAGCAGTAGAGGACACGTATGCTTTTAACTACACCTTTGCCTCGGACTTATGCATTTTGCAATACTCTGTAAAGTACTGGAACTATACAATGCTCAATCATTGTTTTGGATGTCCCCCAGTATATTGACGAAAAGTACTGAAAATGTACAATACCTGACCAAAATGGTCCGGAAATTTGCATTAAGCGCTTGGAAAAATTTGGCCGTATTTTACACTTTCAAAAAAATTAAATCGTGAGATGAATTTCTCAGCTATGATAATTGTTGAATCGATAAAATTCGCGATCGTATTATTTTAATTTATAACGTCAGATCCTATGAACTCAAAAAATCGATTTTTTTCTATTTTCTGAGGAGTATAGTTCTAGTTCGTACTACAACTGGACTCCTTTCAATATTTTCTGACGAGTCTAGTTGTAGTGCGATACAATTATCATAGTTATAGTGCAATACAATTATAGCTGAAAAATTCATTTCAGGATTTAATTTTTGTGAAAATGTAAAGTACGGCCAAATTTTTCCGAGCGCTTATTGTAAATTTCCGGGACATTTTTGTCATGTATTATACACTTTCAGGACTTCTCGTCGATAAACTGGAAACATCCGGAACATTGATCGAGCATTGTATAGTTCCGGTACTTTAACAGAGCAGCATTGCATAAGTCCGAGGCAAAGGTGTGGATAAAAGCATACATTTGATAGAACTGCTATGTATGATATGATTTATTTTGACATGGCCCATAGTTTCTAAATCTGTTTGCGGAAGTAAACAGACCATCAACTTTCAATCAGTTTCTGCGTTACACCAAATACAATGGAAGGAAAAACTCAGGCTGCACTTAGGCGCTTTACACGCTTTCATTCAACAACTAATAGTTGGCGATTATAAGCGTGAGCGCTGAAAGCGTGTAAGCGCCCAAGCGAATGCAGCCTCAGACATATATATCGACGGCCACGTCGAAAAACCGGCTATCTCGGGATTCGCTTGGAAAACCGGCTATCTCGGGATTCGCTTGGAAAACCGGCTATTTCGGGATTCGCTTGGAAAACCGGCTATCTCGGGATTAGCTTGGAAAACCGGCTATCTCGGGATTCGCTTGGAAAACCGGCTATCTCGGGATTCGCTTGAAAAACCGGCTATCTCGGGATGCGCTTGAAAAACCGGCTATCTCGGAATCCGTTTGAAAAACCGGCTATCTCGCTCGTGAAATTTTTTGCCGCAAATTCAGTTGGTAGCACTGTTAGACTCAATACAAAATTCTGCGTGTTATCAGTATATCGTAATAATTGCAGCAAGTATAATTTACATTCGTAGGTATAGATTATTATGTCACGGTAAGAAGTCAATGCAATAACAACCACAACGACATTTTTATCCAATTGTTTGGGCTGGAGTTATACGGAGACTCATAAGTTATAAGAGTAGTAGTAGTAATAAACTTAAAAAAGAAAAAATTGGGACAGTCTGTTCAACCTTTTCGTTATGCACCTTCACATTTTGTAGGATGTTTCAGTCACTAGAATAAAGTAAGGCTTTCAAGGGGTCAAGAAGAAATAAATTCGAATCTACAAAGAACGGACTACGTCCGCGAGGGTTCAGAAACTATACCTCGGTAGAATAAAGAAGCCGTGGTACGGTCAATTTAGGTTCTCCAATATTAGATTCACAGGTACACAATTATTTTATTAAACAAAAGTAATACAAGTATAACGGAACAGCTTGATGTAAAAGTATATATAATATGTACATATGTGCATAGTCTCAGTGTGATACATAGGATGAGGCTGACTATACGTTATCATTGCACTGCAAACTTAAAAATAAAAATTATCATGACCCTCAGAACTCCGAATTGCGTTAGGGATTGTTTTTATTTTTTTTTTTTAATTTTTTAATTTTTTTTAATTTTTTTTTTTTTGAAAACGGAAGGTTAAACAGATTTATTATTCAGAATACATCTCTTGAATAAGTCAGTCTTTTATGCAGCAAGAGAAAGTTTAGGACCTCAATTTTTTTAATGTCATATCAAAGACATACCTTAAGCTAGTATGTCTTCGTAAAATTTTCGACAGTGAGGAGGAATCAAGCCCTTATTTAGTAGAGATTGTAAATCTTTATTTTTATTTGCATCAAGCGGTAGCTTACCACTATAAGCTCTTTCCAAACCCTGATTTTGCTACATCGCAGTACCCATCACTACGCGTAGCAGCGTTCCATCATAATTATATTTGTATTGAATTTCCCCGTTTCCATTCATAGTTATTTGCCGTAATTTGGAAATTTTCATTTTGGCCCATTTCTTTTTTTCCGAAAATTTTGAAAAATCGAAGACTTCTCGTTGTTGAAGTTCGTGCACAGCGTAATGGGGTTCGGTCAGTTTTGCCTCTCTGATCAATTGGCACCATTCATCCTGGGTGTACACGGATCGATTCTTACATTCTAGCTCAATTCGTGCATGCATCGAGTCTCCATCATTCTGGGTATGGCCCGTTTCCAAATACCTATAGGAAGTAAAATGAGCTGTAATTACATCAGTACGCATTACCTAAGATTTTTCATAAATTATACTTTTACGCAGGTTCTCTGGACTATTATGTAGATTTTATTGATGTAACACTTGATGTAGATATAATTGTTCACAAATTGCCCAATAAAATTGAAATCGGTAATCATTTGTTAATGTTATAATCAAAATACTGAATACTTAATAGTGTGCTTTATGTGAAGTACCTGTGGGTAATTTCAATCTGAAACTCCATGGCTGCTTTCAGATACGTAGCGAATAGAATTTGATTTCTATTTTGCCCACCGCAGTTGTCGCTGTAAAATCTGAATTCTTTAGTTCCAGACTCGACTTTCGATGAAATTAATTGCCAAATACAGCTACTTATTTCATTGGCTCTTCTTTTAGCAATTGTTTCATTCCAAATATAGCAGGTTCCCAAGTGATTTGCCATGTCAAATACCGTTAGGTTGTATACGGCGAGTTTGCGTGAATAATACATGACAGAGGTCTCTGACCGTGGCGTAGCTAGAACCTGTCGAAGACGTGCTCATTTAGATTATTTCAGATTATTAATAGAGTGATAAAACTAGCTCCACTCGATAAAAAATTAAGTTGCCATAATTGAACACCCGGAGGAAAAACTTATACACGAAACATAAATAATGCCTGATAAAAATAAATTATTTGGTTCGTATAGTCCGATATATTCACACATAATATACTAAGACAACGAATGATCGAGTCACACATTCATAAATAATGTCGATCAGCGCACGACAAAATTTTTCGAATATTCAATTTGCAGTATTACGAAAACCTTATGCGTATGGATGCAATATTGAAACTGTGATTTTTTTTTAAATTACGAATCGTGTCCAATGATGTAAACTTTTCTCACGGTTCTAAAAGCAAAAAGGCTTGGGTATAAATGGAATATTATACTTTTTGAAGATCGAAACAAGCAGTGCATATTGTCTGGTGATGTGTTGCGAACTCTTTATCTTCACGCATCAACTCGCGAGATCTTCTTTTATTATTTTGATGTTCGTCATAATCTGCTTGTTCGGCAATTTTTTGCTCGGCTGTGAGAAACCGGAACTGGGTGCACTTTGCACATTGATCTTTCTTTGGCTTATGAAAGCTCAAATTATACGTATAAAATACGTCTCTATAATGATGTGCAGAGGCGACATCAACAGCTCCTTTAGCAGACATCCACTCAACGTATTTTCTGTACATTTTTTCTACGTTCAGGTCTTCATCCAAATATTCCCGACTACTACTTTCGCGAGTATAATGCGATTCAACCCTTTCGAACGTATTAATGTGGTCATGAACAGATTGAGTCACGGTATCAGGTATTTTCTTTGGTCTGTTTTTATGCAATCCTCGCTTATCAGCCGATATAAACTGCCCATCCGCAGAGCAGTTTTTTTTTTGGTCGACAGCCAACAACCAATGTCGTGAGATGCCTACCAAATTTCAATTGATAATATATTATCATTTTTCATTTTTATTTATGTCAGTGTGATAATAGGTATGGATAAGAGAAAGAGATCGCTGTAGATTATGATATGAAAAGTATTTCCTGTCCAATAAAAATTCGGATTTGATCTCATTTGAAAAAAAATTTTGTTTACGAACCTAATGTATCAACGAACATTGTCCGGCAAACCTTGATTTTCTGCGTCGACGTGGCAAGAAAAAATTCGTGTGACCGATTTTTGCGATGCTCATCATTCTGTACTTCCGATGCTCTTTCCTTCGGTCGAAATGTCTGCATGCATCGCGCTACATAGTCCCATTGACGAGTATGATCTTCCAGTTCCCAAAAAGAATGAAAAATATTCTTTCGATCTTCGAGATTAATTCTTGTTTGGCATTTAAACCGACAGTTTGTATTACAGCCGAAACCCATTTTTCTCGCTGCGAACGAGTTCCCCGTTCTAGACCCCGGCCTCGCCTGAGTTACGCGCTTTTTTGGCTGTATTATCGATCCACTCGTTCGGTTGACTTCGACGTTTTCTATACTTTTTTGATGTACTTGCAATGTTGACGCCCTCGCCATTGTTGCCGTCATTACTCGCAAAGAAAGATGTTTGATCAAAAAGGGAGCTGTTCGTTGAATCGGTATACGCGGGTACGTCGTCTCTATTAGTATTGCTACTTTCACTCAGCAAAGAAGGACCTATTAATTGGTATGACACTATCAAATAGGTTTGAGAATTGGGTCGAAAATTTGTGTCGT
Source organism: Rhorus exstirpatorius (assembly GCA_963564615.1). NCBI lineage: Eukaryota > Metazoa > Arthropoda > Insecta > Hymenoptera > Ichneumonidae > Rhorus > Rhorus exstirpatorius. The sequence continues at coordinate 3,075,034 of OY751316.1, forward strand.
TCTTTTGAAATATCGTGTGTCTGATGGCTTGAGATCGTATGCGCTGAAATCGCGATTTTGGTAGCAAAAAGTCGTATAATTTTTTTTGTTCACGCTCTAAGAATGATCAAAACGTATAGATCATTCGAAATCACGTGATCAAATAATGTAAACGCAAAAGGTCGTATATGTTGGGTGAACCCGTCATTGATCCATTACGATTTTTAAGAAAAATAAAAAGAAAGGTAGAGACATAACGTCGTAACCACCATTTTGTTTCTTTAATCCTCTAGGAAAAAGTTATAAAAAAAATTTTAAACGCGGAAATAAATTTAAATAACAAACATTCCGAGAAATTCTATAAAAAATATTCGCAGATAAAACAAGCGGGTTTGGGCTGACTACGAGCCAGCCTTTGAACTTCCCGTTATTCATATTATTTTCAGCTATTTTGAATTTTAAAAATCTGTCCTCAGATTCGTGATCAGCGGTTAAAAAAACCTTCGGGTACCAAGTTTCATCAAATCAAAATATTTTTAGTTTTTCTTGCAGCATATTGAACATCACAAATCAAAATTTTGCAAAACTGACTTCAGATTCGTGATCAGCAACCCAAAAATCTTATGGTACCAAATCTCATCCGAGTCTGTCAATACATTCGCAAAATATCATAATTTGTACTTTAATTTTCAGAATTTGGTTTTCTAGCTAATTCGAAAGTACTCAAGCGATCGAAGCCAAAATCTAATAAGTTCGAAGTTTGATAAAGCCGCGGCGATTGAGCCCAATTTTATCGAAATCCGGGTACTCGTTCTCGACATATCGTCCCGACAAAAATTTGACACATACATACATACGTACATACATACGTACCATCCACCAGTGCATACGACCTTCTGCTTTTAATTGATCAACTATTAAATTTTAACGTTTATGAACGAATCTTCGGGTTTTTAACCTAAATACGATAACAAAAAAAATATACAAATTTTTGCGGCTATGAAAAGCAAACAGTTGTATGTTCACTAGGGTGTTTCAAAAAAAAAATTTATGTCAAAAGATGAGAATTTTAGGTTGAGTGGAAGATTCGCCGCATTTGAATAAAATTTTTTTTTTCCTTTTTATCGAATTTAAAATGAAAATTTTTCGATTTTCCAACGGGCCACACCTGAAATAATTAGTTTAGGTAGAAAAAAATGTATTGCAAAAGATGAGAATTTTAGGTTGAGTGGATGATTTGCCGCATTTGAATTAATTTTTTTTTTCTTTTTTATCGAATTTTTAATAAAAAATTTTCGATTTTACAACGGACTACACGTGTAATAGTTAGTTTAGGCAGAAAAAAATTTATGTCAAAAGATGAGAATTTTAGGTTGAGTGGGTGATTCGCCGCATTTGAATTAAAAATTTTTTTTTCCATTTCATCGAATTTTTAATGAAAATTTTTCAATTTTACAACGGGCCACACGTGAAATAGTTAGTTTAGGCAGAAAAAAAATTCATGTCAAAAGATGAGAATTTTAGGTTGAGTGGAAGATTCGCCCCATTTGAATTTGAATTTTTTTCCCTTTTTATCGAATTTATGATGAATAACTCATGGTAAAATTACTATTTCAGGTGTAGCCCGTTGGAAAATCGAAAAAATTTCATTATAAATTCGATAAAAAGGAAAAGAAAATTTTTTAATTCAAATACGGAGAATCTTCCACTCGACCCAAAATTCTCATCTTTTGACATACATTTTTATTCTACTTAAACTAACTATTGCAGGTGTGGCCCGTTGTAAAATCGAAAAATTTCCATTTTAAATTCGACAAAAAGGAAAAAAAAAAAAATTTAATTCAAATGCGGCGAATCTTCCACTCAACCTAAAATTCTCATCTTTTGACATAAATTTTTTTCCTACCTAAACTAACTATTTCAGGTGTGGCCCAATGAAGAATCGAATTTTTTTTTGAAACACCCTAATGCTCACGCTTATGTTCTTATGTCATTAGACACGCGATATATTTAACCGTTGTTTTATTTTATTTTTTTTTCGCCAGAACTATGAGAGAGAAATTAAATCCGCATACTAAGTTCTAACACGATCCTTCCAAAAATTCGAAAAATAATTTGTAGGTGACTACAGATTTTATAAGTACCTTCCAGCGTTCCGTATACATTGCATGTTTCACCATTATCTATCAGCGTTTGATAATCTACCGCATTATCACAATCGTTGTCAAGGATCACAGCAGGTGAATAACTGACTTGCGGATGATTTCGTTGTTCGTGGAAAGCATCAAAATCTGTAGTAGCAGATCAAATTTTTGTAATGTATAATGTATATGAAGCTGTCGTGCCAAATATTACTGAAATATAAATATAATTGCAGATGTACAATCCATTCGGCTATGTGTATATACTGGTGATTAGCAGCCCCCTGTGTTATAGGTTTCACTTTTAACCACTAGCGTCACTTGATAATCAGACACAAAAATGCGGTTCAGTATGAAATGTTGACAAACGCAACCGATTCCGTTGCTCAGACGGATATGAAAAGGTTGAGAAATAAGCTAAGCATTGTTGCCAGAAGACTTACTCGGAATGCCACCGACGTTCTTTGTGTTATGATAGCTTCTGGCGCTTAGATCTTTAATTAGGGACTAGTTACAAACACGATGTAAACAAACAGTGCTCTACTGCTTTACCCATACAGCACAAAATAAATACGAGATGTCTATGAGACAGATAAAAATAATTCACGAATACACTTTCGGCAACACGGTGAAAACAAAGTCACCCATATATATATTTATATCGGTCACTTTTCCGAAACCCAACACAATTGTTTACCTGGTGGTCTCCAACCACTTTGTAACTTCGACATTGGTTTTAATATTATGCCAAACGGAGAACACTTTATTTTGTTTAAATTTTCATATCGAAAATTTTGTCGCTGGCCCACGTATTAACTTTTGTCAACTTTTCAAATATTAATTAAAAATAATTTTTGTCTAGCATGGAAACGGCGATAAAAAGAATCTGGACCAAATACATTTTTTTTTGTGAGAAAAATCCTTAACTTTTTAGTGAAAATATAGCCCATTCATGTCGTCTTTAGAAAAGTACTTGAAAATGCAAACAAATAGCCTCACAAGCGGTTTTCATGGTGAGCCTATACTTACAGACTTGAACAAATTTTTTTTATTAATTCTTTGCAGTTTTTCACTTAGGTACTTGGTAACGTTTATTGACTGAGGTGAGTCATAGTTTTCGTCCAAGAAAGGAAAAATCCAGTTGAATTTTCTTTTCATTCAAAGATACCCACTCCATCGATTTAAGGATGTATTGGAAGATGTATGGGAGGATGTATTGTAATATTGCATACTTCATGATAAGATAAAAATCGGAAAAAATTCACCCACAATAAAAACGATAAGAAGATTAATTTTTAATAATAATAATGCCAAAAAGTTATCAATAAATTATTTAAACAAAACATTGTTTAAAAAATTTTTAGAGAATGTTTTTTTTGACACGTGAAATGAATTCGGTGATTTTTCTGATAACACATGAATTTTTTTAAAATTTTCTTACCATTTTGAAATTTCGGTTTTCGAAAATTTTTTAATTTTGAAAAATGAAGGTAAGATCGTGAAATTTTGATATATTTTTGTAAAAACGTTGTATTTTACAATTAAGAAGTTTCCGGGGCATTTAACGAATAGTTTCGTAAATACAACCTTTACAAATGTCCGAAAACCGAAATTTCAAAATGGTAAGAAAATTTTCAATAAAATTCATGTGTAGTCAGAAAAATCAACGAATTCAGTTCACATGACAAAAAAAATTTCCTAAAAATTTGTTAAGCAATGTTTTGTTTAAACAATTTATTGATCTCTTTTGTGCATTATTATTATTCAAAATTAATCTTCTTATTGTCTTTATTGTATTTGTATTTTTTCCGATTTTTATCTTATCATGAAGTATGCAATATTGTCGACGAAACTCACTTTTGGTTGGGAAGGTACGTTCAATACATCCTTAAATCTCCATTGGAAGTTTTTTCTCCTTAATGGGCACATTACGCTACCTCACCTCTTATATCTGGAAACATAATGATATAATATCCCCAAAACGGAGTCTGCATGAATTTTGGAGCACTGTGACGAATTTTGTATTGCTAACAGTGCTACCAACTGAATTTGCGGCAAAAAAATTTCACGAGCGAGATAGCCGGTTTTTCAAACGGATTCCGAGATAGCCGGTTTTTCAAGCGCATCCCGAGATAGCCGGTTTTTCAAGCGAATCCCGAGATAGCCGGTTTTCCAAGCGAATCCCGAGATAGCTGGTTTTCCAAGCGAATCCCGAGATAGCCGGTTTTCCAAGCGAATCCCGAGATAGCCGGTTTTTCAAACGAATCTCGAGATAGCCGGTTTTTCGACGTGGCCGTCGATATGGGACATATGATACAGCTATTATTGTATATGTTGTCACGGCCTTTCGAAATTCAGCCGGACTATAACCAGGCGAACCCGGGCTTCGTATGGGGAAAACTCGGGGGAACATAAGAAATAAAAACGAGGTGAAATAGAAGAAAAAAAATGACAATTTCCAATTTATTCGATGATATAACAAAGAAAAATAATTTATCTTGTCTCGATAATTTTGTTGGGCGCCAGCCGTTAATATAACGGCAATTCTCTTACTTAATACAAAAAAAAAAGGGTAATCGGGAACAATGAAAAAAAGGGGAAAAAAAAGTAATCTCATTAATCAGGGGAATCTCAGTAATCGGGGGAATCTCAGGGACGTGAATTTACCGGCTCGCAGGCCTCTTAATTATTACCCGTGTCGGGTTATCGGGAAAATGCGATATTAATCGAACTCAAATACCACGAAAAAAAAACACGCAATTAAATAAAAGCTTGATTGGAATAAGGGATCGCGCTACGTCGCCACACGCACGAATTATACAATACAACGGGGAATAAGGCACGCGGCCAATATAGCGAACACGTGCTTTCGCGAAAAATTACTCCAATTAACAAAAATGATGAAACTCAGAAAATAGAAAATTTACGCAATCCAAATATTAAATAATGAAATAAGGTGATGGAACGAACTCACTTATATTCAGGGAGACTTGATTGCGTCCTCGCTGGGCACGCTTGAATTCTCAAATCCTTGGTCTTTGCGTAATGGCATGGATCTCGCTATTTCGCTCTTTCTCTCACACAATACAATTCTTGGCAAAAATTCTCGTACAGTGACTCGATACCAGGGATGGGCACCATCGAATGAAAAAGTATTTAAATACATCATTAAAATACAAAATGCTTTTCCACTCGTCATTTATTTCGGGTACGAGTGACGAATGAATTTCCACTCGCCATTCGTTTCGCGTTCGAGTAACGAGTAGTTTTTCATTCTGTATTTACTTCGCGACCGAGTGACGAATGGATTCCCACTCGTTGTTTACATCCGAACTGAGTGGAGAGTGGGGGAACCATTCGAACGCCGTCTTCGGTTCGAGTGGAAAAACACTCGTTATTTGTTTACTTTCAGATCCGAATGAATTTCCACTCGACAAATTTTTCGAAAAAGATGGATTCTTGAATCAATAATTCCTTTAAATTAAAATGAATTTCCACTCGATATTCGGTTCAAATACGAGTGGAAATTTATTGACGTGATGCAGTGAGAATAAGATAGATAGATAGATAGATACACAGACAGAGAGACAGAGAGAGATTCAGAGAGAATGAGAGAGAATGAGCGACATTGAGAGAGAATGAGAGAGATTGAGAGAGAATAAGAGAGAATGAGAGAGAATGAGAAAGAGTGAGAGAGATTGAGAGAGAATGAGAGAGATTGAGAGAGAATAAGAGAGAATGAGAGAGAATGAGAGAGATTAAGAGAGAATAAGAGAGATTGAGAGAGAATAAGAGAGATTGAGAGAGATTGAGAGTGAATGAGAGAGATTGAGAGAGAATAAAAAACATTGAGAGAGATTGAGAGAGAATGAATGAATGAATGAATTGTTTATTATGCCGTGGAACAATATTCCATAGGCAAACTTAATACAGAGGTGAAAATAAAATATAATATAACTAAATAAGAAACAAAATAAAATATCAGGAATAAGAGTTTGAGTGTGCTCTCAAAAAAAAAAAAATTTTAGTTATTACGACTAACTTAGGACTAATTCCGAAACCAACGCAGGGTTTTAGCAGACTACCATAGCAGGAAATTGCAGGAAATGGCAGGGAATGTAATACTTAAGATTAAGGAAATGCATCTTACATAATATACATATACATGTACCACCTATCAGACCGAAATATTTCAGACAATATATGTACTAAATTAAAACTAGGCTTAAAAGCTAGGACGAGAGCATTTAATTCTTTGCAGAAAAAAAAAAGATAAAGATAGGAGAAGATAAGAAAAAGATAAGAACAACAGTCCGAAATACATGATAGAAATAAATGATAGAAAGGCCCAAAATCAGGTAGTCTCATTCGAAACACGCAAAAGATAGGCATGCAGCCGGCACTTGAAAGTACTGAGAGTGTTCGCGGTAGTAATTTCAACGGGAAGAGAGTGCCAAAAATAAATCGCAGATACCAGGAAAGATTTTTGAAGGATAGAAGTCCGGCAGGAAGGGATGAGGAAGGTGGGGGCCACGACGGCGCGAGTGGGACGCTGAGGTGGTCGCGCAGCAGTAAACAGGTCAGAGATATAACCTGGGTGCTCGCCGAAAAGAACTTTGTAAATCGTGATGCCCATGAAATATTTACGTCTATGGCTCACCCGCAGCCACGCTAGTCGCTCTCGAAAGGGTGAGATGTGCTCATCCCTGCGGATTTGAAATATGAATCGTATGCATTTATTTACGAGGCGCTCCAAAATGAGATTCTGTTCACCTGCCAAATCATTATATACCAAGCAACAATAGTCAATGACTGGAAAAATTAATGAGGTTATTAGCGTTTTCCTAAGGTTAAAAGAGAGCGATTGCATGTTATGTTTGAGTCGAAAAAGGATACAGTTAATCCTGTTCGAGATCATAAGAATATGCCGGTTCCAGGAAAGATTGGACGTGAATATAACTCCTAGGTTTCGAACCTCATTCACAAAAGGGATCGCAGTGCCATTTACCATAATGCGTGGGAGGCTGGCGAGGTCAATCTGATTTATATAGGTGCCACTACCCAGGATAATGGTCATCGATTTAGCAAGGTTCAGTGACAGTCCATGGGAGGAGGCAAAATCAGCTATGACTTGAGCATCCTGGGACACCCGATCTAGTGACTCGATTAGAGCAGCAGGGCGGCAGGAGAGGTAGATTTGTGTATCATCAGCATATATGAGGTGTTTGGTATGTTGAAGACCAGCACCAATATCGTTGATGAACATCGAGAATAAGAGAGGCCCCAGAACGGAGCCCTGAGGGACGCCAGTATTTGTGGACATCCAACTCGAGGGCGAGCCTGTGTAATCCATAACTGCCTGAGTTCGATTCGAGAGGTACGAAAAGACCCATGCCAGAGCACTGGCAGAGAATCCCAGGTAGCGCAACTTGTTTAATAGAATTACATGAGGAACCGTGTCAAAGGCCTTGCTAAAATCGAACAGAACCAAGATAGTGACCATTCTATCATCAACAGCCTGTCTAATATCTTGACAAAGTTTTAATAAGACCGTCTGTGTACTGTAATTCTTTTTGAAGCCCGATTGCAAAGGGTTGAGAAGACTGTTTGAGTCAAGAAAAACAGACATCTGTTTGTGGACGAGGCGCTCAAAGAGTTTAGAGGCCTCAGACAAATTTGCAATGGGTCTCACGTCTGAAGGTGAGGATGGTGGATTCTTTTTGACCAAGGGACGAATGAATACTCGCTTGAAAAGAGACGGATAAATACTATTCTGTAGGCTGGTGTTAAAGACTCTGGTCAGGAGCGGTGTGACAACGTTTACGGCTTTTCGGAGTGCGAACAGTGAGACACCATCGGGACCTTGCGAGAGCGACTCGGATTGGGTGGCTGAAATGGCATTGAAAACACTCTGAGCGGAGATTTCTGCAAAATTAAATACTGGAGTATCGTGTGGGAGAGGGTCGACTAGATCCGGAGTGAAAGCTGTAGGGTAAGGAGAGTCTGAGTAGGAGATACTGGAAAAATAGTCATTTAATACCTCAGCTGAGAAAAAAGAGAACGGCGAGATCCCTCTGGGTTTTGCGAGCCCAAGATGTGCAAGTTCTTTCCAGAGTTTAGCAGGATCCGAGACACCCAAGAGCCTGCGTTCATAGAAAAGCCTTTTTGTTGTCTTGATCTCAGTAGCAAGAGAGTTTCTATAATCTCTATATATTGACAAATGTAACGGACCACCCGACCTCCGTGCCTGACGATATAAACGATTTTTAGTTCTTATCTTTTCCTTAATTTCAGCGGTAAGCCATGGCGCCTGAGGTCTTTTGAGAGTCCAAGTGCGCAGGGGTGCGTGTACATCAAATGAGCATTTTAATCGATCAAAGAGCGTGTCGACGAAACTATCAAGGGGTAAATCAACGTCGTTTTCGGTGTCAGATAGGTTGATGAAGGCACGATTACAATTTTCACGAAACGTTTCCTCGAATTCAGCTTGAACAAAACGCCTGACATCGCGCCTAGAGATAGTAGGCCTCCGAGGGGCATCAGCGGTGAAATTGTAAAGAAGCTCGATGGAGTCATGGCCTGCAATAAACGGGGAGTCCGATTTATTGAATTTTAATATTTTTGAGGTAGAGTCAACAATGACAACATCGAGCCACGAATCGGAGGAAGCTGTGTGAAAGGTAGCCTCGGAGTTGATTATGGAAAGACTATGAGAGGTAACAAAATCGCGCAGGGAGGACGCCTCGAAGTTTGTACTGAGCAGATTACAATTCAAATCACCGACAATCAGAACGTTTTTATACGAGAGAGATAGGCGCGAAAAGACTTCGGAAAAATCTCGAAATAGATTACCCTTTGGCCGGCGATAGACACACGCGAGCAGGAGCGATTTGTCAATAGAATTTCTGAGCTCAAGCATAATATATTCAGGCATGTTTGAGAATCCTGGAGGAGAGACATGCAAGATGCGATAACGGAGAGAATCATGTATAAAACAAGCAACCCCACCTCCACGCTTCCCCTGACGATCATTGCGTATCAAATTGTAATTATGAAGCGTTAGCAAACTATCGGAAATATTTTCATTTAACCATGTCTCTGTAACAGCTATGACGTGATAGAAATTTGTGGTTAAATGTGCCTGAATATACTCAAAGTGTCCTAGCAGAGAGTTCGCATTGAAATATAAAATCTTGAGAGCGACCTGTGCGGCAGGGGGATCATCCGTATCGTTTCGCTCGGCGTCGGTGGTCGGAGAGCGCGTAGTGAGTCAGATGATTTTTTCCAGATCAGCCTCCGATTCAATGTGAATTACCGGTCCGCGATCCGAGCGTCGGGCATGAACGGGCATGAACGGCGCCCGCCCTCCACCAAACAGCTTTAAACCCAAGTCCAAGCGCCTTGTCTCTAGCTCGTTTTAGCAGCTGATAGGAGGCTCGCGGTAGAAATTCATTCACAAAAATAGGGGTGTTGTGTTCGGTTGAGAAAACATCCGCATTTGTGAGCAATCGCTTTATGCGTTTGCGTTCAACGATGAAATCGCGAGTATCAGCACTCTTAACTCGCACGATGAGTGATCGAATAGCATCTGAAGGTGGACGTGGAGAGCCTATGGTGGAGGAGACTCGCTTAGTAAGCTCACGAATCTCCAGGACATCAGCATAGAGTTCCTTCAGTTGAAGTACAGTGAGAACTTCTTGAACAATGTCCTCTTTTGCGAGCGTCATGTCGAAAGGAATACCCCCGATAATAAGTTCAGAGGGAGGCGGTGCACGGTAAACAGGCTGAGTATGTCCCAGGACCTGAGTCCGAACACTAGACACGTCCTCCCTGAGGCCAATAAGCTCAGTCTCTGAGACACGACCAGCTGTCTCGACATCAGCAAGCCTGCGTGATATATTATCATGAGCGAGAGATAGATCACGTTGTGAGGCAGTAACTTCTGAAACCTCCGCGCGAATTGATGAGATGTCGGCCCGAATTTCTACGAAATTTGCCGATACTGTTTGCGATAGATTTTCAAGCTTATTCTCAACAGTATCGAGTCTGCGATCGATTTTCGTGTTTAGAAGCTGTAGTTGCCGCGCGATATCTCGCAGAGCGGGCGAATCAGAGGACACTGTGTCGGTCCGTATGCGATCAGAGGTGCTCTGCGACGAAATTCGCTCTGGTGACGCTTCAGGTGTGCGCGAGGTCACCAGCGAACGGCGAGAGGACCGAGATGACGAACAGGGTTCGCAACGAAAATGCGCGGCATTCGATGCGTCAATTGACACGCCAGGATACGTGTTTCCCACACAAATGACATGGAAGAGCAGTTTGCAGTCGGCGCATTGCACTGAAGGGTCTCCACGTTTAACGACGATTTCGCAAATAGTGCACTGTTTCGACATTGTAATATGCTTGTAGCGGGGGATATAGTATACTTGCGAGACGAGTAGACGATAAAAAAGATCACGGAGGTGAGGGCTCCAGCGACGGCTGATAAGGTAGGTCTCGATGGGGTGGTGTAGTAATTATCGATCAAGTAGTCGAAAATCGATGTCGAGTGGTAGACGGTGTAGACAGGCAGTAGATGGCGGCGTCACTGATAGCACACACGTTGATAGCAGCGTGTGTATTGAGAGAGAGGGAGAGCGAAAGAGAGAGAGGGAGAGATCCAGTCAATGCCGAGTCGACAGTGACAGACGACGTAGTAGATAATCGACGCGTGTTCCGAGGATCCAGAGCAAGCTGAGCTCTACCGCCCCGACAGTGACCAGTTCAGTTCCTACTGTACCAGCACCAACCGTAGAGTCCAAGAGGAGCCAAGAGATGGCGCCACCGTCGTGAATCGACGACGCGAATCCAGACCGAGAGATCGATGAAAATGACGAGGTCGATAGCGGGATAACAGCAGTCACGGAGTAGTATGTTTGGGCATGCGCAAACCTGAGCCGTTGACAGATGTAGGTTAGAGCGCCCCGGTTAGCCCAAGATCCCAGCGAAAAAGCCGAGCCAGAAAAATGCAGCAAGCGCAGGAGAGAAGCCAAACAAGAGAAGCAGTGCAAGCCAGTGGATAGCTTGCAAAAAGGCGCATGCAAGAAGACTAAAACAAAAAGGCCCGAAGGCAGAAGGCGGCAGTAAAAGTCCAAAGAAAACGGAACGATAGAGAGACGTGCTGTCAGTACTCACGTGAGAGAGAGAGAGAGAGAATAAGAGAGAATAATAGAGATTGAGAGAGATTGAGAAGACTGGGAGAGATTGAGAGAGAATAAAAGAGATTGAGAGAGATTGAGAGAGAATAAGAGAGAATGAGAGAGAATAAGAGAGATTGAGAGAGAATGAGAGAGATTGCGAGAGAATGAGAGAGATTGAGAGAGAATGAGAGAGATTGAGAGAGAGTGAGAGAGATTGAGAGAGAATAAAAGAGATTGAGAGAGATTGAGAGAGAATGAGAGAGATTGAGAGAGAATAAGAGAGAATGAGAGAGAATGAGAGAGATTGAGAGAGAATAAGAGAGAATGAGAGAGATTGAGAGAGAATAAGAGAGAATGAGAGAGAATGAGAGAGATTAAGAGAGAATAAGAGAGATTGAGAGAGAATAAGAGAGATTGAGAGATTGAGAGAGAATGAGAGAGATTAAGTGAGAATAAGAGAGATTGGGAGAGAATAAGAGAGATTGAGAGAGAATGAGAGAGAATGAGAGAGATTGAGAGTGAATAAGAGAGATTGAGAGAGAATGAGAGAGATAGAGAGAGAATGAGAGAATGAGAAAGATTGAGAGAGAATAAGAGAGAATGAGAGAGATTGAGAGAGAATAAGAGAGATTGAGAGAGAATAAAAGAGATTGAGAAAGATTGAGAGAGAATGAGAGAGATTGAGAGAGAATAAGAGAGAATGAGAGAGATTAAGAGAGAATAAGAGAGATTAAGAGAGATTGAGAGAGAATGAGAGAGATTGAGAGAGAATAAAAGAGATTGAGAGAGATTGAGAGAGAATGAGAGAGATTGAGAGAGAATAAGAGAGAATGAGAGAGATTGAGAGAGAATAAGAGAGATTGAGAGAGATTGAGAGAGAATGAGAGAGAATGAGAGAGATTAAGAGAGATTGAGAGAGAATAAGAGAGAATAAGAGAGAATAAGAGAGATTGAGAGAGAATGAGAGAGATTGAGAGAGAATAAAAGAGATTGAGAGAGAATGAGAGAGATTGAGAGAGAATAAAAGAGATTGAGAGAGATTGAGAGAGAATAAGAGAGAATGAGAGAGATTGAGAGAGAATAAGAGAGAATGAGAGAGAATGAGAGAGATTGCGAGAGAATGAGAGAGATTGAGAGAGATTGAGAGAGATTGAGAGAGAATGAGAGAGATTGAGAGAGAATAAGAGAGAATGAGAGAGATTGAGAGAGAATAAGAAAGATTGAGAGAGATTGAGAGAGAATGAGAGAGAATGAGAGAGATTAAGAGAGATTGAGAGAGAATAAGAGAGAATAAGAGAGATTGAGAGAGAATGAGAGAGATTGAGAGAGAATAAAAGAGATTGTGAGAGAATGAGAGAGATTGGGAGAGAATGAGAGAGATTGAGAGAGATTGAGAGAGATTGAGAGAGAATGAGAGAGATTGAGAGAGGATGAAAGAGAATGAGAGAGAATGAAAGAGAGAGAGAGAGAGAGATTAAGAGAGAAAGAGATTGAGGGAGAGAGAAAGCTTGAGAGAGAGAGAGAGCGAGATTGAGGGAGAGAGAGAGAGAGAGAGCTGTATTTTTTTTTATTGATTGATTTATTTAATTGAGCGTAATTTAGCCTTTGGCTACTACATACAAGTACGCAAAAAATACATTTTTATTACCTAAAGCTAACATCGACTCCCTTGTTTTTCAATACAATTTCTTCTGCCTTTACATATTCTTTCTCTACTTTTATTGCACCTCTTCGTCTTGTATTATATGTATGTCCTGCACCTACTAATTGCACTTCGCTACTCAAATACCTCGGTAACATTTCATTTTTAACTTTATATAAAAAAACACATACATTAAAATTTATCCTCTGTCTTATATTTAGGAAGTACACCGCATTCAACATATCATTTATTCTTGTGTACCGATCACAGCGTATAATTGCTCGCATTGCACGATGTTGCGTTTTCTGTAGTATATCCATCCAGTATTCGTTAATATTTAATAAAAGTGTACTACAGTAATCAAAATGCGGCGCCACCATGGTTTTGTAGGTGGTTACTAATGTATTAATTGACACATATTTATTTATTCGATACACGAAGTTCAAATTTTTCGCCACTGTTTGACCACGAATGCGGCATATAGCTATCAAATTTAAAGTTGTCATCTATTATTATACCTGAGTCCTTTATTTCATCTACTTCTTTTATCTTTACATTTTTTATTTAAATTTAAGAGAGAGAGAGAGAGAATGAATGAATGAATGAATAAATAGTCGTTTATTTAGCATTCTCCGCTATTTCAGATATTGCGCTTTGCGCTACATGCTATGCTGTCACATAACATTTAACCTTTTACATGGTTCTTTTTACATTCGTGCATTTTTATATTTGGATTGGTATAATGTATATGTATTCACACTTGTTTTTAGTGATTTTACATTTGTATTCCTATTTGTATATTTATATATTTACATCTACTAACTCCATCTTTATTTTACTCTCTGCGCTCAATTATCCATTTCGCGACTTTTCTCTCAAATTCTCCTCTTAAATTCTCTTAGAAAAGAGAGAGAGAGAGTTTTTACTTATTATGAAATCGTTGTATTCGTTTTTTTATAAAATTCCGCTTACTACTATTAAACTATTGTTTACTCGAATACATTATTTCTAAGCTTATTACCTATAGACAAAAATAGTAGTTATTTTCCGAATAATCGATTATAAAATTCAGTACGGTCCGTCTGAACATATTTAAAGGTCGTGTTAATATAGAGCCGTTCAGAGTGGAGTTGCCTATTTTTCGGTCGTTTTCAGGTATCTTATCAGGAATTTTTGTACAGAAAATGTGTGTATCTGACGCAATGAAACTGCGTGAATATGTTTATTGATATCATTACACAATGCAGGAAGTTTGTTGTCACACAATATTGAATCCTTCACTCCACATCTCTGAAAAAAAATCCAGGCATATTTGTTATCAGAAGACTCGTCTCAATCGTCCGGACTACGGGCAACGTTAAAATTTGTAAAATATCATTTGTGGAGACATAATAAGTTTTACAAAAAAATGACAAACTTGAGTGTTTCCAAAATTGTGCCACTACTTTATAAAAGAAAAAGAAAAGAAATGATTAAAGTTGAGACGATAGAGAACAGTTGTCTGATTACAAATATGCCTGGATTTTTTATTCCGATCATTAGAACAGTTGCAATCGTGGTCCAAGTCGTAAAGCAGTAGTCGTACAGCGCAGCTTGCACCACTTTGAGGATTGATTATTGTTTGACAAAAAAATTCCTGCAGTATGTAATGATACCAATAAACATATTCGTGCAGTTTTAGTACGAGAGATACACAAATTATCTTTATAAAAATTCCTGATAATACACCTGAACATTACCAAAAAATAGTCGACTCTACCTTTATATAATTGTCATTAGCTTCTTTATCCTCTATATTGTTATTTTGAGTGAAAGGTTGGGATAGCGCGATCGGATATTCATAGGATCCGCCACATAAGCCCAACAATGGATATCTGATTCTGAAATAAATATACATAAAAAATATATTTTGTGTACACATACAGCCGATTTTAGTTCCTATTTTATTCTTCTACAATTTCTTATACCTTTTTGGCACGCACCCCTAAATGTTCTTGTTTTCTCCACATCTTTGAAAGAACTATTTCGTAGTTTGCCTCTGGTTGCATTTGGATCGAAGGGTTTGACTTTTGATTGTGATTGAAGTTGAATAGCCACACTTGCCTGATATACGAAAATGGAATCATTGCAACGTAATTCAGAGAAAGCTTTCTCACAATCACGACAAAAAATAACAGCCATTATGTTAATTTACTTACTTTGCATGACTGGTGTAAATATTTATATGAACATGGCATGTTCAAATAATAAACCTGTCAGTAGTTCATGATGTTCTAATTAGCTACAAATCGTTCAAGAATCATTAACAAGTTCAGGCTTAAATCTCGTCGTCTGTCTTCAATCTCGAACATTTGAATGTCGTTTCGGGCCAGCTTCTACGAGATTATATGAGGTTACAATTCCTTCTTCCTCGTTTTTGCTTCAGATTCTCATATTTTTGCTACAACAGTCCAAGCGGATGTAACAATTATTCAGACCATTCATTTTACGTTTTTTTTTTAATATTGGAAAGATTCACATTTAGATTACCTCAACTCACGAATGTCGTACTTGTATTTCGGATTCCATTGACGAGTCAGTTAACTTCGATACAAGTGTTCCTTTCTCTTCAAAGGGAACCAAATAATTTGCAGTTGTCCTTGGTGAAGAAAGGAATGAAACCGGCGAGTGTTTTAAGGGCTGTGCCATTGAGAGTCATTATGTAAGGCATGGTTTCTAGTGGATGTTGCTTTACAGCTGAACAAGGAAGAGGGAGTTGTAGGCTGACGTAGGAGATGTTCAGTTAAAACAAGTTATGATTTCTGTGATTATGGAAAGGCTCTTGTTCGTTAAAATATACATTTAATTAATTGACGTTTCGGCCCTGATCGGGGTTCTCCCTGCTTATAGGCTAATTTAAACATTGACTTTAAATCGATTTACCCATTATAACCGAGTTGCTTAATTGTTGTATATAAATGGCACGTTTATTTGCAAAATCATATATTATTTTTATAAATATACACGCGGATATGCAATATAATGAGTGATGAAGTGTTGTGTACTACACGTTTGTTAATCGATTTTCATGAACGTAGCTATTTGAAAGTGGCACCACGAGTAGAATGCATTCTTATTTTATGATCGCGAACAAAATTAGAATTTTATTTTTATTTTGTTACTTTAAATAATAATATTTCTGTTAAACAATTTTATTTTATCGTATAAATTGTAATTCACGAGATAACTCTCATGTTACACGGAGAGAATTCTATACTGATTTTCGAAAGAAGCTTCACCAATTTTTGGCATGGGGAATACCAAGGGAAAAACAGACTTCAATTCAGTTTTCTTTTCTTCGAGACCATACCAAACATTAACGTTATTATATGCAGAACAGACCTGAGTGCCTTTCCTATTTTTGTCTTACTCACACAGCATGTGCCATCGCAGGCATGCGTGAAGGGTTGTAGTGGTGGGGAGAACAGACTTGGGATAGAGTGTGCTGAATTTTTGATTTCGCATGGTGGCGTTAAAGTCTTCCACTCTCTTATTATTATTTTATAGTACTCACGATTTGTAATGTTTTACCTTCTAAATTGGAATGGTTCGGAACTAAATATTGGACTTTCAAATTCTGCTTATTATAAAGTTTTAGCCAGTTAAATATGTGTGTTGTGAAGATTATTTACAATGAAGAAGAACCCCATAACCGAATGTCTTTTTCCATAATATATCTTAGTCGTAATATATTTTACAAAATTATGCACTAGAAAATGGTATGGTCCCAATCTAAAATGTAACGCGTTCTCACCCAGTTAATTGCTTAGATGTACTCATTGTTGCGACAAATTGAGTCTGTTCCTTCGTTGGTATAAAAACATACTAGTTTTCGGTACAAAATTCTCCCCGTGTAGTATCTTCTTTGGTCTCAGATTTAAACTTTGATAAGCATACAGTTTCAATGGAAATACATTTTTCATAATTTTTCCCTCTCGTATCCACTTATTTATTATATACTTAAGCACTCTGAGTTCATAGGAAACAGATGTGGACGCGAGAGAAATTTCGATAATAATGCCTACGGCGGAACTAGTAAAAAATACTGAGAACGTACTGACGGTAGTAGACGTGCGGTCGGTATACGGCTCTGGCGATCTCCCAAGTTAAGCAGTATTGGCCGAGGCCACTACTTGGATGGGTGATCGCTTAGCCGTGCACTGGCTTAGCGCCGACTACCGAGTGGAAGGCAGTTTTACTGAGCTTTCGATAGTAACATATCGGAAACCTAGTAAAAATAAGGCCGTCTGTACCGGCATGGGTTTCCTGCAGCTATCCCATGTCCACGGCGAATGCGATACAGTATAGCTAAAAAAAAAAGCTGCGGATGCTACGGGGAAGTTAGATTAGCTTAGCGAAGTGCGGGCACATAGACTGATAGCGAGATGCGGGCACTGCGGAGTGATAGGAGTGATTGATATGGGAAGGGTTAATACGTAAAAACCAGCAAGGGTATACGTTGGAACGCAACAAAAAATATTGAGAATGTGTTTGACATTATCTTAGTGGCCTTGGCAAGAAAAAATATGCTTCTAGTATAATTTGAGCCTATAATACATCATCAATATAATCATTGTTTTATCAGGCTCAATCTTAATTCCATAAATCGGTATTGTGATAATACTATGCTGTGGAATAATGGCATAGTATTGTTTACACATCCATTTATGTTATTAACACTGAAACTAATAAATGCTGAAAAGTTACCATTACTATCAGTACAGCGGTTAATATCAGTTAAGGAGGTTGGTCACCTAACGCATAATGATAAGAATTGGTTCAAATTTAATGAGGATACTCGCGAATAGGTATAACGACCCTGTGCAAAATTTCAAGTCATTCCTCTGCATAGTTTCCCTGTAATTAATTGTTGAAGTTGTACTCTTATACATGGGCGACCATAGCTAAATCGAGCTAAATCGTACATATCTCATGAAATACTTCATAACAACGTTAAAAATGATAATCATCACATCTTTGGCAAGAAGTTCGCAAAGAGCGAAATACTTCATGTACATAGTTATTAAGAAATTCTAAAAATACAACATCTTTTCGTTGTTTTACAATTTATGCTCGGGAACTTGTGACGCGGACCTCTCTATCGCACGCTGCCCGCCCGGCGACCCGCGCACAAGCGGGCATTCACCGATTTTCCCTTCCCGCACGGCGGTGACCATCCTCCTTAAGGCAATCGTCTCGTTGTTCCAAAATCCAACTTTTAAATATGGTTTTTTTTTGTATCGCTGCTTTAATTATGTCTTGACCCTCCAAAAGTTTCGTAAGGGTTGACCGACCGTAGCAGGCTGGAATCCAACTCTTTAAATATTATTACTTTTACGCGATTATCAACGGGAATAAAGACTAGTCGCAACTTTCCCCGTATTCTTCCCCACAACGAGACGATTACCTTAAACCCCATAAGATTGTAGCGAATTCGAAGCGAGTATTGCGCCTTTGTTTTGTGGCGGGGTGGCACTGGAATGCCTTCATAATTATTAAAATCCTTAGAGTTACGTATTTAGCTACCAACCGACATGGTATTGCATTTACTACGAAATCGAATGAAACGTACCCAACATTATTCGGAGATTTCCAAAAAATCGTGACCAGTCCATTGAACGCTTGTAACTCTAAAGATCGCGCCTTTGTTCGGTGGCGCAGTGGCAATAATTAAATGCCTTTACACGATTTGACCCTCGGAGATCAACTAGATTTTTTCTGAGAATTCTACATTGGCAACCTTAAGTAGGAAATAACCGATGTAATTCATTTTCATAACAGTAAATACATAAGAAAAAATACGAACGATTGACAAAATTGATAGTTTTTTTTTTAACTTTTCCATATTATGCTGCTGAAGCTGATTTCTGAGGGTCAAATAAAGCCTTTCTTTCATGGCTGATGACACTATATAGTTTGTGCAAATTCTCTGAAGCCCAATTTTTTTCTGTGCTTTATAAATGCTGCTAATTATAACATGATCAATATTCTACATACTAGAGATTATCAGAGGACTCAAGAGAGTTTAACCAACCAAAACTTATAGGTTGCACTGGAAAGTGTGATCACTTGATACGATAATTCATTGATGCTATTCCAATGTAAAATTATTGAAACTGTGAAGTTCTTATATAAGAAATAATTATGAACAAACTTTGCTCTTAAGGACTAAGAAAGCTAAAAATAAATGTTAGAATTATTGCATCGAATCTATTCAATATATCATTCATAATTATTTTGTTTAGCTTCACAATAGAATAGAACCAATGCCGTACCTACACGTCAGTACGTGGCGAAAATGCGCCGTTCGTATTTATTTTCTCTTATTTCTTTAGTAGGGAGCAAACGACACTTGAATTGCACTTGGAAAGTGTCCTCCTCTCAAAATTTTCGTCGGTTAAGCGATTATACCGAGGTAAATTCATCATCGTTGCATACGAGAATAGTCTTTCGACTGGAGCCGATGACGGTAGTGGTGTGTTGTAGTAGACGAATAGATTTTTTTATCTTGGATACTGATCGATAATCGAAATATGTTCACTACATGGGTCAACCATGAATTTTCGCAATTCCAATTCGGTTTCAGAAGATTCAAGAGGCCCGCTCATTGAATCATCTTCCTCACCAAAATCGAAAAAGTCGTCGTGAAAACGAGATTCTTGACGATCGCATGATTGTTGCAACGAGGTAATATTTGAAAAATCTTTCACAGCTTTTAAAACAGCTGCATTCACGGTCGCCTGTGCGGTTTCAGACAAACATCTGAGCCACCGTGTTTTGAACGGAGGCATTAAAACTGCCGCGACAGCCGCGAATATCCCATTTCCTTCAACTTCGAAAAATTCATGGAAGCGGGTTTCAACGTTAACGATTAAACCGTTGACAATTGGCTGGCAATTTTCCAAACTATTGGACTTTTGAATCTGCTCCAACTTACGGCGTAAAGAGACAAGACTTGGCGAAAGATAACCGTAAAAACAGTTATTTTCACCCTGGAGCTTATCTATAGTTACCGATACAGGTCTCAAGCACGTCAGGTACTCAGCAATAAATTGAAAATCGCACTCTCTCAAGGGGTTCGTTATACCGAGAACCTGATTAGCTCGGCCAACTTTCTCCCGCAGATCATGAATTTGTTGCAGTGACGAAAACAGCGAATTCCATCGTACTGCTACGGGTCTCGAAAGAGACTGACCCAATATACCTGTCAATATCTCTCGTTGTTTAGGGGAACGAAGTACTTTCCACAAGCAATGACACCGTGATATCACTTGGTTGAAAGAAGTCGTTAAGCATTTGGACGCTTTCATAGATTTTAAAACATCCGTAGTGGCTATCAAATTCAGCGTATGGCTAGCACACCTGAAATGTCGTGGCAAACCGCTGAAAACACTCACGTACTCTTCGGAATCATCGGGCACGGAATATTCATTTTCAGCCAGCACGGCATCGTCGTCGTTGTCAGACAGTTCACTGTTAGAATCCGAATCGTCGGCCTCTGTTGATGCTGGCACTTCGATTTCATCTTAAGAAATAACGGAGTTTGCAATTATTATACGGACCCTCGGTAAATGAAAGAAATATTATTATATGCGAACGTGTTACGTACCATCGATTCTAATGTCTGTCGAGATGTTAATTCCGAACTCTCGGAATGCTTTCGCAAAATTGCTTGCATTATCTGTGACAGTGGCAACAATTTTGCTTGGATCTAGACCGAATGAAATGTGGATTTGTTCCAACAATTCAGCTATTCGGTCGTGTGTATGTGAACCGGGGAATCTTCGGCAAGCAATAGCAGCGGAGTGCCTATCCCATTTGCGTGGATCAATCTAGAAAGATGTGAACTGTTTATTTCCGTGGTAAATTCTGATATTCCAAAACCATAATGTGCATCAAATCTTACCCAATGCACGGTCACGCCAAGAAACCGACGATTATTAGCTGTCCAGATATCAGCTGTCGTGCAAACGTACATCGCATTTTTTGCCAATGTATTGCGGATGTTTTCGACGTGCTTGTCAAATACTTGCCGCATTCGGCGTTCTAGAGTGCGACGCGACATATGTTTTAACGGTTGCTTTTTTGCTTCTATACCCATGTCTGAGAAAAAAATAAAAAAATTATGACGTATTTTGTTGGAATCTGATGACAAAGCACGGGAATAAATGATTTAATTTCACTTACCGTCGAATATTTTTCGGAAGGACTGCATCTCAACGGTACAAAATGGCGCCATGCTTTGTAATACATAATCCGCAACGTTCGTTTCAAACGTCGACTGCGAAAATTTGCAGACAGCATTCTTGGTTCGCCCTCCGATTCCGCCTTCTTCAACCAATTTCGCGCGTTTTTGTCGTTTATATTCGGCGAAATCCGTTTCAAATATATCGGAATGTTTTCTTTGCAAAATCAGTAATAATGAACATTCGGCATAGCTCATACAATACTTCGTACTATTGTTTATAAATTTATATATATATTATATATATTTCAAAATTCTCATATACTGATTTTCGAACCTACTTAATACGCCATACACTGTGCTCAGCGTCCTTAAAAGATATTTTTTAATGACCAAGCGCCACGACGCCACCGCGTCTCTTTATATACGCATGTCTATTAGGGTGCCTCATTTTAAAACTTTTTTTAAGGAGCTACTCGAAAAATGTGTGACAAAAATTGAAAAAACAATTGTCGTAAAACCTGGAGAAGGTAGGAAAATATTTAGAGGTCGCTACCAATTATTCAAATATTTTTTATTCATTTTTATGTGTACACCTTACAGACTTATATCTGGACAGGCTGCGACCCTCACCCTCTTTTATTTGTTCAAATTTTGTTTCCTTATTGAGTAGACTCAAAGAAGAACTAGCGATTTTTTTTTGGATTTTATTCTCGAGTGGTTTGAACTCCGGGAATTTTTGAAAATCCTACATTTGAAGTGACCGGAAAAGGTTCACGCCTCTGTATCTCCGGTTCTGCTGGTCGTATTGAAAGAATAAAACATATAAAATTGATTCGGAATGAAACTTAGTTTTCGGCAAAAAATATATTGAGGATGATAATCTTTTTCTTTTCAACGGTGATCGCGTCGTCTAAATATCCAAAACCGAATTACCGTCGGGTACACCATCATTGATTTTTCTGAAAAAGTTCTCAAGAATTGTTCGTAAAAAAGCAAACATTTTCATGTACGACTGATCGTGGATCTGGATTCCTTCAATTTTTTTATTGATTTAAAAAAAGAAAAATTGAAACATACAATCTCTGATTTTTTCAATTTTTTTTCCTTATTTAGTAGACTCTAAGAAAGACTTGTGATTTTTTTTTGGATTTCATTCTCAAGTGGTTTTGGCACCACGGATTTTTGAAAATTCTAGATTAAATTTAGGATTATCCTATCCTAAATGTAGGATTTACAAAAATTCGCGGAGCCAAAATCACTTGGAAATGAAATTGAAAAAAAAATCACAAGTGTTTCTTAGAGTCTACTAAATAAGGAAAAAAAATCGAAGGAATCCAAAATCCACGATCAGTTGTACATGAAAATGTTTGCTTTTTTACGAACAATTTTTGAGAACTTTTTCAGAAAAATCAATCATGGTATACCCGACGGTAATTCGGTTTTTGATGTTTAGACGACGAAATCACCGTTGAAAAAAAATATTATCATCCTCAATATATTTTTTGCCGAAAACTACGTCTCATTCCGAATCAATTGCATGTTTTATTCTTTCAATACGACCAACAGAACCGGAGATACAGGGGCGTGAACCTTTTCCGGTCACTTCAAATGTAGAATTTTCAAAAATTCTCGGAGTTCAAACCACTCGAGAATAAAATCGAAAAAAAAAATCGCCAGTTTTTCTTTGAGTCTACTCAATAAGGAAACAAAATTTGAACAAATAAAAGAGGGTGAGGGTCGCAGCCTGTCCAGATATAAGTCCGTAAGGTGTACACATAAAAATGAATAAAAAATATTTGAATAATTGGTAGCGACCTCTAAATATTTTCCTACCTCCTCCAGGTTTTACGACAATTGTTTTTTCAATTTTTGTCACAAATTTTTCGAGTAGCACCTTAAAAAAAAGTTAAAATATGAGCCACCCTAACATACACCAATGAAAATGTATATCGGTGACATATATGCACAAAATATGTGTGAAATATATTCTATATTAGGTGACATATTCGACCCAAAAAGTTGTATAATTCATATATATTGTGCGTATATATGTGATAAATATATGGCACGTATATGGTTAATATACATGTATATAAAATAAATATATTTTCAATATGAATTCTTCATAGCTCCAGTGTAAATAACATGTATACGAAATGGAAAAAAGATATACGATGGCTATATGGCGCGTACATGATCCATGTACATTTTTACACAATGAATATATCCCAAACATGAATGATTTACGGTCCTGACATAAACTTAGATTATATTGGTTATTATGGATGGTAGGTGGACAGTTTCTATATGTTCAATAGATACGGTTATAAAGCCAATATATGTTAAATATAATTTCTTTATAGTTCCACTGTAAATGACATGCATACGAAATCCAGAATAATATGTACGATGGGTATATGGCACATACATGATCTATAAACATTTTTTATGGTAAATATATTCCATATAGATACTTGAAATTCTTGATGTAAATCTTACACATATGCAGTATACGGTGTGTATATAACAAATGCATGTATGATATGCATTTATTTACAGGACGTATATTTTAAATATAAATGTATGTACTTATTTTCTCTCATTCTCTCTCTTAATTTCTCTTGTTCCATCTGAATATCAATCATTCTTTCTTATTCTCACTCATTCTCCATTATTTCATCTCATTCTCTCTTATTATATCTTCATCTGCGTTATTCTCTCTCATTCTTTCTCATTCTCACTTATTTTCTCTTCTTTTCTCTTATTCTCTCTCTATTTCTCTCATTGCATCTCAATCTCTCTCATTTTTTCTTATTCTATCTCTATCTGTCTCATTCTCTCTTATTCCATCTCTATCTGTCTCATTCTCTCCCATTTTCCGTTGTTCTATCTGGCTCCCTCTTTCTTTCTTATTCTCACTCTTCTATTTCCTTATTCTCTTTTATTCTATCTCTATCCGTTTCATTCTCTCTCATTTTACCTTATTCCATCTCAAACACTCTCATTCTCACATATTTTTTTCTCATTCTGTCTTATTCTCACTTACAAGGAAGGTATCCCAGGTCGATCTATCCGATCTTGATCTAATTCATATTTCTTGTAGTACATCGAAAATTAAGCGACACGTATTTTTTTTATCTGCCATTTTAAACACTTCAAGGGGGTGAAACCATCCTCCAAAGTAAGGCATTTCAAGGCGCGATTTCGCAGTTTCACCCACAAGAACATAATATTTTTTAACCAATCCAACTGGAAAAGTTTTCTCATAATGAGAAACGAAAAATGTAATTTTCTGGATTGGGGAAAAAAAAATTAGGGGGCGAGCCACCCCTAAATATTATTACATTCGTGCCAAAAATGGTCAAATTTAAGTCTAACAATCTGAAAAAAATTTATATTGCGTATGAACACGAAAGAATATTGAATTCTTTTTGGATCTTCCCGAAAAAAAATATTGGCCGGGGTAACTGACTACCCCTGAATGCTGTATATCTTGCGTGCATGCGAAAAATGGCCACATTCGAGTCTAAAAATCTGAAACAAATGTATAATGCGCATACACGCAAGATAAACAGCGTTCAAGGGTAGTTACCCCGGCCAATATTTTTTTTCGGTAACATCCAAAAAAAAGTCAATATTCTTTCGTGTTCATACGCAATACACATTTTTTTCAGATTTTCAGACTTGAATTTGACCATTTATCGCATACACGCAAGATCAACAGCGTTCAAGGGTAGTTACCCCGGCCAATATTATTTATTCGGGAAAACCCAAAAACACGTAAATTTTCTTGTGTGTTCATACATACGTACTATATATTTGTTTCAGATTTTTTTACTTGAATTCGACCATTTTTGGCATAAATGTAATAATATTTACGGGTGGCTCATCCCCTTATTTTTTTTTTTTTTCAATCGAGAAAATTACATTTTTCGTTTCTCATTATGAGAAAACTTTTCCAGTTGGATTGGTTAAAAAATATTATGTTCTTGTGGGTGAAACTGCCAAATCGTCTCTTGACATGCTTTACTTTGGAGGGTGGTTTCACCCCCTTCAAGTGTTTAATGGCAGATAAAAAAAAACACGTGTCGCTTAGTTTTCGAAGTACTACAACATACATGAATTAGATCAAAATCAGAGAGATTGATCTGGGATACCTTCCTTGTCAGTCGCTCTCATTCTCTCTCATGTATCTCTATCTGTCTCATTTTCTCTCGTTTTCCCTTGCACTATCGCGATCTCTCTCATTCTCTCTTATCCTCACTCAGTCTCTTCGAATCTTTTTTATTCTATCTCTATCTGTCTCATTCTGTCCCATTTTCCCTCATTCTATCTCGATCTTTTTTATTGTCACTCGTTCTCTCTCTTTCTTGTTTATTCTTTTTGATTTGTCCTTATTTTATCCCTATCCCTCCTACTTCTCTTCGTGATTATTTTGTTGTTTTTCAAGAGAAATGAAAAAAAAATCACTGAGGAAATAAACCTTACAATTAATTGTGGGTGTTTGAGGCTATATATATATATGTGGCATTCCATCCCAAGTGTATGAACCCGTGACCCTGACCCTCTTGGATTTGTTTCATTATTTTTTCTATGATTAGATTGAGTCCAAAGGGTACCTTCAAATTTTTTTAGATTTTTCCAAATAGCCGTTTTGGGAAAAAATTTTTTTTGCTAAGAAACACCTTTTTTAAAAAATGTGAAAAAATTCCTACAAATCCGTGATTATGTGTAGAACATTTTAAGCAGTCACTTAGAGTGGCGAGATTTTTATGTCTCTGTACTTTACACACTTTTAACGTCGAAAAAATGCCCAAAATTAAAAAAAAAACCTTTTTTTAAGAATACGCAAAAATTCCCAAAAATCTGTGATAATATGCAGAACATCGTAAGTAATCATCTAGAGTGGGGAGATTTTTTTCTCTGTGTTTTACACGCTTGTAACGTCGAAAAAATGGCGAAAATTAAAACAAAAAAAATCTTCAGTATGGAAAAATTCCCAAAAATCTGCGATAATATGTAGAACATTGTGAGCAATTACCCAGAATCGAGAGATTTTTTTTTCTCTGTGTTTTACACGCTTTTAACGTCAAAAAAATGCCGCAAATTCAAAAAAAGAAAAATACCTTTTTTCAAAAATATGAAAAAATTCCTAAAAATCAGTGATAATATGTAGAATATTCTAAGCAATCACCCGGAGTAGGAAGATTTTTTTTTTTGAATTTTCGGAAATTTTTCGGCGTTAAAAGCGTGTAAAACACAGAGAAAAAAAAATCTCCCCACTTTGAGTGTTATGCTTAACATGTTCTACACATAATCACGGATTTTTGGAAATTTTTTCATATTTAAAAAAAAAGTGCATTTTTTAGTAAATTTTTTTTGTTTTAACGCGGCTATTTCGATAAATCTAAAAAATTTGAAGGTACCCTTTAGACTCAATGTAATCATAGAAAAAAGTAATGAAACAAATCCGAGAGGGTCAGGGTCACGGGTCCATACACTTGGAAAAAAACTCCGAACGAAATATATTATATACATACCTTCAGGTGCTGAATAAAATTTGTAGACGAATGTATCGTTCCCTTTATTTTTGTAACAGGAGTGCACGTAGTACACGACCCTATAATCCGCCCGACCAATGACGAATTTTTTAAATCGACTTTAAAGTATTTGCCATCTAAGTGCGCTTTCTTATCGCATACTTCTTTAAGTCTATTAATTTCGTCGTCATTGGCGTCAACGATTGATTCGTGTAGTGAATCATTCGATGTTGAGGGCCTTGCAGAATCTACGGCACTCCGATTTTGCCATGATGATGCCCGTACATCACCCGGTACACTTTCACTTTCCGATAAGAACGGTATGTTCCGAATCACGTTCGAATTTCCCCGTGATAAAAGGTTCGTGGTGGAGGGTACTATTCTCTCATTGATCGATAAAGATTGTTCACTATCGGATTCAGTATCACATTCGGATACTTGTTCGCCCATATTCACGTGATTTTTTATGCGCGCACAAATTCGAATATTTTTTAAATCAAATATTTAACATTCACCTTGTCACTTCTCAGGCGTATCTCACAGGACTGATGGAAAAATCAGGCAGCGGTGATAAATGAAAGAAAGGCCACAGTAAGACTGTTGACACTCTTTGTTTCCTTCATGAAATATATACAGAATTACACACACACACACACGTGCGCGCGCTTTCGCATCTATTTATTTCTAGGCATTATGTTTGTAAGATTTAAAATTCATATGGGTCAATCAGTGCCGAGATGACCAATGATTTTCCCTCACCATGTTTGATCTGTATAAAAAAATTCTCTGCAATTTTCTTAACCATAAAATGGTCTGCTGAATTTTCTCATATTTTTTTGTTGTACCGTTGTTGATTTATGAATTTTCAAACCAACAATATGTCGACCGGTTTTTTAATTTCTCCAAAAATTCTTAAACATCTTATTTTCGATAATAAACATTCGACAACCGGTTCCAGTATGTTTATTATAAAAAAACAAGATTTTTAAGAAGTTTTTCAAGATTTCAAAAAATATGAAAAGATTTCAACATTTAAAAATTCATAAATAAGAATTTGAGAATAAAATCTGAGATCGATCGAGACACTGTTTCAGAGATAGAACAATTGCAGAAATAATTTTGAAGCAGATAAAAAATGTGCGGGAAAATTCATTAGTCATGTTGGCGTGAAACGCGCCCCATGTGCACGATACATACGAAAAAAGGCACAAAAGAAAAATATTGTTATGAGTGATCGATAATCGATATACAGTCGAATTTGGTTATAAGCAATCTGGTTATAAGCAATTTCCCCTCCGATTTTTTTCGAGTCCGCTCAGCGCGGTCCCCCACCACAAGCCAATTGCTTATAACCAGCAGCATTGCGCATTTCACCGACGCACTCACACACATTAAGAACGCTACATTGATGCGCTGTAGTGGGGGAGCCAGATTTTACGACTCTTCGGCCTTTTTTTTCCCCCTACAGCCCCGAAGGATTGCTTATAACCAAATTCGACTGTATATATATTATGTATATACAAAAATAAAAAAAAAAGCATTTAAAGTATCTATATACGTGTGTATGCGTGTGTGTGTATTTTGTATGGCTAAGCCGAAGCCCGAAGAAAAGCGAAGAAACTCTCCGGGAAAAAGTGGGGGTTGTGGATCGCCGCTACAGCAGGAGAAAAGTATAACGTTCAGTCGCAAAACATACGTGGACAAAGCCGAATCGGAATCAAAGATGGAACCGAACAATGGAAACGTAAGCATTCTAGACTTGCCTTTTCGAGTAGACTTTTTTTTACAAATTAATAATGAATAGTATACCATAGTAATCTGTTGATTTTCACTCCAAAATAAGTTCCTCATTTTCGAGGAGCACATTTTCGGAGTAAAATTCTACAAATAGTCTTCTAACTATCCTGCAGAGTTATTATTAATAATACAAAAATTGTTCCAGATGAATCAACCACAGCCACCGGGGACGGAAAATTTTTTACCCAGGGGACAGGGTGTCTATCAGCCGTGGATAATAAATTATCCACGGTATAATGGACCACCCGGCCCCTGGGTACAAATTAATACACCGACGTCTCATAATGGCGGACCAACGAATAATGGTGGAGGGGGACCGCCGCAGAACGATTCGGCGAGCTCGAGCAGGCCGGTGACACCGCCGGCCGAATCGGTCAACGAGACCCACCGAACTGACAACAAAGGTAGATACTCAAATAAAAAATAAACATATACACTTCTGAAGTATATACAAATTATAATGACTCCGTAATACATATATTTTCTTTTACAGAGAAACAACGTTGAAAAAGAGGCGGGCGGTGGGCCAAGCAGCGCCGTCAGCGCGCAGCCGACCGGCAACAGGTTGCCATGTTTATCAGAGATTTGGCGCTCGGACAGCGACGGCGCGAATGAAAAATAAAAAAAATTAAAAAAAAAAAATTCATAACATATAAATCGTACAACACTATAACATATTACACATTACACATACATATTACACATTACACAGACATATTACACATTACATATTCATAATAATTATAATACTTATAATAATAATAATAATTATAATAACAACGTTAAAAATAAAAAAAAAAATTTTGAATATAAATCTGAATGGAATTTGCTGTCTCTCTCTCACTCTCTCTCTCTTAATCTCTCTCTCTCGCTCTCTCTCTCTTCCTCTCTCTTAATCTCTCCCGATTTCTCTCATTCTCTCTCATTCTCTCTCAATCTCTCTTATTCTCTCTTATTCTCTCTCAATCTCTCTCATTCTCTCTTATTCTCTTTCATTTTCTCTCATTCTCTCGCAATCTCTCTCATTCTCTTTCAATCTCTCTTATTCTCTCTTATTCTCTCTTAATCTCTCTCATTCTCTCTTACTCTCTCTCAATCTCTCTTATTCTCTCTCATTCTCTCTCATTGACTCTCAATCTCTCTCATTCTCTCTCAAGCTCTCTTATTCTCTCTCAATCTCTCTCATTCTCTCTTATTCTCTCTCAATCTCTCTTATTCTCTCTTAATCTCTCTCATTCTCTCTTATTCTCTCTCAATCTCTCTCATTCTCTCTCATTCTCTCTCATTTTCTCTCAATATCTCTCATTCTCTCTCAATCTCTCTCATTCTCTCTCAAGCTCTCTTATTCTCTCTCAATCTCTCTTATTCTCTCTTAATCTCTCTCTTTCTCTCTCATTCTCTCTTATTCTCTCTCAATCTCTCTCATTCTCTCTCAATCTCTCGTATTCTCTTTCAATCTCTCTCATTCTCTCTTATTCTCTCTCAATCTCTCTTATTCTCTCTTAATCTCTCTCATTCTCTCTCATTCTCT
The DNA here is from genome assembly GCA_963564615.1 of Rhorus exstirpatorius. Classification (NCBI taxonomy): domain Eukaryota; kingdom Metazoa; phylum Arthropoda; class Insecta; order Hymenoptera; family Ichneumonidae; genus Rhorus; species Rhorus exstirpatorius. The sequence continues at coordinate 3,105,070 of OY751316.1, forward strand.
CTCAATCTCTCTAATTCTCTCTCATTTTCTCTCAATCTCTCTCATTCTCCCTCATTCTCTGTCAATCTCTCTTAACCTCTTCCAATTTCTCGCATTCTCTTTTATTCTCTCTCATTCTCTCTCAATCTCTCTCATTCTCTCTCAATCTCTCTCATTCTCTCTCAATCTCTCTCATTCTCTCTCATTCTCTGTCAATCTCTCTTAATCTCTCCCAATTTCTCGCATTCTCTCTTATTCTCTCTCATTCTCTCTCAATCTCTCTCATTCTCTCTCAATCTCTCTCACCCTCTCTGATTCTCTCTCATTCTCTCTCAATCTCTCTCATTCTCTCTCAATCTCTCTCATTCTCTCTTATTCTCTCTCATTCTCTCTTATTCTCTCTCAATGTCTCTTATTCTCTCTTATTCTCTCTCAATCTCTCTCAATCTCTCTTATTTTCTCTCAATCTCTCTCATTCTCTCTCATTCTCTCTTAATCTCTCTCATTCTCTCTTATTCTCTCTCAATCTCTCTCATTCTCTCTCAATCTCTCTCATTCTCTCTCAATCTCTCTTATTCTCTCTTAATCTCTCTTATTCTCTCTTATTCTCTCTTAATCTCTCTTATTCTCTCTTATTCTCTCTCAATCTCTCTCATTCTCTGTCAATCTCTCTCACTCTCTCTGATTCTCTCTCAATCTCTCTCATTCTCTCTCAATCTCTCTCATTCTCTCTCAATCTCTCTTATTCTCTCTTATTCTCCCTTAATCCCTCTTATTCTCTCTCATGCTCTCTCAATCTTTCTCAATCTCTCTTATTCTCTCTAGTAGTAGAGCTAGGCCGGATCCGCCTCATGCCGCCGCCATCTCGTTATTCATGCCGCCATTTTCTGCGGGTTCGTGTCCGGACTAACTGCAGCCCCCCTCGTTTCCAACGGCCGGTAAGGTAGATATCTGTGGATACGATCCCTACATATCTGCAGCCGGTAAGGTAGATATCTGTGGGATGAGATCCTACATATCTGCTGACTCCTGCGTCATTTTCCATGGTCGGTAAGGTAGATACCCGATAACTTCATGGAAGATTCCGACGTATCCAACCCAGAGTTACCCGCGCTCGGCATGCTAGATTCCCCCGCTTACCCGTCGCAGATTTTTGTTACCCCCACCCGCGGGGTCTCATGACACCCGATATTGGGAGACTGGACAAAATCTTAAAAAGCCATCTCACGTCAATGTTTGGATGGTTCTGCACGTTGCCGAGAGATGGTGCTGATATTCAAAGGCTAAGAGGCGGTAAATTTGAATCCCGGACACAATAATCGATAAGTTTAGCCTTTGAATATCAGCGTCATCTTCCGCGGGAGTCCCTACGTATTCAACCCGGCCATCGGTAAGATAGATTCCTGAGGTTCGTGTCCGGACTAAACGATGCTCGGATGGTTCTACACGTCGCCGAGAGATGGCGCTGATATTCAAAGGCTAAAAGGCGGTAAATTTGAATCCCGGACAAAATAATAGATATTTGAAAAAATCGATAATTTTAGCCTATAATATCAGCGCCATCTTCCGTGGAATATTACCCCTGCGGATCCAACCTGGCCATCGGTAAGGTAGATTCCTGAGGTTCGTGTCCGGACTAAACGATGTTTGGATGGTTCTGGACGTCGCCGAGAGATGGCGTTGAAATTCAAAGGCTAAGGGGTGGTAAATTTAAATCCTGGACAAAATAATCGATATTTCATAAAATCAATAATTTTAGCCTTTGAATATCAGCACCATCTTCTGCGGGGATATGAGCTCTGCGTGTCCAACCCAACCATCGGTAAGATGGATTCCTTGGATGGTTCTGCACGTGGCCGAGAGATGGTGCTGATATTCAAAGGCTAAAAGGCGGTAAATTTGAATCACGAACAAAATAATGGATATTTCAAAAATCGATAGTTTTAGTCCTGAGGTTCGTATCCGGACTAAACGATGTTTGGATGGTTCTGCACGTCACCGAGAGATGGCGCTGATATTCAAAGGCTAAAAGGCGTTAAATTTGAATCCTGGACAAAATAATCGATATTTCAAAAAATCAATAAGTTTAGCCTTCGAATATCAGCGCCATCTTCCGTGAGATGTGATCCCTGCGTATCCAACCCGGCCATCGTTAAGGTAGATTCCTGAGGTTCGTGTCCGGACTAAGCGATGTTTGGATGGTTCTGCACGTCACCGAGAGACGGCGCTGATATTCAAAGGCTAAAAGGCGATAAATTTGAATCCTGGACAAAATAATCGATATTTCAAAAAATCAATAAGTTTAGCCTTTAAATATCAGCGGCATCGTCCGCGCGAGATATGATCCATGCGTATCCAACCCGGCCATCGTTAAGGTAGATTCCTGAGGTTCGTGTCCGGACTAAGCGATGTTTGGATGGTTCTGCACGTCACCGAGAGATGGCGCTGATATTCAAAGGCTAAAAGGCGATAAATTTGAATCCTGGACAAAATAATCGATATTTCAAAAAATCAATAAGTTTAGCCTTTAAATATCAGCGGCATCGTCCGCGCGAGATATGATCCATGCGTATCCAACCCGGCCATCGTTAAGGTAGATTCCCGAGGTTCGTGTCCGGACTAAGCGATGTTTGGATGGTTCTGCACGTCACCGAGAGATGGCGCTGATATTCAAAGGCTAAAAGGCGGTAAATTTGAATCCCGAACAAAATAATCGATATTTCAAAAAATCAATAAGTTTAGCCTTCGAATATCAGCGCCATCTTCCGTGAGATGTGATCCCTGCGTATCCAACCCGGCCATCGTTAAGGTAGATTCCTGAGGTTCGTGTCCGGACTAAGCGATGTTTGGATGGTTCTGCACGTCACCGAGAGATGGCGCTGATATTCAAAGGCTAAAAGGCGATAAATTTGAATCCTGGACAAAATAATCGATATTTCAAAAAATCAATAAGTTTAGCCTTTAAATATCAGCGGCATCGTCCGCGCGAGATATGATCCATGCGTATCCAACCCGGACATCGTTAAGGTAGATTCCTGAGGTTCGTGTCCGGACTAAGCGATGTTTGGATGGTTCTGCACGTCACCGAGAGATGGCGCTGATATTGAAAGGCTAAAAGGCGGTAAATTTGAATCCCGGACAAAATAATCGATATTTCAAAAAATCGATAATTTTAGCCTTTGAATATCAGCGCCATCTTCCGCTAGATATGATCCCTGCGTATCTAACCCGGTCATCGTTAAGGTATATTCCTGAGGTTCGTGTCCGGACTAAACGATGTTTGGATGGTTCTGCACGTCACCGAGAGATGGCGCTGATATTCAATATTTATGGAGTTCAGGGTTACTCTCCAAGAATAAATAAAGATTGTCGGATACGGGAATGATTATATTTATTACTTATCAGTCTTGTTACACTCGCTTTGGTAAATGCGTCTCTTAATATCAAAATCTTGCCATGAGGCGGAAGTACGTCGGACGTAGACTGTGTATCTATCTATCTATCGTTGCCACAGCTGTGGCTGTATCGCATCACAGTAGAGTGGAGACTCTTCTCTCGGAATCAAACGTTGCTTTCTCTCTCGAGGCTTTATCGTTGGTGTCGCGCGATCGCCGCGTGGTGTGCTGGCATCGCCAGAGAGTTGCGGAGCAGCCGCCACATATTTCCGAACAACGGAAATTTGAACGAGCCGACGTTTCCCGCGCAAAGAAACGAGATGTTTCCTGAACAAAATCCCGATATTCCGAAAATCCCGTCAATGTTTCACGGCAACTTCAGAGTCTTGCCTCAGATTCTCCGGTAATTTGATCCAAGCGAGTTCAACTCCAGGAGAGTTTATATACTTTATGCTTCTGGATCAAAAATCCATTGAACGTCAATGTTCGAATGGTTCTGCATGTCACCGAGAGGTGTCTCTGATATTCAAAGGCTGAAAGGCGGCACATTTGAATTTTGACTGAGGTAGAAATGAGTAGTTTGCCGGACAAAATAATTGATGTTTCAAAAAAAAAATCGAAATTTTATCCTTTGAATATGAGCGCCATCTTCGGCTGATGTGCAGAACCATCCAAACATTGACGTTTGACGGATTATCAGCACTTTGTCTGTATCTCACCCTGCGGCGCGAGACCGGACTACCCAAGGTTGACAAGGCTGATTCCTGCTGTTCGTATCCGAGACATCCCTCCACTGATTCCCGAGAGGGTTCGTGTCCGTGCTAACCTCCGATCGACGGATTCTCCCCCTCCCAGTGGTTCGTGTCCGGGCTATACCCCCTCCCCTCAGCGTACCATGAGGTCCGATATTGGGATATCCGCAGCCGGGATATCACGAGTCAGAATAATGTGATACGTGAGAATTCTCCAACTTTTACAGTTAATATTAATTTATTTATGAACTCTCTGCTCACCCATGCATCTATATCAACTGTTTTCCGAGTTTTTAGTCCCAACGTGAATTATGAATAGTCAATAATTAATAATCAATAGTTAATAGTCAATAGTTAATAGTTAAAGGGAGCGCAAATGACTCCTCTCTCAGCGAATCCTTACATTCATCATAGCTGGTGGGCTAGCGCTCTTATCGTGACATGAATATCCGTATAAATTCTCCGACTTTTACAGTTAATATTCATTTTATTTATGAATTCTCTGCTCAGCCATACATCTATGGGTGCTTTCCAATTAGAGCACAGTGCGACATAGTGTCGACATTTCTGATGGAATCGCCCTATCCGAGCAAAGGAATACACCAGAAATGTCGACACTGTGTCGCTCTGTGCTCTGATTGGAAAGCACGGTTTATCAACTGTTTTCCGAGTTTTTCGCTCCAACGTACATGTTTAATAGTAAATAGTTAATAATTAATTATTAATTGTTAATTACTAATTGTTAATAGTTTCACAGTGTAGATTTTACCATGGCATTTAAAAATATTCGCGCCGCTATCGGGACACAAAAATGACTCCTCTCTCAGCGCATCCTTGCATTCTTCACAGCGGGTGGACTCTTATCGTGAGCGTCATTATCGGGGAATCCCCGCATTCGTTGCAGTGGGCTAGCATTCTTATCGGGCAATCCTCGCGTTCGTCATCGAGGACTAAAACTCTTATTGAGATAGTCGACTGACCGAGGGCAATTTAAATTGGGATATATCACAACTGTGATAATTCTGACACCTTCGAGAGGATGCGATGGTACTCTAGGACCTTCTATATTTTACGCTCCTGAGTCAATATATGTACAAGGCAGTCAGCTCAGGCAGAAAGTCATGTACAGTTCGCCAAGATCGATCCCTACTTTACCGACCTATTGACAGTAGGGATATATCTTAGCGGTACGGATCGCGAGAAATTTGAATCGAGTCACCGAGGACTTAAACCCTTACTAAGGTGATCGTCTGACCCAGGAAAATTTGAATTGGGATAAGGTCAAACTGTGATCATTCTGGCACCTTCGAGAGGATGTGATGGCACTCGATGAGTTTATATACTTTACGCTCCTGAACCAATGTATATTAAGATCCCTGCGTTTCAAATCCGACCACTGGTAAGGTAGATACCCGATAACACCGTGAAAGATTCCGACGTATCCAACCCAGGATTACCTGCGCTCGGCAAGCTAGATTCCCCCGCTTACCCGTCACAGATTTTTGCTACCCCCACCCACGGGAGTCTCATGACGCCCAATATTGAGAAACCATGAGGCGAGATATTTTGAATTTCAGAAGCTGCGACATCAGGATACTGCCATACCCAAAAATTCGTATGATTTCTCCGACTCTTACAGTTAATCTGTTTATTGATTTGTTTATGAATTCTCCTAATTATATATCTATATCAACGGTTTTCCACGTGCTTCACCTCCGCAATACAAATTATTAACATCGTTGGCAATAGTATTGCAGTGTAGATTTTACTATATTTTATATGGGTGATTAGAAATATTCTCACAGCTTTCGGAGCGCAAATCGATGATTAAATTCCATAGAGACGTATAAGCTATGCTTTTACATGACCGATACGCTCCTTTGGTATTAGTTCATCGAAATGATTCTTCTCTCTTTCTCAACGAATAATCGCATTATTCGCTGCAGTGGCTAGCTCTCTGATCCGATCTATACACTGTTATCGATGATACGAGTGAATGTAAATATTTGCGCTACTATCGGAGCGGATTCTCTGTGTCGGTGAATTTCCTCATCTCATCGGCTACTGTGATTATCAACGAATCCCATGTTCGTCGCAGAGGACTAAAGCCCTTATGCAGATGAGCTACTGACCAAACGAAATTTTAATTTCAATATGATGCGACTAATGAATCTGATACCTTCGAAGATGCTTTGGTACTGTAGCAGTTTGTATACTTTTTTCACTCCTAAGCTACTATATAAGGCAGGCAGCTCATGCAGAAAGCCATATACAGTTCAACCATGCAGCTATCAGAGGTAAGTACTTCACACAAATTATATTCTTTGCCCTTCTCTATCCCTTCACATCCTTACGCCACCGCCAACTTAGCCGTACCGCAAGACCGATAGATTCGAATTCCGAGTTTAATCCTAATTTCTCTTTTAACTTTTTCCCTAATCATTCAAACATTTGGAACCATTCTGACTAAAAACTCGATTAATGAATTTTTGCATATGCAGCGTCCACACGGCTGCGGAAGAGTACATGAAGGTGGAGACCCACGGTTCCTCAGACCAATCATGGACCTCCCCCTACCATTCTTCGAGCTGCGGAGACGAGCTATTGAGGTAAGTTTACATCGTTACGATTATTAATTTACATAGTGACGATTTTTACTTTGACCAATTAATCAATTCAATTATTTTATGGTTTCAGCAAGCGACGAAACGATATCCAGCACCGCCGGCGCCGTTGTCACCTCCATCTCCACCTCCCCTGCCACCTCTTCAGCCACCGTCAACTTCAAAACATTCGGGGATACCACCTCTTACGGTAAGAATTCACAAGCTTCACCATTATTATTATTATTGATATTATCATTAATATCATTAATATTATCATCATCATTATTATTATTATCAAATTATTTATTTGTATCAGTTTTTAAGTTATCCAATTTATTTTTGTTTTTCCATAGGATCTCCCAGCGGTGGTTGAGACCAAGGTTAAGCTGCCGGATATGCTTACACTGGACCTATACCTATCCGACAACAGCGAGGGAGAGGAGGAAAAGAAGAAGGATAACCCCTCTGAGAAGGTTGAACATCGACGCGCAATGCTGATACCTTCTCAGAAGGCTGATCCTTCTTCCAGGAAAGGGGGGCAGACCCGTCGGGAGAACCATAGGCTGGTATCTTCCGGCGATAATGGCCCCTTTGTCCGCAAAAGGACAAATCCAGCGAGACCCGCCACCTCCGCCAGCAAGAAACGACTCCTACGCGTAATAAAAAATATAAGAAATGCCTGAAAATAAAAGAATAAAAAAACAAAAAAAATAAAAAATTAAAAAATTAAAAAATGTATTTTAATTAATTCCTGCGGTTTGTGTGCGAACTAAGCACAAATTCCCACGCTTCCCTTCCCGCGTATCTGATCTGGGGTTGCCTCAGGGCCAGTAAGGTAGATTCCTCTGCCTGACTATTGCATATCCAAGGTCGACAAGGTAGATTCCTTCGCCTACCTAGTGCAGATTTTTGCGTGCTCAACCCGACTTGTTGAAGATACGAAAGATTCTTGAGACTGGACAAAAAAATTAATATTTCAAAAAATCTGAAATTTTAACCTTTGAATATTAGCGCCATCTTCCGCTGCCATGCGAAACCATCCAAAGAATGGAAATTTGAACGAGCCGACGTTTCCTGCGTATCTGACCTGGAGTCGTATTCTGTACACCGATCGACTTCTCAATCGACTTCACGAAAACCAAAATGTACGATCTTTCACCAATCTTGGTAAGTAGTTAGTCTATGGCCCATGGTATATTTTGCCATGATCAGTAAAACATGAACTATGAAAACGAGAGAGGGTAAACTTGTCGAAGTCGACTAAGAGAAGTCGATCGGTGTGCAGAATACAGCTCCTGGGTTGCTCTAGGCCGGAAAGGTAGATTTCTCTGCCTGACTATTACATATCCAAGGCCGACGAGGTAGATTCGTCTGCCTACCTAGTGCAGATTTTTGCTTGCTCAACCCGACTTGTGGAAATTTAAACGAGGCGACGCTTCCCGCGCAATAAAAAGAGAAGTTTTCTGAACAAAATCCCGATATTCCGAAAATCCCGTCAATGCTTCGTGGCAACTTACTCCGGTCTTAAACGATTTCAACTCAAGAAAGTTTATATACTTTATGCTTCTGGATCGAAAATCCATGTGGATTTTACCATGGCATATATGTGCGATTAAAAATATTAGCGCCGCTATCGGAGCACAAAAATGACTCCTCTCTCAGCGAATCCTTGTACTCATCACAGCGGGTGGACTCTTATCGTGAGCGTCATTATTGAGGAATCCCCAGCATTCTTATCGGACAATCCTCGCGTTCGTTATCGAGGACTAAAACCATTATTGGGATGGTCGACTGACCGATGGCAATTTAAATTGAGGATATATCACAACTGTGATAATTCTAACACCTTCGAGAGGATGCAATGGTACTCTAGGAGCTTATATACTTTACGCTTCTGAGTCAATATATGTACAAGGCAGTCAGCTCAAGCAGAAAGTCATGCACAGTTTGCCAAGATCTATCTCTACTTTACCGACCTATTGACAGTAGGGATATATCTTAGCGGTACGGATCGCGAGAAATTTAAATCGAGTCACCGAGGACTTAAACCCTTACTAAGGTGATCGACTAACCCAGAAAAATTTGAATTCGGATAGGGTGAAACTGTGATCATTCTGGCACCTTCGAGAGGATGCGATGGCACTCGAGGAGTTTATATACTTTACGCTCCTGAGCCAATGTGTGTATATATATATCCATGAGTCCGCTGGGGTAATATGGGTCGGCTCAGAAATGAGAAGTTTCCTGGACAAAATAATTAATATTTTTAAAAAATCGAAATTTTAACCTTTGAATATCAGCGGGAAATTTCAATTGGGATATAGTATAAATGTGTGATCATATTGAAAGAATCGTTTTGTTGTGCTGAGGAGAGTGAGGTACTCATACCACTCCCAGCACCGAAACGGCATCACGATATCCTTATCAATATGGCTGAGCAGGTGTATCTTGCGCTTGGTCGTTAGCGGCACGTAGGGAATCATCCACTCGATTCTGGCTAGTTCGATCATGAAATCCTCGTAGGATCCATCTTCCAGAGTTGTTTGCACAACTGCGTTCAAATCGTGTCTCGATCTCGTGAGAATCAGCTCATGCTTTGTATTAATAACAATTTTTCGATAGTCCTCAGCGAAACCGAAAATCATTGCGAGGGGTATGGATACGTCAAAGTACCCGCTGCCATCGATCAGTTGGTTGGTCTCTTTGACATTCAGCCAGGCTATGTTTTCAATTGTCGCACTCTGACCTGGACTCAACGACGCGTACTCTTTCATCAGACACGTCAATCCAACATTCTTGTTTCGATCGATCGATCTCTATGACATTGATCTCATAATAAATCTCCTCGAAAAGATGTAAGAGAACGTTCTTCACGAGCTTCATTAATTCGACGTTTTCCTCGTTTGCTTCAACCAATTTCCCGCACACATGCAGTAAGCTTCGTGAGGGCAAGAGGCACAGGTCCCGATGCTGAATGGATATACGTATCTCATCGCTGTTATTGTACGCTGACGCGGTGTATGGTTGATGCGCATGAATATCGTAATGCGTTACGGATTCGTCGAAGACGACGGGAGACTGTACGTGCAGAGCGTCTTCCATAGCAACAAAATAGGACACACGTTACTTCCTTCCAACTTGCAGTTCGAGACTTCGTAGGAACTGAAGGTTGTGGTGTGTTATCGTCTTCGACACTCTTTTTCGACTGATCGGTAGACGACATGCCGGTTCTCTTTTATATACTTGGTCAATTTTCTTCTAAAAGACGATGCCCATTATTTCGTTTCCTTGTTATGCAGCCTGATAGTAATCGTTTCACCTTGAAAATTCATAAGCTCACCATTCTGATCGACCATGCGTACTTGCATGTGATTAACGACCTTGACGACGATCGGAAGATAAATGACTTGTGACGAGGCTTCGATGATCTTATATCTTCACTGAGAGAGGAGTCATTTTTGTGCCCCTATAGCGGCGCGAATATTTTTAAATGCCATAGTAAAATCTACACTGTGAAACTATTAACAATTAGTAATTAACAATTAATAATTAATTATTAACTATTTACTATTAAACATGTACGTTGGAGCGAAAAACTCGGAAAACAGTTGATAAACCGTGCTTTCCAATCAGAGCACAGAGCGACACAGTGTCGACATTTCTGGTGTATTCCTTTGCTCGGATAGGGCGATTCCATCAGAAATGTCGACACTATGTCGCACTGTGCTCTAATTGGAAAGCACCCATAGATGTATGGCTGAGCAGAGAATTCATAAATAAAATGAATATTAACTGTAAAAGTCGGAGAATTTATACGGATATTCATGTCACGATAAGAGCGCTAGCCCACCAGCTATGATGAATGTAAGGATTCGCTGAGAGAGGAGTCATTTGCGCTCCCTTTAACTATTAACTATTGACTATTAACTATTGATTATTAATTATTGACTATTCATAATTCACGTTGGGACTAAAAACTCGGAAAACAGTTGATATAGATGCATGGGTGAGCAGAGAGTTCATAAATAAATTAATATTAACTGTAAAAGTTGGAGAATTCTCACGTATCACATTATTCTGACTCGTGATATCCCGGCTGCGGATATCCCAATATCGGACCTCATGGTACGCTGAGGGGAGGGGGTATAGCCCGGACACGAACCACTGGGAGGGGGAGAATCCGTCGATCGGAGGTTAGCACGGACACGAACCCTCTCGGGAATCAGTGGAGGGATGTCTCGGATACGAACAGCAGGAATCAGCCTTGTCAACCTTGGGTAGTCCGGTCTCGCGCCGCAGGGTGAGATACAGACAAAGTGCTGATACTCCGTCAAACGTCAATGTTTGGATGGTTCTGCACATCAGCCGAAGATGGCGCTCATATTCAAAGGATAAAATTTCGATTTTTTTTTTGAAACATCAATTATTTTGTCCGGCAAACTACTCATTTCTACCTCAGTCAAAATTCAAATGTGCCGCCTTTCAGCCTTTGAATATCAGAGACACCTCTCGGTGACATGCAGAACCATTCGAACATTGACGTTCAATGGATTTTTGATCCAGAAGCATAAAGTATATAAACTCTCCTGGAGTTGAACTCGCTTGGATCAAATTACCGGAGAATCTGAGGCAAGACTCTGAAGTTGCCGTGAAACATTGACGGGATTTTCGGAATATCGGGATTTTGTTCAGGAAACATCTCGTTTCTTTGCGCGGGAAACGTCGGCTCGTTCAAATTTCCGTTGTTCGGAAATATTGAATATCAGCGCCATCTCTCGGTGACGTGCAGAACCATCCAAACATCGTTTAGTCCGGACACGAACCTCAGGAATATACCTTAACGATGACCGGGTTGGATACGCAGGGATCATATCTAGCGGAAGATGGCGCTGATATTCAAAGGCTAAAATTATCGATTTTTTGAAATATCGATTATTTTGTCCGGGATTCAAATTTACCGCCTTTTAGCCTTTCAATATCAGCGCCATCTCTCGGTGACGTGCAGAACCATCCAAACATCGCTTAGTCCGGACACGAACCTCAGGAATCTACCTTAACGATGTCCGGGTTGGATACGCATGGATCATATCTCGCGCGGACGATGCCGCTGATATTTAAAGGCTAAACTTATTGATTTTTTGAAATATCGATTATTTTGTCCAGGATTCAAATTTATCGCCTTTTAGCCTTTGAATATCAGCGCCATCTCTCGGTGACGTGCAGAACCATCCAAACATCGCTTAGTCCGGACACGAACCTCAGGAATCTACCTTAACGATGGCCGGGTTGGATACGCAGGGATCACATCTCACGGAAGATGGCGCTGATATTCGAAGGCTAAACTTATTGATTTTTTGAAATATCGATTATTTTGTTCGGGATTCAAATTTACCGCCTTTTAGCCTTTGAATATCAGCGCCATCTCTCGGTGACGTGCAGAACCATCCAAACATCGCTTAGTCTGGACACGAACCTCGGGAATCTACCTTAACGATGGCCGGGTTGGATACGCATGGATCATATCTCGCGCGGACGATGCCGCTGATATTTAAAGGCTAAACTTATTGATTTTTTGAAATATCGATTATTTTGTCCAGGATTCAAATTTATCGCCTTTTAGCCTTTGAATATCAGCGCCATCTCTCGGTGACGTGCAGAACCATCCAAACATCGTTTAGTCCGGACACGAACCTCAGGACTAAAACTATCGATTTTTGAAATATCCATTATTTTGTCCGTGATTCAAATTTACCGCCTTTTAGCCTTTGAATATCAGCACCATCTCTCGGCCACGTGCAGAACCATCCAAGGAATCCACCTTACCGATGGTTGGGTTGGACACGCAGAGCTCATATCCCCGCAGAAGATGGTGCTGATATTCAAAGGCTAAAATTATTGATTTTATGAAATATCGATTATTTTGTCCAGGATTTAAATTTACCACCCCTTAGCCTTTGAATTTCAACGCCATCTCTCGGCGACGTCCAGAACCATCCAAACATCGTTTAGTCCGGACACGAACTTCAGGAATCTACCTTACCGATGGCCAGGTTGGATCCGCAGGGGTAATATCCCACGGAAGATGGCGCTGATATTATAGGCTAAAATTATCGATTTTTTCAAATATCTATTATTTTGTCCGGGATTCAAATTTACCGCCTTTTAGCCTTTGAATATCAGCGCCATCTCTCGGCGACGTGTAGAACCATCCGAGCATCGTTTAGTCCGGACACGAACCTCAGGAATCTATCTTACCGATGGCCGGGTTGAATACGTAGGGACTCCCGCGGAAGATGACGCTGATATTCAAAGGCTAAACTTATCGATTATTGTGTCCGGGATTCAAATTTACCGCCTCTTAGCCTTTGAATATCAGCACCATCTCTCGGCAACGTGCAGAACCATCCAAACATTGACGTGAGATGTCTTTTTAAGATTTTGTCCAGTCTCCCAATACCGGGTGTCATGAGACCCCGCGGGTGGGGGTAACAAAAATCTGCGACGGGTAAGCGGGGGAATCTAGCATGCCGAGCGCGGGTAACTCTGGGTTGGATACGTCGGAATCTTCTATGAAGTTATCGGGTATCTACCTTACCGACCATGGAAAATGATGCGGGAGTCAGCAGATATGTAGGATCGCATCCCACAGATATCTACCTTACCAACTGCAGATATGTAGGGATCGTATCCACAGATATCGACCTTACCGGCCGTTGGAAACGAGGGGGGCTGCAGTTAGTCCGGACACGAACCCGCAGAAAATGGCGGCATGAATAACAAGATGGCGGCGGCATGAGGCGGATCCGGCCTAGCTCTACTACTCTCTCTCAATCTCTCTCATTCTCTCTCATTCTCTCTTATTCTCTCTCAATCTCTCTCATTCTCTCTTATTCTCCCTTAATCCCTCTTATTCTCTCTCATGTTCTCTCAATCTCTCTCAATCTCTCTTATTCTCTCTCAATCTCTCTCATTCTCTCTCATTCTCTCTTAATCTCTCTCATTCTCTCTCAATCTCTCTCATTCTCTCTTAATCTCTCTCATTCTCTCTCAATCTCTCTTATTCTCTCTCAATCTCTCTTATTCTCTCTTAATCTCTCTCATTCTCTCTCATTCTTTCTTATTCTCTCTCAATCTCTCTCATTCTCTCTCAATCTCTCTCTCTCTGTCTCTCTGTCTATGTATCTATCTATCTATCTATCTTCTTCTCACTGCATCACGTCAATAAATTTCCACTCGTATTTGAACCGAATATCGAGTGGAAATTCATTTTAATTTAAAGGAATTATTGATTCAAGAATCCATCTTTTTCGAAAAATTTGTCGAGTGGAAATTCATTCGGATCTGAAAGTAAACAAATAACGAGTGTTTTTCCACTCGAACCGAAGACGGCGTTCGAATGGTTCCCCCACTCTCCACTCAGTTCGGATGTAAACAAGGAGTGGGAATCCATTCGTCACTCGGTCGCGAAGTATACACAGAATGAAAAACCACTCGTTACTCGAACGCGAAACGAATGGCGAGTGGAAATCCATTCGCCACTCGTACCCGAAATAAATGACGAGTGGGAATCCACTCGTCACTCGAACGCGAAACGAATGGCGAGTGGAAATTCATTCGGCACTCTTACCCAAAGTAAATGACGAGTGGAAATCCACTCTTCACTTAAATTTACAATAAATGAGGAATGAAAAACCATTCGTCATTTTTTTTTTTTTTTAAGTTAATTTCGCCCATCCCTGATTGGTACATTTTCAAATAGTCAAAAACTTTTTTAATAATTTAAAATATTATTATGTAAATATAATTTAAAATAAAAATTAAAAACGATAGGAAACAAAAATGAACTCTTATGTACCAAAATCGTACATGATTACAATATTAAAATTCGAAAACTCGGGGAAAGTCTCGACCAAGACTTCTTAACGAAATTTCTATTTGAAGAGAAGAATATGTAGTTGCCCGCTTGATTTTTCCAAATATTTTTAAAACTTTGGAAAAAAAGAAAAAACCTTATCGAATATTTTTTGCAGAGAATTTAATTTTCTACAAAAAAAGTTATTTGCATTATCATCGTATCTCACATAGTTTCCGAGTTGTTATGAACTTTGTTGAAGCTTTTAATCTCAACTTGCCGATTCACCGTGCAATTCAATCATTAGAGAAATTTTTAAGCTTGCATCGGAGACCTACTACAATAAGTGAAAAATATGCGAATTGTTAAATTTTTCGGTGCAATACTGCGGAAGAAAACAAATATAAGCTAAAAAGTGCCGAAAATCGTATTCTAATCAAATGGTGAAATTCGACAGATTTGGGGAGGTACTTAGAATTGATCTACGAGGCTGGGCCTTCGGCTGCTTTTTAAAAAATATATTTAGAGACATTTAAGCCCATGGGAGCGATAAAATAAAATTTTGACCCAAACAAGGACCACCCCAATAAATGGATATATTAGAGTGTTTCAATATAAAACAAAAGTTCGATTTTCCAACCGGCCACACCTGAAATAATTAGTTTATGCATTAAAAAAATGTATATCAAAAGATTAGAATTTTAGGTTGAGTGGAAGATACGCCGCATTTGAATATTAATTTTTTTCCTTTATATCGAATTTATGATGAAAATTTTTCGATTTTCCAACGGGCCACACCCGAAATAGTTTAGGTTGAAAAATACTTATGTCATAATATCAGAATTTCAGATTGAGTGGAAGAT
Source organism: Rhorus exstirpatorius (assembly GCA_963564615.1). Taxonomy (NCBI): domain Eukaryota; kingdom Metazoa; phylum Arthropoda; class Insecta; order Hymenoptera; family Ichneumonidae; genus Rhorus; species Rhorus exstirpatorius. The sequence goes on from OY751316.1 coordinate 3,120,517, forward strand.
ACGCCGCGTTTGAATTTCATTTTTTTTCCCTTTCTATCGAATTGGTGAAGATTTTAAAAAAATTCGATTTTCCAACTGGCCACACCTTAAATAGTTAGTTTAGGTAGAAAAACAATTTATTTCAAAAGATGAGAATTTTAGGTTTAGTAGAAGATTTGCCGTATTTGATTTTGAATTTTTTGTCCCTTTATATCGAATTTATAAAGATTCATACAAAAATCGATTTTCCAATGGGCCACACCTAAAATGGTTAATTTAGGTGAAAAAAAAATATATATGTCAAAAGATGAGAATTTTAAGTTGAGTGAAAGATTCTCTGCATTTGAATTTTAATTATTTTTTTTCTTTTTATCGAAATTATAATGAAAATTTTTCGATTTTACAACGGACCACACCTTAAATAATTAGTTTAGGTCAAAGAGAAGTATGCCAAAAGATGAGAATTTTAGGTTGAGTGGAAGATTCTCCGCATTTAAATTTTGATTTTTTTTCTTTTTATCGAATTTAATATAAATTTTTTATTATTTTCCAACGGGCCACACCGGAAATAGTTACTTAAAGTGGGAAATTTTTTTTTGTCAAAATGTGAGAATTTTAGATTAAGTAGAAGATTCGCCACTAAGTTTGAATTTTGTCATCCCCTATCTATCGAATTTATGAATGATGTTGAAGTTTGCATCGTTGGATGCAACGAAAATGAGAGTTTTTCGAAAATAATGATTTTAAAGATTTTATTGCGCATATAGGCTACAGGTACCCTGAAAAGACTCGAAATGCGTTTTCGTAATGTTTACTACGAGGGTCCACCCTTACGAGGGGGTGAATATTCGAAAAAATCGTATCTTGAGCTGCGTGAATTAGGTCCCCGTTTTTATCGTCGTTATGGGCTCTGGGGCTATAAAGAAGACCCGAAAAAAAGTTTAGGCGATTTAAATTCTCAGGAACCCACCCTTACGGGAGGTGAATTTTCGAAAAAATCGTATCTCAAGTCTCTAGTATCTCTGCGTCAATTAGGTCCCCGTGTTTATCGTCGTTATAGGCTCTGGGGCAAAAAAAAAACCCTTAAAAAAGTTTAAGTGATTTCAATTCTCAGGAACCCACCCTTACGAGGGGGTAAATATTCGAAAACATCGTATCTCGAGCTGCGTAAATTAGGATCCCGAATTTATCGTCGTTATGGGCTCCGATGTATTAAAAAAGACCCCAACAATAGTTTAAGCGATTTACACTCTCAGGAACCCTCCCTCAAGGGGAGGGGGGGGGGGATGAATTTGCGAAAAAATCGTATCACGTGCGGCATTAAATTTGGTTCCCGTTTTTATCGCCGTTATAGGCTCAAAAGCATGAAAGAAGACACCAAAAGAAGTTTAAGTGATTTAAATGATCAGAAACCCACCCTTACGAGGGGTTGAAATTTCTAAAAAATCGTACTTCGTACTGATAAAAACGGGGACCTAATTTACGCGGAAATTAGGTCCCCGTTTTTATCGTCGTTATAGGCTCTGGAGCTTCAAAACAGACCCCTAAACAAGTTTGAGCGATTTAAATTTTCAGGAACACACCCTTACGAAGGGGTGAAACATCTGAAAAATCGTATCTCGTGCTGCAAAAATTAGGTATCCGTTTTTATCGTCGTTATAGGGTCTAGAGCTTCGAAAGAGACCCTAAAAAAAGTTAAAGCGCTTTCAATTCTCAGTAACCCACCCTTACATGGGGGTGAATTTTCGAAAAAATCGTATCTCAAGCTGCGTGAATTAGGTCCCCGTTTTTATCGTCGTTGTAGGCTCTGGGGTAATAAAGAAGACCCCAAAAAAAGTTTGAGCGATTTAAATTATCAGGAACCCACCCTTACGAGGGGTTTAAATTTCTAAAAAATCGTACATCGTACTGCCTAAATTAGGTCCCCGTTTTTATCGTCGTTACCCGACAATAAGAAAGACGAAAAGACCCGGCAAAAAGTTTGAGTGATTTACATTCACAGGAACCCACCCTTACGAGGGGGTGGATTTTCGAAAAAATCGTATCTCAAGCTGCGTGAATTAGGTCCCCGTTTTTATCGTCGTTATATGCTGAAAAGCATATAAGAAGACCCCGAAAGAAGTTTAAGCGATATAAAATATCAGGAAACCACCCTTACGAGCGGTTGAAATTTCTAAAAAATCGTACATCGTATTGCGAAAATTAGGTCACCATGTCTATGGTCGTTACAGGCTTTCAGAGATTTGAAAGACCCGACACAAAGACTGAGTGATTTAAATTCTTAGGAACCCATCCTTACGAAGAGGTGAATATTCGAAAAATTGTATCTCGAACTGCGTAAATCAGGTCCCCGTTTTTATCGTCGTTATCGGCTCTGGGGCTATAAAGAAAACCCAAAAAAAAGTTCAAGTGGTTTAAATTCTCAGGAACCCACCCTTACGGAGGGTGAATTTTCTAACAAATCGTAAGGGGGGTTCCTGAAAATTTAAATCGCTCGAACTTTTTTTGGGGTCTTCTCCATTAGCCCAGAGCATATAACGACGATAAAAACGCGGACCTATTTATGCAGCCAGAGAAAAGATTTTTTAGAAATTTTATCCCTTCGCAAGGGTGTGTTTCTGAGACTTTAAATCGCTCGATCTTTTTTTGCTGTCTCTTTCGAAGCTCCAGAGCCTATAACGAACGATAAAAACGAGGACCTAATTCACGCAGCTGGAGACACGATTTTTCTGAATAATCACCATCTCGTAAGGGGGGGGGGGGGGGTTCTTGAGATTTTAAAACGCTCAAAGTTTTTTTTGGTCTTGTTTATCAGCCCAGAGCCTACACTGTTAAAAATGTTATGAAATTCACAATACTTTTACTGTACTACCAAAGTAATTACATAGGTAATAGATTTTTTTTTTTAATCGCATTATGAATTTAAATTATTGTAACTAGCGCCGTGATTGTTTTGGACGCTGTAACTCCATCGGCTCAAATTTTATTGGTGCCCGAACATTTTTCAAAAATCGCTATTTTTTTCTTCAATATGCAAGGTAATCGACTGATTTTTGGGCAGACCAGAGGCACAGATTTTATACGGGTCATGTGAGTTTCAAAGGTATACATTGATATTAAGAGAACTAGATCGAAATGGAATTATTTTTAAATTCGGTTTTTCGTATTTTGCAGCTGGAGTAACAAACATTTTTTAAAATGAGTAATATTTTTTCTTTTGCACGAGGATGAGATCTACAACTATAGTATCGAACATTTGTTTCTCAAGCGCATAGAAAAAACAAATAAAAAATGCGATTTTTTTAAAACATTTTTTCAGTGTTGCCGACATTTAATTTTGGGGAAAAATTAGGGGGTTATTTGTTGAGATCAAATGTACCTACAAGAAAATCAGCAATACTGTGTACATGGAAAGAATAGCACTTGGTCAATTATATGTCGAATCTCACTGGACTAAATATGAAAAAAACTTAGATGGTGACAAAACTACAGAGCTACGAATTTTCTGTTTGAAGTAAATAAGGCTTTTAGGAACGCGTAATGGATGGAATGCATGAAAATCTTTACCATTTAACAATTATTGCACTTTACGGTTTGAAATAAAAGTTTACAAAATCTGATATCAGCGTAATTACTATGATTATCACGTCATCAAATTGTTTCTAGACTTTCACGATTTTTTAGTGAAATACTGAAGGCAAAGAAGTGAAATTAACTATTTTAATTTCAATTACTCCACAGTTATTTGCGCTGCCAAAAAAAAAACAATTTGCCAAGGCACGGCAAAAATAGAGAACGGAATAATTCATGATTTACATGCGCATTCGGAATTTTGCGTACCGGATAACCGTCAAGAGCTTATCGCGCGATTTAAACAGGCATTGGCAGAAGCTCATTCGCTTCATTGGTACCGGTTGAAGCCTCTGTACGACTCGTTGGCAGCCGTGTAAGTTATCACTGAATTTTTGCATACAGCTGCTCGTTAAAAGGACACTAATAAATATATGCATTTTCAAATGCTTCATATGAGATGGGACCTTTAAACATAATAATGATAAGTGCTGTACGGCTTAGCTGGGTAAAAATTCGCCGATTAAAATGGCTCAACGGGCTAATCCGTTTAGCTGGTTAAAGCTTCGCCAGCTAAAGTAGTAGCTTAACCGGCTTAGCCGGTTAAAAAACAGCTGGCTAAGTGTGCCAGTGTGTGCGAGTGTGTGCGAGCGTGTGTGGATAAAGCCTACGATCAGCAAAAATCCGTAATATTATGCGAACGAGATTTTTTGAGACATGATGAGTTTTCGATACGAGATGAGTAGTGATGCCGCAACACGAGACGAGATTAATTTCTCGTCTCGTCTCGTCTCGAAAGCTCATCATGCCTCAGAAAATTTCGTTCGCATAATATTTTGGATTATTGTGGTTTGTAGGCTTTATTCCAACACACTTGCACACGCTCGCACACACTCGCACACACTGGCAATCACTTACACACACTCACACACCGTCACACACTGTCGAACACTCATACACTTTCGCACATACACGCACATACTCGCATACGTTCGGGTACATTTGCACACACACGCATATCCTCGACACACTCGCATACACTCACACATCCGAACACACTCACACACACACTCGACATGGTCAGACACACTCGCACATACTCGTACATACTTGCACACATACACACACGTACACAGACTTGCACGTACCGGCAAACATTCGCACACACTCGCACACACACGGATACTGTGGTTTATTCTCTTTTTTCATTTGCCGAGAAATCTCGCAATATCTTGAAAATTTTTACTAGATTCTCGTTTTGTCTCGTCTCGTCTCGACTTTTTTCGAATATCGTGACAAGATTCTCGTTTTATCTCGTTTGGCGGCATCACTAGTCAAAATAGGATTTAATGTGGAAAAAATTAAAGAAAGCGATGTTTTTTTATACTTGAGGGGGGACGTGGGGGAGGGGGGGGGGGGGTTGGTAGTGCAATTCTCGATTTTCGATAACATCTCATTACGTTCACCGCCATCTTGATTTGAAGATTTATTTTTGGTTTTTTAAATAACTCGCTCATTTTTAACTATATAGTGAAAATGATAAGAACCAAAGTTATGGAAAATTTAATTCTTTATAAGTTTGATAATTATAATTTTTATCTTACGATCGATGATTACAGAGTTAGCCTGCAAATAGGGGCAAAAAACTGTTCTTTTTTCAATTATCTCGTTTATTATTAAGTTTATCGTAAAAGTGCTAATAAATAATCAGGCAGAGAATCTCATTTCCTACAACTTTGATTATTACTGTTTTTATCCTATGATAGATATTTCCAGACTTGAACTGAATTTAAGGGTGGAAATTTTCTATTTTAAATTATCTCATTTGCTATCAAGTTTATCGTAAAAATGCTTCATTTTCTGCAAGTTTGGTCAGTATCATTTTTATCCTAGTATCTATATTTTCACACATATACTGAATTGAAGGTTAACATTTTTTATTTTAAATTATCTCCTTTATTATCAAACTTATTGTAAAAATGGTAATAGATAATCAGATAGTGAATTTTATTTTCTGCAACTTCGGTTATTATTATTTTTATCCTACTCGTGATATATTTAGAGTTGGAAGTAAAATAGGAGTGAATTTTATTTTCCACCCCTAAATTCAGTATAAGCCTGTAAAGATCGATCGTAGGGTAAAAGTGGTAGTAATCAAAGTTTCAGAAAACGAAATTACCTACCTAACTATTTATTATTATTTTTAACATAAACTTGATAATAGACGAGATCATTGAAAATGAACAAATTGTACCTCTAAATTCAGTATAATCGTGAAAATATCGATCGTACGGTAAAAATGGTAATCACTAAAGTTGTAGGGAATAAAATTCCCTACCTGAATATTTATTAGCATCTTCACGATAAACTTGATAACAAATAATATAAGTGTAAAAAAAAAAATTTCCGCCCCCAAATTCTGTATAGGTCTGAAAATATCGATCGTAGGCCAGAAGATCGTATACAATACTATTGCGTAAAAAGATTTCGCATGAGAAAACTACTGATTCGTCCATGAACTCAATAATATCTTGAGCGTATTTTCCGATAAAAAATAATGAGTTTTCTCGAACCAATCCAGAAATGAGGATATGGGTATAACTTTGAATACAAAAATCTTCTGAGATATTTTTATGTAATAAAACACGATTTTTGGATTTACTTCGTATTAAAGTGCTGAGCTTACAACCACGTAAAAACCTATCGAAATTAATCAAAATGATAAAAACTTATAACAAATAAAGTCTCATCGAAAAAATGATTAGAAATTGGACTTTCGAAAACTGTTCAGAAGGTTTCGAAGAAGCGACGTAGATTTAAAAATGACACGCTCACGCAAGAAGTTTAAATACATTTCTTGAGATATTTCACTAAACGCTTTTCTCCAAGCACCATTCAGTACATCAATATTCGTCAAACTCGTAAAAAGTTGGTGGGTGACAAAATATATCGAAATATCGAAGTTTCGATACTTTCGTTGCTCGGATTGAAGCCTTTTTATTCGTGCTGTGATTGGTCAGGTTTTCAGTTGTCAGTTTGTCACAATAACTGTCAGTTTGACAGTGATTAGTCGATCATTGAAACTAGATTGGAGCGCTGCAGCGCTATTAGAAGACCGCTTGCGCGCGTTAGCGCGCGTGATGGACCCTAGTTCCACTAAAAACTCGATGTATAATATAATTTTTTATTTGTAGTAGAATTTTGAAAAAATAAAAAAAAATCAAGAAAAATCAAAGTCTACGCTAAAACATGGTCAACAGTTTTAACATCTGAGGATTTTTATCATTTTTGGAAAAGAATGAATTTGACTACTTTTTCTAGAAGTGTCATGACTGATTTATTTTGGTATCTAGGCATTCGGAAGCGGCCGAATGGAGATCATTTCAAAGCCTCCGAAGCTTCATGAAGAAGTGCAGAAGGCGACGTTATCCGGCCTGTCCGACAAGTATTCAGGAATTCGTCGACCAACTTGTTGATGCAGAAAACGCGATAAACTTAGAATACGATACCGGTCGACTTTCTGTTAAGTTAATTATTGACGAGAATGGTGCTCATCACGCGTTATTGTTTGATGAAAATTTTGTCCGTGAGGAAATGAGTAACTTTTGATCGACGCAACGTTTCAATCGAGGCCACGAATCCCAGGAGCCTACCAGCTGCTCACAGTCATGGGAATTAAATTGAATCATGTAAGAATTTATTTAGTAAATAGCTATTAAATTTTGACCGTCTTGCTATTGATTCCATCCTTCCGCATTATAGGGTTTCCCATTTGTATGGGTAATCATGAGTCAGAAAACGCAGGCCGCGTATACTGCAGTATTGCAGTACGTTAAAGACAGCGTGATACCGTCACGAAACGTAATCCTCGTAATGAGTGATTTTGAACGTGGATTGCGAAATGCTGTCACCGGAGTATTTACGACGGCACACAGTACAGGTTGCAACACCCACTACGATCGCGTACGTTTATTCTGACGAATATCTGTATGAATGATTTCATTTAAACACACTAGTCTTCAGACCTGTCCTTTCCCGAATTCGGAAATACCTATTTTTTTTCTATAGTCCTAGGTGTTGAAAAAAAAACAGTTGAAAAGATTTTTTGATCCAGCAGAAATTCAGCCCGATATTCTCGATTGAACTTTTTCGGCCGGAATTTTTCAATGAGTTTTGGTTCCTCATACAAGAAGCTTTGTGACGATGAAAATTTCTTTTGTCCAGTTTTCAATGTCATCGTGTGTCAATGTCAACAATGTGAACGCTTCAGTTTTTATACTAAAACTTTTTTAGAATTTTTCCTAAAATTATTTTAACAATTTTTTCAGAATTTTTTAAAAATATTATTGTAAATTTTTTTTGGCTGTAACTCGGAGAATCATCGTCATTTGAGTTGTTGTGTCTAGAGAATTATCGGATTTAAGACAAAATATAAAAAATAAGAAACTTTAAACTTTTGAACTCGCTTTTTAACGATATAGATGAGGTATGAGGCTTGTTTGACTACTTTTTTTGCGTTAAAAAGCAAGTTAAAAGGTTCAAAGTTTTTTCTTTTCAATATTCTGTTTTAAATCTGATATTTCTCGAGACACAATAACCGAGTAATGAAGTAATATTTAAACAATTCTAAAAAAACTGTTAAAATAATTTTTTTAAAAACTCTGAAAATTTTTTAATTAATTAAAAATGCAAAAGTAAACAAATTTTATTTCTTGATATATTGTCCTAAGCCTTATAATTCCCAAATGGAGCCTCTCTACTCATAAGAGTCCCGTCCAAAAGTTGTAGAAAAAAAAATTCCAAAAAAAAATCTGAAACAATTCTAGCTACTCCAGTGTAAACCTATGCACCTTTTTACTCCCATAACATTTCCTCTGAAACCCCATAGCTATTGGATTATGCGTTTTTTTGTAAAACATATCTTTTTAAGCTAAAAATGTAATACTGAGCGAAAAAAATCGTACAAAACTTTCTAAAAATGAAATGCAGGTTTTGATAACCTTCTTAAGTTTACTATAGAAAGCACCGAGGAAAAAATTTTCCCTGAGCTGTGGAGTTAATTTTCGGCAACTAAAAAATAGCAGAAAAACGGCCATGTTCAAAAGTACGTACCGGAGCCAAAATAAATTGTACAGAATTTTTCAAGAAGCAAAATGAAGGTAAATACGTTTTCTTTAAAACGCTGTTTACAAAATTTGATTATCTCAATTTTTAAGTTCGCTATCTAACTTATAGTACGGCAAGAAATTTCGACTGGTGTACCCAAACTTTTGGCAAAATTATGGTATTTAAAAATGCCATAATTGGAGAAATGTGGAGAAAAACGAATATTTTTTTTTGTACGATTTTTTTGTAGAAAACCAAGAAATGAATGAAAAAAATTATTAAAAATTTCCTATTAAACTAGATTAATCATAAATATCCAGTTGAGTTTTTGCTAAATAGAAAAATCCTTCAAACTGTTTTTATTTAAACACCTACAACTATAGAAATAAATAGGTATTTTTTAATTCGGGGAGGGTCAGGTCTGAAACCTTCGAGTTCGTATAGAATCTTTCATATGTACTTAGTTCATATGTATGTACATTAGGGTGTTTCAAAATTTTTTATTTTTATTTTTTATTCTCCAAATCCTCAAAACTTGACCAACTTTCCTTCGGGAATCGTTAAGGGGGATCTCCGGCAGTCTACATTTCGGTTTTCGGGAATGGCACCCCGCTAGCTTCAGCCACCATCTTCAATGTGAGGGTCATTTATTATTTATTGAAGAACTCGTTGATTTTCAATTTCACACAAAAAATTGTAATGACCAAAGTTGTTTGAAATTAAATTTCCTATAATTTTGGTATTGATAATTTTTTTCCTAGGATCGAAATTTTTTTATTTAGACCCGAAAAGAGGTGGTGGTTACATTTAATTAATGCATTATCTCGTTTGATATTGTTGTTAACGTATAAATGATAAATATCGAATTTGTTGGTAATTCAATTTGCTACGACTTTGGTTCTCATTGTTTGTTCCCTATACGATCGATATTTTTATTTATACCGTAAAAGAGTGGAGTTGGGTTTGGGTTGGGTCCATTCCAAAGGTAAAATATTGAAACTGAAACGAAAACAAAATTGATAATAGAAATGAAGTTAACACTCAACATAACTGTAGTCCAGAGGCGGTGTATCGATATAGTCGAGGCTTTTTAAACACCGATTATTTTTTAATCGATTTTAATTTTGAACATCGCCCATCCCTGGTGACCACTGTTTCTGGGCAGTGTTGGCGAGAGAACGCGGAATTGGGCTGAACTCACCAGTGCCAGGGCAGGGCCTGGACAGGTTTCGTTAGCCAATAAATCACAACCAGGCGCTATATAGACAGTAGCTTGGCTTCCCAATTCAAATTTGTGCACAGGTTAAGCTACAGAGCTCCCGCTTCGCGAGGATGTTTTTTCTATCAAAACTCAAGTTTTGAGGGGTAGGAGTATGAAAAATCATTTTTTTTTAACAGCCTAATGTAAATGATTGCACGGTATATTCTGATTCCGAAAGAAAAACTATCAAAAAATGACTAACTTTCAGGCGATTTATCGAAAAGCTAAAAGTTTGGGTCTGCAAAATTTTATTCAACGGGACGCTGACGCTAAAGAATTTTTTAAAAAAATCTTAGCATTAGCGTACTTGCCCGCCGGGATGATTGAAGAGCAGTATAGAATTCTTGTGAATAATTCGTCTGCACACGTCATCAGACGATTCAGTCAATTTAACATTTATTATACCCGTTATTGGCTGCAAATCGTCAAACCGTAGGGGTTTAGTGTGTTTGGGCTTGTTAGGCGCACAAATAACATAATCGAGTCTTATCATTCGAGACTGGGACATCGGATGGAAAATCGGCCCGGGCCTTGGGATTTTATTTGTAAGTATCGATTCTGATTGGACATGGGAATGTAAGTAGACAATCTGGTCGGTATACATTATATTTTCGTTAACAGGCAAGCTCAAGTTACAATCCGACGTTCGGGCAGATATCCGTCGTCTCCTGAATAACGGCCAAATTAGCAGACATGCCCGATATTCAACTATATTTAAGCAACAACAACTGATTAAAGGTCAGCTTTCTAAAATTATGTTGTTGAATAAATATTTTTTTTTAATTTAGGAACTTTGATTTGAAAAAAATGTTATGTTTCTTTTTCATGATATTAATTCTCAGACTCTAGCCATGTAATCAATCGAAGTCTATAGTTTGTATTCAGGGGTATATGTATTAGGGTGGTCGTTAAATGGTTATTTCTGGAATTTCAATGTTGGATGCTCGTAAATTGGCTTCAAATATAAAAAAACCAATTTCTAATATTTTTGAAATTTTTATTTCGAGCCGTGAGTCTCCCTGCTGTCCCGTTATTTTGTTTTTAATTAGAAAAATAGGGAATTTCACGGTTTCTGGGATCTCGCATATTGACAGTGGTTCCGGGTAGAAAATATGTTCAGGGTTACGGAAAAAGTAATTTTTAAAATCCCACTTGTGCGTAAAGTTGTTAAAAATCGAAGAATAGTATATCACACACGCCAGGGCATCCAGCATTCGGGCCGTGGGTCGTATACTATTTTTCTTGATCCCCTAGCCGAAAGTACGTTCAATAATTAATTTTAATGTATAAAATACACCGCACGAGCATGATAGCTGACAGCTGACAGCTACAGCTGACTTGTGTTCAGCCATATTTGTATATCGACTGATTAGAGGAGGGGATCACCCGCCCGACTTTTGCAAGACCGAGGCGAAGCCGAGGTTTTGCGGGTCGGGGCGGGCATTCAAAATATAAAAAAAAAGTAAAAAAAATATGAAAATATCACACAATAGTAGAAAAATATTAATATTAATATAAAATCAATAAATATAAAATCAAAAAAATTAATACAAAATGAAGGAATTCCTTCAAAAACGTGAAAACTGCTAAACGTCAAAAACGTAATGCCAGCTAAACAAAACACTGAGGCGAAGAAGCCCGAGAGAGCCCGAAAGCAAGCATAATGCGTGCTAGTATATATATATACATATATATCACCGGCCGCAAAAATTCCGTCCGAGCGCGCTGTCATTAGCCGGCCACGGAAATTGCTATTCTCGGTCTGAAATGCGGCCGGGAAGTGCGTACTTTCGGCTAGGGGAGCAAGAAAATTTGATTTTTTAAATATTAAACACTGAAGCTTGCTTATCATTATAATCTTATGTTCATATCAGGTAAAACTCGTTAAAAAAAGTCCCTAGAAAAAAATCGATATCTTTGACGTTTTCGAGATATTGTTTTTTTATTTTACGAATTTGTAAGTTTATTGTTTCATTTCTTATATGATATGATTTTGAATTCTGATGTGTTTTAATTCTGAGATTTTCATTCTGTATATGGATACTTTTTTTTTCATTCTTTCAATAAACAATATTCATTGGAACTTTGCAAGTTTTAGGCTTCCAGTTTATTCTGAAATTTTTTTACCATTGTTTATGGATTTCCTCAAAATGTTCTCCTTAAAAAAAAAAAAAAAAAAAAAAAAAAAAAAAATTATCGACAATTTGTACTTAATTCCCTACACATGTTCTTCCTATGCAATCGAAAATAACGACGATTCGAAATTCAAGGAAGATATAAAAAAAGTATAAAATACGTTATATAGCTTAAAAAAATGATTAAAAAATAATATACTAAATCAAAACTCCTACAACTCATTTGGAATATACAATCTACAGGGAGACTAAGGGCTGAGAATAAAAATTTGAAAAAATTAGAGAGCAATTTTTTCTACGTTTGGAGTCGATTTATGACCATCGAACATGATTTTCCATTTAACGACCACCCTAATATGTATCCTACATGTAACCTCCTACTCCGAGATTTAAGCGTGTTTACTAGCTTACTAGGAGTAATATGTTGAATAATTATTTTTGAGGAATAATAGTACACTAATAAATATTTTGTTTAGCGTAGCGGGAACTTCACATGTTGGAGATTACTCCAGAAGTGTTTTTGGAAAAAGCCGCTTCCCTAAAAGGGAACGTCGATATATTGATTGCTCAGTACAGACAAGAGCAAGAAGACGATGTAGAGGACGCACTCGATGTGCCTCAAGTGATAACTCCGTTAGGTAAAATGTCTTAATCTGTATTATTACGAGCTGGGCCTACAACTTATATTTTTTTGAATAAAAATACAATTTGTTGAACCGTTGCCCCAGCTGTAGGATGATATAAGTAGTTTGACCCACCTCATGTATAGTGCAATAGCCGCATTTATTCTATGGTTTCATCGTGACCCTCTCTGATATAGTTGATTATACACGTATATTGCAAACTATTTATTTCATTCTCGAGCAGATCGTGATCCAGATTACGAGCAACAATTGTTTGCCCAAGATCCGCCTCATTGGCTCCTGGACAATGCAGAAGTAGCGGCAGAGACGGTTGGAAATGGTAATTGAAAGTAAATGGTTCGTTGTGGAATGGACGGATTACAAGTTCGGGAATTTGCTTTCTTTTTTGGACACGAATTTGTACCAACACCTTTCATGCATTCATTTTTTTTTTTGCTAAAACAGCAACAATACATTGATCTTTCTAAATTCGGCCCGATTTTGTATTTAAAAAAGTTGCATCTAATCCATGATGTGTTGTAGACCCTTCGGATACTAAATCGGAGGATACAATTTCCGTCAGGTCCATCGAGGACTCAGACATTGAGGGTGTACATCAAATCGGTAATAATACATCATTTATAATTTTAAAGTCGACCAGCCCATAATCGTGATCGCTTACATTCATTTTTAAGGGATAACACCACTGTAAAAACAAAAGAAAAGCGCTGTTTTTACCATTTTTTTTAGATGGAAGAGAAGGTAAGAGGATAATAATATTTAAGGAAGTTATTAGGCATATATTTACAAATATACAATATATAATATACAATATACAATAAGTATAATACAAAAATTTATTATCAAAAAAAATGTTTAAATGGCGACACTGGAGCCATTCTCGTGAAACTGAATGAATTCTGCGGCATGCAATCTAGAAAAAAATCTAGAAATTGAGAAAAAATCTAGAAAAAAAAACTACTTAATCTACATGTCTATAGCTAGAGAAATACGGAGGGGATTTTAAAAATATTGATTTTTGTGTAATTCGCGAGTATTTGAATGAAAATTTTGAATTTTCGACAAAAGAGAGGGCACTTATTTGTTAATAAATAATGTTTAAATTAACTTCTCGAAAATCCCCTACGTATTTCTGTAGCTATTAATATATGTATAGATTAAGTGGCTTTTTTTCAAATTCAAATTTGTGACAGTTACACTGCATGCCGCATGCCTCGCGAGAATGGCTCCAGTGATGCCATTTTTTAATATGTTTTGATAATAATTTTTTATATTATACTTAAATATATGCCTAATAACTTCCTCAAATATTATTATCTTATTACCTTTTCTTCCATCCCAAAATAAATTGTGCATTTTTAGATTTTTACAGTGGTGTTACCCCTTAACACAATACTTAACAAATGTTTACTAGCCGTTTTTCTAATTATTACCAACAATGTTTTAATTTTGCTATTTAGAAGACATTCCTCTTCCTGAAAGCCCTAATGTTGTCCAAATTGTTGAGGAAGAGTGGCAATCTCCGCCGCGTGAAAATATCGGTAATTTTTACGGAACTCCACTAAAAACCTTCTATAATGTATACGTGTCCAATCTAATTCAATAAAACTCTGCTGTATAGACGAGGTTGTCCTACCAGTCGTACCACTCCATGGTGTGCTCGTAGCTGTCGAGGGAGAAGAAACGCTACAGTCCGACAATGGTAAGTGTGCGAGTTTGATAAACACAAAATAGAGCTACTGAATTTGAAACTGACTGCACAAGCGAAGGATTTAATTTTACCGAATATTTCATTAGGAAATTCGGTTATACTTTTATAAAAAATCGGGTAGGGGTAAAAATCAGAAAAACCGAACATCACAATGGCCGAAATTCCGAACATAAAAATATCGAAATCCCAAAACAGAGAAAGATTAAAGAACTGAAATTTCGTCAAGACAGAAATGATATAAATAGAACATAAAAGCACGGAAGTTTCAAGTTATAGAATTAAGAATAGATAACTAGTGAAAAATCTGAAACGCCATTAGCAGAATGACGCCAATATGATCACTCAAAAACTCAAATAAAATAACGTTGAGATGGACAAAAATGAACATTTTCGGTTATGTAAATAAAAAGATGAAACAGTTTAAGGTAAGATAACTAAGAAATTTCAGGTCCTACGATGAAAATGCTTCTCAGCTTTTTTATGCAGCATTTTCTAACAAAAAAATTGATCTATTGACTTTTTTCGTTCGGTTTGTTGTTATTGATCTTTTAGCGTTGCGGAGGGAAGAAAGTTTTATGATACTCCAGTCAATCCGTGATTTGACAGTGCATTTTGGGTAGCCAGCGATTTTTTTTTGGTAACGTAGGGGGGTCAGCCATGAGTATAAAACCATAAGTGAATTCTTTTTTCGATTTATCTCCGTAAACGTGAGGTTGAAAAAATTTTTGTGGAGAGCATGCTTGTAGCTTATACAATCAACTATAAGTTTTTCCATAACTTTTTTGTCTAAAATCAATAATAAAAACGTTATGAGCAGAAAAAGACGAAAGATAGGGAGATGAAAACACTTGAAGGTGGGATAACTTGGAAATTTCAGATCCGAAAATAAAAATGCCTCCTAGCTTTTTTTATAGAGCATTTCCTAACGAACAATTTGACCCGTTATTTTTTTTTATTCGGTTTGTTGTTATTGAATTTTTAGTGTTGCGAAGGAAAGAAAGTTTTATTAATCGTGTGCTTCAGAAGACTGTAGTTGGAAAATACACTGAAAATAAAAACTTTGAGATGGGACTGTACTACAAAACGATAGAGAATTGAGTAGTTTCGCAAAGAATACTAGTGGATTAGCCCTACATGAGATACCACAAAAAAACGCGCCTACACTTCTATCTCGATGGTGGTGTAGAAAGGAGTTCAATGTTAATATTATATTGGCTAAAACAGAAAATAATAATTTACAACATAATAATATCATAATAAAATAAAATACTACTCGAAATAAAATTAACAACAATTTTTTAATATATACGTATCTCACTTGTTTTCTACTTTCTTCCTTAGAGGTTAATAATTTATTGGAAGACTTTGGCGACTGATCATTAATAATTTTCATGTTATATTTGTAGAGCAACAAGGATTTGTCAGTCCGCCACACGTTCACGGCGAGTCGACAGAAACTATATTCCACGAGCCAGAAGGTAATATGCAACGATGACATCTTTGCCTTCCAAATTCAATTGGAGGTTCATAATTTATTGGAAATTTTCGTAATCTCGAGACGCAATTATAATGTAACTTTTGGATTCGTTGAAGCCAACCGCTGACGTCGAAGACGGCAGAAGAGGAGAGCTGGAGCAGCTCGCGATGCTGGAAAACCGCAACGGGGCAAACGCAGGAGGAGAGGTAATTTTCATATGCATCGTAAATTATTATTTAAAAGTTTGATGTATGAAGCTGCAAATATAATTACTTTTATTCCTTCAATACAGTTAAAAGAGCTGCAGAAATCGCGGAAGAGGCACCAGTTTCGACTACGATGTCAATCGCCGAGGAACGAGGTAATAACATTCTTGTAACTAATGTACTTTGGTTACCATTAGTCGCAATGTTTAAATGTAATTGGGCGATCTTTCGAAGAAGACAGTAGAGTAAAGTTAAAAGTAAAGTAGACAACAGCATAATTTCCTTCGAATTAGTCTGAACCCATTAAGACCCAAACGAATACTTTTCTGACATTTTTCAGCGGCTGTTCCTTATGTGATATCCGTTCACAAAAATTTAGAAATAGTGATTTCAAAAGCAAAATGTTCTGACCTTTCAGAATCCGTAATCACAATTTTCGGAAAAAGCGAGCTCGAAATGTTGTATCTATTTATGTAAAAAAACGCCTTTTTTCGCTCGTATATTTTTTTAATCCATATTTACTCATAGAAGTGTTATGGAGAATTATCCAACTGGGAGGAAAGCGGGGGAGGGGGTAGATTTTGCCGTCCATGAACTCAAATCTAAAAAATCTATGAGTGATCGATTTAAAATTAAAGTTGGCGACGTTTAATATGGTAGCCAGAAGCCGAAAATTTTCTTATATTGTTGAAATTACCGGTGAGATATCTGGTTGAGGGGGGATCGGGGTGAGGAACGCCGAGAG
Source organism: Rhorus exstirpatorius (assembly GCA_963564615.1). NCBI lineage: Eukaryota > Metazoa > Arthropoda > Insecta > Hymenoptera > Ichneumonidae > Rhorus > Rhorus exstirpatorius. The sequence continues at coordinate 3,137,351 of OY751316.1, forward strand.
AAAAATGACAGAGTTCGTTTGGATAATTTCGTCACCCTTGGGTGACGGTTCGAGTTAATACTGAGTTTATTTGATCTAAGTCATGTACAGAGATGGACCTTAATATCGATGAGAACGCCGCAAAAACTCAAGCACGTGGCTCGAGAGCGAGACTGTCGAGAATGTGAGATGGCGACTGTGACGCCACGAGGAGTCCGAGATTAATTCCCCTGTATCGAGTTACACCGCGCCGCGAGAGTTGTACCCGAAATATATAGAAATTTCCTGACAAGAATAATTTGAGAACCCGAATTTCCCTGAGAAAGAGCCGATTGTCAATTTATATTCAGAGAATTTCCGGATTGCTGAATTGATCAAAAACACGTGCTCATTAGCCACGGTGGTTGAGCGAAGAATGATTAAAAGCCGGCTTCTCGTCGATCGAGTCGCCGGAAAATCCCGAGAGAGAGCGCGCGAGGAGCACTGACCGAGAGGTGCTGCCGTGGGTGATTTGAGCGCGAGCGTGTAACATGATATTTTCCCAACATATATTTTTCAATTACCTGGGAATAACAATCTTGTTCGATATAAATCACGCGGTAAGACGCATACAAGGGTTTGTGGAGTCGCTGATTATGAATCCGTCATCAGATTTTCTGAATTCAAGATGGTGGTTCAAAAATGGCTGACGAAAATTATCAAATTGCGTACTCATTAGTGATAATCTGTACCGAGGGGTTTTTGGGGCACTAATTACAAATCTGTCATCATATTTACCGAATTGAAGAAGGCGTATATAATAGGGCAGATAAAAATTTCTGAATTACATATTTTTTTGTCAAAATTTTCATACAGCGATTTCCGAGGTCGCTGATTACGAATCCACTATCAGATTTTCAGAATTCAAGGTGACGGAGACAAAATTGTAGAAAAAATATCACGAAATTCCATATTTATCCGTGAAACTTGGTATTCAGGAATGCGTGCACAGCGACTGGAGTTACAGTATCGAAAAAATAAAGGAACAATAATGAAGGTAAAAAAATTATTTGAAAAATGGAAAGAAACGAGAAATTCAAGCAAACGAAAAAAAAAAATGAAAAGACGAAAAAAATATTGAAAAAATAAAAAAATAATATACACGGTTCTCCACTATATGCTCACCCAATCATGGTGTGCCTTGTTTTTTGCTCTTTTTTTTTTCAATATAGTTTTCGTTTTTTCATTTTTTGTTTTTTTCCGTTTTTGAATTTCTCTTTTTTTTCGTTTTTAAAATAATTTTTTTATCTTTATTCTGTCATCAAACATTCATAAAAACCGAGCCAAGGGCTATTCGTTTTTATATTGTGCGGCCGTAAAACACGAGGAACACAGGAAAATATCGCAATCCGTACACACTTTTTGCGTTTTAGTGCCACATTTGTCAAAATTTTAACGGTTTTCTTTCGATTTTACTACCAAACGTTTGTGTGGTTTCGTTCGGCCCTGTACGGTCTTCTCTAGGTAGTTTTGTGTCGCCATCTACCAAATTGCGAAAAGAGGTTGCATTGGTAATGGATGCGTTGATAAGCCCTATCGAGCTTACCCAAGTCCATTTATTCGCTTAATGCTTGGCATCAAATTGCTGCAATGCGCATTGTGAAGATTGCAGTGGAGTAGAGCGGAGCGAAGAGTAGTAAAATGGAGGGGGAGATCGGGTAGAGTAGACCAAAGAGGAGTGGAGTGAAGTGCAGTGGAGTGAAAATCGAGTGGAATAGAATGGAGTGTAAATGAGTAAAGTAGGATGGAGTGGACTAGGATGAAGATCTAGCAGAGTAAAGTGGAATGAAGTGGAGTTGAGTTGAGTGGCGATCGAGTGGAGTGGTGTAGAAAATAGTGTACTGAATTGGAGATAAAATGGAGTTGAGTGAAGTGAAGTGGCGTAGAGATGAAGTGGAGTGGAATGGGCTGGATTATAGTGGAGTGTACAGGATTGAAGTGGTGATGCACAGAGTGAAGTGGGGTGGAGTGGAGATCAAGTGGAGTGGAGCAGAGTGTAGTGGAATGCAGTGGAGTTAAGTGGAGGTCACAATTAGAGTGGAGTGGAATAGAGAGGAGAGTAGTGGATTGGAGTGCCCTGGATTGAAGATAGAGAGAAGTAGAGTAGAGTAAAGAGAAGTGCAGTGGAGTTAAGATAATTTAGAGTGGAGTATAGAAGATTTGAATAGTAATGAGCAGAGTGAAGTGAAGTGGAGTGGAGATTAAATGTGGCAAAGTGGGGTGAAGTGTAGAGGAACGGAGTGGTGAGGAGTGGAGCGAAGCGGAGATCGAGTGGAATGGAGTAGAGGGGAGTGATGTGAATTGAAGTGTCATAGATTGGCAATAGAGTAGAGTGGAGTAGAGTAAAGTGAAATAAAGTGGAGTGAAGATCATGTAGAGCGGAGTGGGCTGGAGTGGAGTGGAGTGTAGAGGATTGGAAAAGTAAGCAGTGAAGTTAAGTGAAGTGGAGTATATTGAAGTGGAGTTGAGATCGAATGTAGCGAAGTGGGATGGAGTGTAGGAAATGGAGTGGTGCTGAGGAGAATGTAATAGAATGGAGTGGAGCAAAGTGCAGTGGAGTGGAGTCAAGATCATGTACAGTGGAGTGGAATAGAGTATAGAGGATTGGAGTACTTTGGAGTGAGAGTGAAGTGGAGCGGAGTACATTGTAGTGAAGTAGATATCGAGTGGGGTCGAGTGCAGTGTATGAAGTGGAGTGAAATCGAGTGAAAGGGAGATTCAGTGGAGTGGACGGGAGAGGAGTGGAAATCGAGTAAAGTCGTGTGAAGCGGAGCGTCGTGTGGAGCAGATTGGAGTGCGGTGGAGATCGAGTGGAGTGGAGTGGAGTGGAGCGAAGTGGAGTGGAGTGGAGTGGAGTGGAGTGGAGCGAAGTGGAGTGGAGTGGAGTGGATCAGTGTAGAGTGGACTGGAATGGATATCGAGTAGAGCGGAGTGGACGGTGGACTGTGACTCCAATTCAGAATCGAAATATTCTCTAAATTCTATCGATGATATCCTGGAGAATTTGAATACTGTTCATGAAATTCCAAAATCATCTTATCACAGTGTCGTTGATGATTACGAAGAAGATCAATCAAAATTAGATGAAGGCTATGATCATGTTTGGATTGGTGGATCAAGAAAACATGATGAATTCATTGAAAACACAATTCTGCTGTATTATTCTGCAAAGAACATGATTCGTAATGCTTCTGCCACTCAGTTCTTCGAATTATTATTTTCTATACAATTGAAAAACTTAATAATAGAAAGAATTCGCGAGTCTGCGGTTGGGATTCGCCTTTTTGAATTCAGTAAATGTGACTACGGTAATGTGAGTACGGTAAATGTGAGTACAGTAATCAGTGCCCTCAAAAACCCCCAGATACCATTTTTTACAGATGAATACACACTTTGAGAATTTTCGTTCGCCATTTAAAATCCGCCATCTTCAATTCAGGAAATCTGATGACGGATTCGTAATTGGTGACCCCAAAAACTTTTTTATACAGCTTACCGTGTGATTTACATCGCACAAGATTGTTGTTCCCAGATAATCGAAAAATTTAATAAAACTTTCGGCTTCCAGCCACCATACTTAATGTCTCTATCTTGAATTTCAAACAGATCACTTATAGATTTTTGAGATTAAGGTGCATAAACGGCAGAATCTCTCCCTTCCCTCCTTCACCCCCCGGACGATTCCCTATAAAATTTCAGTGAGAAAACGTAGGTTAAAAAAGTATCGGAGCGAAGAAAATGTTTTTCGTTTTAATAAATAAATAAACCCTTTCGTAATCGCATTTTTCGGAAATTCTGATTACGGATTCTGAAAGGTCAGAAAATTTTGCTTTGGAAATGAGTAATGTGGAATTTTTTTTTAACGGATATCATAGAAGCAGCGGACACTGAAAAATATTGGAAAAGTGTCCATTTGGGCCTTAATTGGCTGAAATGTCATTTACTGAGTAGACAGGATGGTCTTTCTGGTAACGTGTTCACGACATGTATTCGTTTCGTCAACACATTAGCACACTGCTTGTCGATGAATGTAGCCGTATTAAGGATGCTGTACTTGGTCTTTATGAACACAATGAAATATGACTCATTTAAACTATTCACGCATCACTGATATGAAAAAGCCATTGTGCAATATTAGACGAAAATATTCAAATAAATGTTGTATTACATGCTGGATAATACCAGAAAACGTACTGCAGCACTCCATAGTCCATAGTCCATTACATTCAATGAGCTGAGCGCATAGTTTTCGACTTACTACAGTACTTCTATAATTGGCGGTTGTACTTTGCAACAGTCAATAACGTTGTCTAGTGTATGAGCTAAAGTATTAATAACAATGGTCACCAATTTCATTTAACGTTGTCGTAGAATGTTATTACAACCGTACATCGTATTGTATTTGAAAAGAAAGGCGCCGACGTTTTTATGGATATTTATTTAATGAACCCGTATGCGAATATTTAGAGACTCTGTACAGTCCCGGGATAAGTCCATGTCCCGCCGAGACTAAGTGAATATCTTTTCCAAAAAAAAAAAAAAAAAAAAAAACGATCTTTGGAGAGTCAGAAGATTATGCTCAGGAAAAAAATGCAAAATAATAAGAAAATATGTCTCATTTCTCCATTGAGTCTATAGGCTGTACGTAGAACTAAGATTATTTTGCAGTAGAATCTAAAAACTTTATGCAGAAGAAATTATTAAAAAAAAAAATGTCCCAGTCTTACGTACGAAAAAAATATTTAAAATAAATGTATAGAAATCATAGTTTCTTAGGATAGTTACATATTGGTACGAAGTAAAATAACAGATGAGTGTACTGATGGAGGAGGAGATTTGATGGTGTGGCAGACGCCGAACGTCTTTTGGTGCCTACATTTTGCTTCGCAGAGTGTAGCCCGACGCAGTGTTTCTGCTCGTTTGAGTGGAGCGCAGCGCGCCAGTGCCTTCGTGGTGCTGAGGCGCCGATGACGTTTCGACTTCTTTTGCACGATCCTACCTCACTTTTGGTATTCTTCGTTCGTTAGGATAGTTACATATTGGTTCGGAGTAAAAGAACAGACGAGTGTACTGATAAAAGAGATTCGACTGTGTGGCAGACGCCGAACGTCTTTCGGTGCCTACATTTTGCTTTGCAAAGTGTAGCCCGACGCAGTGTCTCTGCTCGTTTGAGTGGAGCGCAGCGCGCCAGTGCCTTCGTGGTGCTGAGGCGCCGATGACGTTTCGACTTCTTTTGCACAATCATACCTCACTTTTAGTATTCATCGTTTGTTAGGGTAGTTACTCATTGACACGGAGTAAAAGAACAGACGAGCGTACTGATGGAGGAGATTCGATGGTGTGGCAGACGCCGAACGTCTTTCGGTGCCTACATTTTGCTTTGCAAAGTGTAGCCCGACGCAGTGTTTCCGCTCGTTTGAGTGGAGCGCAGCGCGCCAGTGCCTTCGTGGTGCTGAGGCGCCGATGACGTTTCGACTTCTTTTGCACGATCATATCTCACTTTTGGCATTCTTCGTTCGTTAGGATAGTTACATATTGGTACGAAGTAAAACAACAGACGAGTGTACTGATAAAGGAGATTCGACTGTGTGGCAGACGCCGAACGTCTTTCGGTGCCTACATTTTGCTTTGCAAAGTGTAGCCCGACGCAGTGTTTCTGCTCGTTTGAGTAGAGCGCAGCGCGCCAGTGCCTTCGTGGTGCTGAGGCGCCGATGACGTTTCGACTTCTTTTGCACGATCCTACCTCACTTTTGGTATTCTTCGTTCGTTAGGATAGTTACATATTGGTTCGGAGTAAAAGAACAGACGAGTGTACTGATAAAAGAGATTCGACTGTGTGGCAGACGCCGAACGTCTTTCGGTGCCTACATTTTGCTTTGCAAAGTGTAGCCCGACGCAGTGTTTCTGCTCGTTTGAGTAGAGCGCAGCGCGCCAGTGCCTTCGTGGTGCTGAGGCGCCGATGACGTTTCGACTTCTTTTACACAATCCTACCTCACTTTTAGTATTCATCGTTTGTTAGGATAGTTACTTATTGATACGGAGTAAAAGAACAGACGAGCGTACTGATGGAGGAGATTCGATGGTGTGGCAGACGCCGAACGTCTTTCGGTGCCTACATTTTGCTTTGCAAAGTATAGCCCGACGCAGTGTCTCTGCTCATTTGAGTGGAGCGCAGCGCGTCATTGCCTTCGTGGTGCTGAGGCACCGATGACGTTTCGACTTCTTTTGTACGATCGTACCTCACTTCTAATATTCCTCGTTCCTTAGGATTCGATCTTAGGAACGTTTTACCGCATTTTCTGAGACGTTGGAAAGTTTCAACCTGGTTAGTTTTTCAGTTCGTAGTTAAGAAAGCGTATAGTATATTGTGAACTCGACAATGATTAGCACTTATCATCACCAAACGCCCAGTAGAAGTTTTTTGAAGTATCCATAATCTTTTGTTCGTAAATTATGAAATGATTGCCTAACGTAGGTATCAGGAAAACATATTTCACGTCTTATTCATTTCAATAAATCTCAAAAACCCTGTCAATGTTTTACTCATCGTGATACGCTGTTTTTAAAAAAGCAAGGAAATGTATTGACATAATGAACTGTACAATCTTCTTCGCGAAATAATTTTTTCTTGTCGGAACTCATTAAGAAATGTACCTAATTACTTTAATATCAGTACCTGAAGAGTATGAATATTGCCTCTGCGCTACTCTTCAGCCGTGAAACGTCGACGCCTTTATGATAGTCTCTCGTAAATACTAAAACTGTGTCAATCATTTGAGGATGTAATCTCGATAATGAAAAAACACAGTGTTGTTACAGTAAGATATCTTAAAGATAGGTTTTTCTATGGTGTACGCTGACGATTTTATTTTTACAGGTGAAGAGGCCCTATGTCGCGTGTGTCTTGTGCTGCCACCGACACATGCGTTCGTACCATGTGGGCATCGGTGCTGTTGCCGAGGGTGTGCCGAACGGCTGTGGGATATCCCGGGGGAATGTTTATGCCCGATATGCCGGGTGGCATCAATTTTGGCGCCATGCGCTATATACATATAAAAAAATGTACCTGGTTAAGTATATCTTAACCTTCTAAAAATCCTTATATTAAAGAGTTAAGGATGTGAAAGGGAGAATGAGTATTATATTTCTGGAGTGTACATAACAGAACTTTATTCTACGTCGTTCAGCGATATACTGAACCTTCTTAATACTCTCTGTTTATACCTTATACTTTACGTACTACTTTCCTTACTATCTATAACATCTCTCTCTTTTTTTCGTATGTATTTTTTTATTTTTGATTATATTCACATCAATGAATACAATGAAAAGATAATACAGTCGAATCTGGTTATAACCAATCCTTCGGGGCTGTAGGGGAAAAAAAGGCCGAAGAGTCGTAAAATCTGGCTCCCCCACTACAGTGCATCGATGTAGCATTCTTAATGTGTGTGAGTGCGTCGGTGAAATGCGCAATGCTGCTGGTTATAAGCAATTGGCTTGTGGTGGGGGACCGCGCTGCGCAGTCTCGAAAAAAATCGGAGGGGAAATTGCTTATAACCAGATTGCTTGTAACCAGATTCGACTGTAGCTAAGAATCATAATTCTACCTTACAAGGCTCAAAACATCGTGTGAGCATAACGATAGGAAGTAATACAGTAAGTAAAAATTTATCTGAGTATATTATACAACTATCTAAATGGTCGACTATCGGGAACATTAATGTATTCGTGGGAACACAATACAATTTAGTACGAATATAAGAATGCAATAACATTGTGTTACCGTTTAACACAATTGGCTATATTCATGTTCCTTTTCGTAGTAAAATCTAGATTTGACATGTCGAGAGATTTTTCACAATTCTTTACTGGTCGTACTTAATTATGTACGATCTCGGAGCCGTATGTTTTCTTCCGACTGTTGCTTATTCCCAGTTATTTTTTATTCTTACAAAAGTTTTCTGTCCCGCCTTGAATGTGACATTGCTGTGCGCAGTTTTGTTATATTGTTTTTTTTGGGTTGTTGTGATTTGTAGTCAGTTTTTCACGTACGTCTGTACATTTGGCTCAATTCGAATTCTCGTGTTAAGCAGCCATTTGCAGAATATTTGCTATTCTAAAAAAACCTCCAGTATCGAAATTTAAAAATATCAGTATGTGTGATGGAGAACTCTTCAAAATTTTAATTGTAGGAGGCATATCAGCGTTTAATAATCACATGACTACTTGGCACGTTTGAGAACCTGCCGAGCGTTCCTTCTCGTGCCGCAATTCTGTTTTTTTTTGCTTTCAACAATAAGCGTCTTTTTTAAACTGTTGAGTACATGATCTAAAATATCTTTCGTTCGCGTTTGAATCCAGATTAACGCCATACTTTTCCGTATGTCTTGTAGGCGAAAAAAAAACAAATTTTTTGGATAATGTATTTGTGAATTCTTCTCCATGTTTTTTTTTTTTTAATTAATAGCACATGCTTTTTGAGCATCAGCTGAAGCTATTGTGCCATAGAAGGTAGTTTTTAGTGTCTTACATGCAATTATTGAGTTTAGGCTTTCATTAAAGTTACTTGATACTCCCGCTGCAAATCTATCCATTCTAGAAGCTAGGGTATAAAATATACACCGTAACGTATCAGATAATTTTTTGTTGTTTGATATTTCGATACATTGATTCTTGACGCGGTTGATATTTCGATGTATCGATTATTGTCGTGGTTGAATATATCGATATATTAAGGGGTTACCCCCACTTGTAGCGCAAAAAAAAGACCTTTTTCATGAATTTTTTTAAAGAAAACTACAAAACTTTTTAAATCGATCACTATATCATCTTAAAGAACATATCTTGAAGAACTTTCAGTCATTTTTTTATTGAAAAATATTACATTGTTAAGTGGCAAATGGCCGTCAATGAAATAATGTTTTTATTTATACGGTTTGTGGTGACCAACATTGCGGTGAAGTGGATCATCCGAAACAAAAAATGTGGATGGATTCTTTTCTTTCAACGCTCATATCTCAGTCAATTTTGTTCGGATCGACTTGAAATTTTCAGGCCATATTCTCAGATACTTCAAATACTTCAAAAACATGCAATAAAAAAAAATCGATTTTTTCAAAGTCGCAAGTGGGGGTAACCCCTTAGAATATCGATACATTGATTCATGATGTATATCGATATATCAATTCTTGCCACAGTCACATGTATCGATATATTGATTATTGACATGGTTCGATATATATCAATTCATGATATGGTTCGACATATCGATGTATCGATTAATGACGTGGTTTGGTACATCGATATATCGATTAATGACATGGTTCGATATATCGATATATCGATTATTGAAACAGTTCGACATATATCGACATTTAGATGTATAGATTACAGACACGGTTCGATATATCGATATATCAATTCTTGATGCAGTTTCACATGTCGATATATTCGAAACATGATTTATATGTAATTATTCGTATTCGAGCTTGGGTTTGGATTGAAAAATTAAACCCAACTCAGGTTTTTTGATGGGTCTAGTTGAAACGGAATTGACCATATATAAGGCTTTTAGATAGGTTGCGTTGAGACGAAATCTCCCATATTTTAGATAGGTTTTTAGATAGGTCGACTTAAGACGGAATTCCCCATATATCAGGCTTTTAGATAGGTCGATTGTAGACGGAATTCCCGATATATCAGGCTTTTAGATAGATTGATTTTAGACGGAATTCCCCATATATTCTTGACACGGCGGCGGCGATATCTTTATATAATATAGAACGATATACATAATTTTCCGCTTTCACCTAATAACAGGGTTCATTTAACCTCCCAGATAGAAACATTTAGCTCATATTGGCATCATATGTAGATCATCTATGAGGCACAGGAAGGCTCACAGCTATGCGTCGCTTATGAGTGCTCACCTTTAAGTAATATTTGCATCACATGATGATTCACAATAACACATCCAAATGAAGCAAAGTTGTTCTCATTCGAGCGATGCAGTGAATTCATGAGCACTAGCAAAATCGGCCCACCAATATCCAACAATAAGTGAGTGCATATTAGGCTCATACGAGCGTCACGGCGTGACGTAATATGTTGTGCTCATCTGGAGCTCATATGAACGTCACGGCGTGAGGAAATTGTAGTGCTCATATGGGGCTCATATTGGCGTCACGGCGTGACGCTAAAATAGGCGTTGGCCAGAACCTGGCCAGTTTTCCATCTTTCTGGGCAGTTTTTAATGCAAAATATAAACAAAAACGAAATATATCCATATTTTATCGTTGTTATCGGTCATAGAAGAGTTACACTGAAAAAAAAAAAAAAAATCCTGCGAGGATTTCTCGACAGAATTTTTTTCTCCCCGACGTGGGCTCGAACCTGCGACCTACCGAACTACCTACCTATCCTACCTATCTACCTAACACGCTACCCACTCGGCTATCGACTGTTTGTGAACTTTGGAAATTCATACGATGTATTTGACACGCCAGAGAACACTTGATCAGTTGTATGTTGGGGAGCTACCACCAGAAAAGAAAAGATAGTGAATTGTAATGAAAATCGTGTCTAGAAAATTTAATTTTTAGGTGGTGAAGGTTCTCAGTCCCGAAAAACCGCGTCATAATAATAATAGCAATAATAATTACAATAATAAGAACCACAAAATATATAATGATAATAACAATAACAACAATAGCAAAAATAAGTCACAATATTATTATTACTGTTATTATTGTTATTATAATAATTATTATTGATGTTATTATTGTTAATGTTATTACTGTTATTATTGGTGTTTATTTTGTTATTCTTGCTACTATACGATTATTATTATTATTATGCCAATCGAATAATGTGTTGACAAGCGTACTTTGTCCAATTTTTTTTCGCCAAATAATTGTTTTTTCGGAATAGAAAGTATATATATATTATATTTCATCGCGTTTACCGCGACGATGCGTGGACGCGATGATGCAAGAAAATGGGCGGGAATGGACAATGGACCGTGTGGACTCGTGGCGACACGTAAGACGGTGAAAAAGGCTACTGCAAAAGAACTCATATCGCCGTCATATGGCGCTCATGGGATGTATCACTGAAAAACAAGCATATCGCCGTCATATTGCTTGCATGGCATGTCTACTACCAGTGCTAACCCAGTGAATACACCAATAAAAATCATTGCATGACTTCTATATGACGTCAATCTGCAAATATTCATTGTCGAATTCAAATTTGCCGTCTCATGAGTTCATGTTGTAGTCAGCGGATGATGCATTTTGAAACGACAAATTTAAGTCACGATGTATCTCAAATTTATGATACTAAATGAGCTCATGAAATGTCTTCATAAACGTACACGAAATTGCGTTCATGTTGAGTACAATTCATGAGTACAATTGATGCTACCATAGTGAATACACGCCAAAATGTCTACACATGACTTCAATATGACGTAAAATCTGCGGATATTATTTGCGGACACTTGAGCACAGCGATATGAGTTCGACGTGCTCTAAGCGTATGATGCATTTGTAAACGACATATTCAAATCAAAATGTTTTGTAAATTCACGATACTAAATGAGTCCATGGCTTTGCATCACAACATGTGGTCAATATGCTGTGAAATTTCCTTCATCGATTGTATGCACGACATGATAATCATGACTTTCTATCTGGGCTAATGCTAGGCAGGGAAAAACAAATAAAATGGATTAAAAATTTCATTCCATGCCATTTTTAGCGTAGCTTGCTTCTTTCAGATTCACTATTTGAACGTTCGCTATTTTGACCGTTCGCTATTTTGACCGTTCGTTATTTAGAATGTTCGCTATTTTAAACGTTCGCTATTTTCAATACCTATGTTTCACTCTTTCGAAATATTATCTCTCGACGTATTTCTATTACATATACTGGCCTTTAAAAAAAATGGCTGCTCTTTATTTTCAATTTCAAAAATCTAAACTTTCTATATCGATAGAATCTTTATTATTCACATTCGAAGTATAGGTTGTCTGAATATAATATTTTCGAATAAATGCGCATTTGAATAAACTCTCTTACATGAAATAGGTATTTGACTCAATGATCTGTCGAAAATAAAAACTTCGAATAAATTATCGTTCGTTATTTGAAATTTCCAATTCTGGAATTTTGAAATATTGACCGTTCTAGATTTCGTTATTCGAAATTTTGACCCCCACCCGAAAAACGTACTAGATTTGTCCAGCGTCGTACTAGCGTACTAGATGAAATCGAAAAGTACTAGATCTAGTACAATTGTACTAACACTGGCAACACTGATTCTGGAAGCTTCGAATAATATATTGTTACGTCCCGGGTTTTTGGTGATTTAATTTTATTTTCATTTACCGTTGACGTAACGTAGTTTTAATGTTGTTTTGCTCCTTTTTAGGCGGGAATGTGCCCGCCAAGGACTGGAGCTAGAGTGGTGATCGGTGATTTTGAATTTTATTATTCGTTTTATTTATTTATTCGTTTGTTTATCCGTGAATTTTGGAGCGCAATGTCGTAGCAGATTGTAAATGAATAAAACCGAATCGAGTTTGGTTTTAAAACGCTAACAACAAAACTAAATAATTTATTTAAAACACATAGTTGAAATACACTTTTCCGGAGCTCGTTCCGTAGAACGCGAATTTGATTACTTTGTGCGACAACTTCCAATTGAACGGCACTAAGCTCGTAGGACGCAGCGCAATTTTTATATTTGTTGATTTTGAATTTATATTTGACTTAAAATTTTGTGATGGCCCCGACCATTCGGGTTCGGGAGCCGGAGTAGAGGATTTCCGAATTTTTGCGACCTCGACCATTCTGGTCGAGTGTCGTGCTCTAACTGAACTCACTTTAGATTTTAATAGTGCAGAGCATCATCGAGATTACTCCGCGACAGAAAAGAGTGCGTGGGTCGGGCGCTGCACATCTTGTAGGTGCCCAGCGTCCGGCCCGTTACCGTGAGATCCCCAGTGTCAACAAAATTTGCAGACGCTGTGACTGTAGGATCGTCACTGATAACTTGTTCGCACGATGATTGTATTCGGATATTGTTACGTTTTGAAACGTCTCTTCGTCTCTGAATTGTTAAAATATTACTTTAACAAAAAATTTTATTTCGATTTTTAAAATTATAATTCCAAAAACCCGGGACGTAACAATATATATTGTGACGTGACATTTTGCCTCGCCACCCGCACGGAGTAGTGTCGACCATGGGGTCGGGTTTACGACCCTACGACGACGCTCTTCGTTAGACCACCCGGAGAATTTCGACTCATTTTAGGATAAGTTTTGCGTTGTTTTTTTAGTTTAGTACCTGCATTTTAGCGTGGCGAATAATTCATTGGGCAAAATGTTCGTTAAATTAATGGAAGGAATTTAATTTTATAGTTTGGAGTAAGACCAGCAGTCATGTCTGCCATATAAAGAGTAAAACTCCGTGTCCCGCTCTCGAGCTCACTCGCCGGTGAGGAATAACTTGGGACTCGCGAGTGGCGGTGACGTGTCGCGGGGGCGTCTCGCTCGTGGCCGAGCCGTGCATCGTTGGCCCAAGAGGGTTCGAGCGATACTTTGCTCATTACGCAGGCGAATATTCGCCATCATTATTCGTGGGAGATAGGGATGCCAACGGAGACATTGGGAATTGGACCAATATACAGCGTCACCCGCTCCGATTGACTACGCAACCTTGGTGTTGCACCCTCCCCTACTGCCTCCTCAGTCGTCGTGGACCGTGAGATTCGGCGCCTCATTTAAGGGGATCTTTGGGACGGAGCCAGCAACGCGGTGCTGTTTTGCCTGGTGGCGTTTATTGTGGGCCCACCGCCTAATCGAGGGACGCTTTGATTACGCGAGGGAGGTCTCCCCCGTTGCTGGTAATCATCCACGGGATCCCAGGAGGAGGGCGATTGAGGGGCAGCATATCATAGCTGCGAGTAGAGGCTCGCACACGGTTTCGGTCGCGGGAGGGGTGGTCCCTTCGTCACCGTCACACGTCACTCAACGAAGAAAGCGAGAAAATTAAGGAAAGTAGGGAGATAAGACGCCGGCGGGGCGATGCGAGAGAGTGGGGCGCGCGAATCGAGGAGAGAGTGGGCCACCGAGGTAAGTCGATCGATTATTGAGGATCATTAGATCAGTCGTAATTTTTCGGGAGTCGAGCGAGGAGCAAAAGTAGTGGTCGGTGCTCAAATACCGGACAACGAGGGAACTCGGTGAGCCCAATCTCCTCACGCTTATTTTCTGCGTTAATATTCGGAATTCTTTTCTCGTCCAGTCCATTATGTATTAATTTCGAAGAGTAGCGACCACGGTCAATAGCGATAGTCTCGCGATCGTGGTCGTGAATAATTGTTTTCTTGAGTAGTTAATTGAGTTTGAGTAAAGAATTGGACTAGAGAAATGGGCGAGAAGAGAATTCCTCCGACTGGTCTGAACAATTAAGTATAGAATTTATTGAATTTTTGCCTGTCGTATTTTTGCCCAATAAATTATGCCCTTTTGGTGATTAAGTTTGCGCGTCACTATTCAGTATTTTTAATTAGACTTCGCGCATTTATTTGAATAAATTAAAATCATCGGTGAAATATTATTTCGTATGTTAAGCATTTCTTTCGATCAAGTTGCGGGCTCAAGGCCTCGCGCTCGAGACAATGGTACGCTCTCGCGTACCGCGCTTGTTTATCTTTTCTCTCTCTCGCGGCGTATACTCGCCGAGCGCGGAGAGCCAGAGTCTCGTACGAAGCCGTCGAATTATTTTGCGTTATTTCGTTCGTATAATTTCTCGTATTTTTCGTGTACCGGGTAAGCCATACGTAATCATCTTTTCCGTATTTCCGATGCCTATTGCAACTCTTATAGAATTCCGTCTGCGTACAGTACTACCTCGGTTAAATATTACTACCTCGGTTAATTATTACTACCTCGGTAAATTCACAAAAATATTCAATTAATATTTCAGTCATTTATTCGCAATAGCATTACTATCTGTACCTCGGTCATTTCTTCGCAATAGTTTTACTACCTTTACCTCGGCCATGTAATCGCAATAATTTTACTATCTCTATCTCGTTCATTTATTCGATACAGCGCAATTATATTACCTCGGTTAGTGATTACTACCTCGGTTAAATATTACTACCTCGGTTAATTATTACTACCTCGGTAAATTCACAAAAATATTCAATTAATATTTCAGTCATTTATTCGCAATAACATTACTATCTGTACCTCGGTCATTTCTTCGCAATAGTTTTACTACCTTTACCTCGGTCATTTAATCGCCATAATTTTACTCTCTTTATTTCGTTCATTTATTCATTACCACGCAATTATATTACCTCGGTTAGTGATTACTACCTCGGTTAAATATTACTACCTTGGTTAATTATTACTACCTCGGTAAATTCACAAAAAAATATTCAATTAATATCTCAGTCATTTATTCGCAATAGTCTTACTACCTTTACCTCGGTCATTTAATCGCAATAATTTTACTCTCTTTATTTCGTTCATTTATTCGTTACCACGCAAGTATGATACCTCGGTTGATGATTACTACACTGGTAAGATTTCGTTTAGCATTATGGTCTACCAGTGTCGTGACTAGAGCATATTTTGTGTTAGGTCGTCGCTATTGAGTAACGAACAATCAGGAAATTAGTAATTAAGGAAGGATCTGGCAAATGTATCGGATACCATCCGAAGAAGTATTGTGAATCTGAAATTGAAGCATGATTTTGAATAAATCCTCGAAGGAGGTATTAATATTGAGTTCCGAATTATTGTCACTCTGCTTTGACCCTGCCCCTCTACCTTTTCGTCCCTCAGGTGAGCTGAGCTAGTCGAGTTGCCCTCGATCTCGCCTCACCCATTCGTTCGTGCCCTACGCAATTCCGGGATTCTTATCGAAGCAAATAAATAAAAGTCGGTCCATAACCGGCGGTACTTTGTACCTGGCGCCCAACGCTTTGACTCGAACTTTCCCTTTGCTTGTGGTCAATTCTTTAGTCTTTTTATCCGGCACGGCATGTACGGGTGATATGCCCGATCAGGAAGTGTGGTAGGAAAAATTCCGTCACAATATATATATATTGTGACGGGAATCTCGCGATTCGCGTCACCTTCGGCCCATCTCACCACCCTCGACGCTGGGAGAGCCGTTGAGCGCCAGGTAATCTTTTTAATTCGACGGCGGGAATTACCAAACCCGCTAAACGTAACGGTAGCCGGAAGGACCAAAAATGAACGGAAACGAAACTTAACCTAAAAGGGATGCCGGCGCGTCGGATGGCGAGATCGGTGACGGTATACCCGATTCGCTCAGTGTGTAGGTTGTGGAGAGAGGGCGTGGACGGCTGGCTAACTCTCGAGTGCCTTCAAAAACGTAATCTGAAATAAATGAACTCAACTCGAAAAATAAAGTAAGGGGCCTTGGTTCAGGCTAATTTATTGCGTAATCGATAGCTTCAATTACATACCAAAATCATAACCCAAATTTCGATAACATAAAAAGAAAAGCAAAACGAGATCTCGGTAACGAATCAAACGGAACGGTAGCACGATAACGGAAGCGGTAACGAATAAAACAAATTCGAGAACGGCGAGAACGTCGGTAGCACAAAAAATTTACATTCGGTAACGCTGAAAAGAAAGTCGAAATTTATGAACGATAACGTCTGTAACGGGAACTGGACACGGTAACGGGAACGGTAACGCCAGATCCAAAATTAGGCGAGAACAAACGATAGCGGCAAAACGAGAACCAAAAGATAGCTCGGTAACAATCGATAACATAACGTGAACGTCGAAACGATTGCTCGGTGATAAACGATAGCAGAACGTGAACGTCGAAACGGTAACTCGGTAACATACGATATCAAAGCGGTAACGTCGACACGATAACGCGGTAACATACGGTATCAACAAAACGAGAACGCCAAATGATATTTCGGTAACAAAAGATAACAAAACGATAGCTCGGTAATAAACGATATAAAAAAACGAGAACGCCAAACGACATTTCGGTAACAAACGGTATCAACGATAGCTCGAGAACAAACGGTAGCGTAACATTACCAAAACGAGAGCAGGAACGGTGGCATGTCGGGAGCTCCCCGAGGGGTGAACCGCTCGGGGCGAGAGTTGCGCCGCAAGAGAGCGAATATTCGATCGATAGCGTGATCGAAGAGGTAACGCGAAAAGAGGGGACGATTACGCGCACGCGTAATATGATTACAAGCCCACTCTTCTCCGTACCTCACGCACACACGTAAAGCCCTAACACAGACACGAAACGGTGAAATTGGAACGGTAACACGAATTCGAACGAAAATGCTTCGTACTAATCGATAACGGAAAAATGCCTAGGTGTTATGGCGTTGAGGGTTCTTTTTACTTTGAGGATGGTCATCCAAGGGGTATTCTTCAAGTATGAGGAAGATCGGAGACTGCATAAACTAAACCTAAGTTGACAGCGATCGGGCAATCCGTGACGGCGGGGTGATCGCAATCCCCGCCGGCAACGGCCTTCCATACGAAAACGTAACTAAACCTACGATAACAGCGATCGGGCAATCCGTGACGGCTGGGCGGTCGCATTCCCAGCCGGCAACGGCCTTCCATACGTAACTCAAAATCGTCCTTCTCTCCCCCATACCCTTTACCATGAAGCGTCGAGATTCCCACTCGATCCTTTATACTTCCCTCGATAACTTGCCCAGAAAGACCGAATGTACCGGGTGGCTCGTTATTTCGGCCTTGGCTCACGGTAATTCGGTATTTTTCATACTATCGACCCCATAAAACAAACTCGCTAACTGAACTCACGATAACGCGAAAACCAAAAAGAAACGATAACGAAACCCATACCCTAAATCTCAAAAATTATCCGGAATATCTCGCATATCTGCGCGTAAACGGAGGTCGGAACGACCTGTGATGCTAAAACTGAAAAATTGCGTCACAAAATATACAAGGTGAGAGATAGAAATAGTTGGGTGACGTCATTCTTCTCGAACCTTCTGAAAGCTTCGAATAATATATACAGGACGATTGCGTGAGAGAGAGATAGTTGGGTGACGTCATTCTTCTCGAACCTTCTGGAAGCTTCGAATAGGATGACGTCATCGAAGGTTCTAGAAGCTTCCAGAAGTGGAAGCTTCGTTAATATTTGAAATAAAGGGGAGGGGATATATGGGTATAAAAAGGATGGGCTGTTGCAAATGCTCCATCATTTGAGTTGAAGCGATCCACAAATGTGAGATCGATACAAGCATCAAGAACTCAAAGTACGAATCGAACTATTCATTAAAGATATCCATGAAGTGAAAAGACTTATTCTCTTCAAAAGTGACATCAACCATCTCACTAGAAAATTGTCCCAGTTGAATTTTCAACGACAACAACAACAACAACATGGATTTCTCGAAAATCAACGAAGTTAGTCGCATGGAAAATTTCCTTCCGACGAAAAAATTTTCGGAGCTCGAACCTGGCAAAACCTACTATGTGACTGCGATGAGAATGATTAAAACCATGTACGGTCTTCAAGTCACTGTGGAACTCGACAACGAATATTCCGTATTTTTACCATCAAGAATCACGAAAATATCGCAAGAAAATGAACAGCAATATAAACAGATGCAGCAAGCTTCTAAAGGAAATCATCTTTATTTACATTATATCAAAAGACAGTACATTAAGTGCGAATTTTCTTATGTGTAACCATGATTTTTTTTTCATCGTTTAATAAATGTATCAAAAGGATATTGTAATCATTGAAATTCGTGACGCAATTTTCTGATTTAGCGTCACAGGTCGTTCCGACCATGGTTTTTTTGGTTAAGATTGCGATAAATTCAGTTAATTTCGTTGCGTAAATATTAGTCCGTTCTCGAAATCAGTATTGGCGACCGTTTTCGCCTCAAGGTCTTTATTTTTCGCGTTATCGTACGTTTTCCTGTTGAGTTTTGCTTTTGTCGAGTCCTTGCGTGTTCGAGATGCCGAGTTGCCGTTGATCAGGGCCGAATTTACTAAGCCACCCGGTACACTCGGTCTTTCAGGGATAGTAATTTTAGTGAGTATAAAGGTTCGAGTGGGAGTCTCGACGCTTCGTTACAGGGTATAGAGAAGAGAAGGGCGTTTTGCGGGTTGAGTTACGTTTTGCGTTACGTTTACGTTTGGAAGGCCGTTGGCGAAGGGACCTGTGATTACCCCGGCGCCACGGATTGCCCGATCACACCGTTATCGTAGTTTCAGTTTTAGTTAGTCCCGGATCTTCCCATACCAGAAGAATACCACTGGAAGGACGATCATCGCAACAGAAGGACCCACACGCCGTCGGAGAGATTCGGCGTATTTTGATTAGTAATTAAGGAAATATTATTTAATGTTAATTTTGCGTTATCATTTGAATTTTCCCGGCATTGTCCGGTTCTAGATAAGGCGTTTGCGTTCCGTGTGACGTCAGGAGAAGAGAGGATTTCGAGCTTTCGTTGCGCGTGCGCTTATGGGTCTCTCTCTCCACATTAGCTTTTCGGGCAGATTACCTGCTCGAATCGCTCTCTTGCGCTCCAGCTCTCGATCCGAGCGGTTCTCCGCTTGGAGCCTACATTATGTTATCGAATATACCTTGGGTTCCCGTTCTCGTCTACGCTTTAGCTATCGTCTTCGAAAAATGAGATTTCTTCTATAATTTAGCCCCTTTCGTTATTGGGCTTGCATTTTCGTTATCGAATAGACTCTTTGCGTTATTATTTGCTTAATGTATTCTCGAGTCTCCGTATTTTTTTTCGTCTTGTATTTCTTCGAATTTTGCGGGTCTACTCTGGAAAAATGCTGTGGAAGAATTTGCGTGCTATCGAAAGAATCTCAATAAATTAGCCTGAACCAAGGTCCCATACATTATAATTTTTTTGCGTTGAGTTTCATTATTTCTATTTGAGTTTCGAAGGCACTTGAGAGTTAGCCAGCCGTCCACGCCCTCTCACCACAACCTACATCCTGAGCGAATCGGGTATACCGTCACCGATCTCGCCATCCGACACGCCGGCGTCCCTTTTTGTTTCGTTTCGTTTCCGTTAACGTTAGTTCAGATTACGTTTAGCGGGTTTGGTAATTCCCGCCGTTGAATAAAAAGATTACCTGGCGCTCAACGGCTCTTCCGGCGTCGAGGATGGTAAGATGGGCCGAAGGTAACGCGAATTGCGTAATTCCCGTTACAAATTATACTTTGTGACGCAATTTTCCAGTTTTAGCGTCACAGGTCGTTCCGACCTTCGTTTACGCGCAGATATGCGAGATATTCCGGTTAATTTTTAAAATTTAGGGTATGGGTTTCGTTATCGTTTCTTTTGGTTTTCGCGTTATCGTGAGTTTCAGTCAGCGAGTTTGTTTTATGGGGCCAATAGTATGAAAAATACCGAATTACCGTGAGCCAGGGCCGAAATAACGAGCCACCCGGTACATTCGGTTCTTTCGGGATACGTTATCGAGGGAAGTATAAAGGATCGAGTGGGAATCTCGACGCTTCATGGTAAAGGGTATGGGGGAGAGAAGGACGATTTTGAGTTACGTATGGAAGGCCGTTGCCGGCTGGGAATGCGATCGCCCAGCCGTCACGGATTGCCCGATCGCTGTTATCGTAGGTTTAGTTACGTTTTCGTATGGAAGGCCGTTGCCGGCGGGGATTGCGATCACCCCGCCGTCACGGATTGCCCGATCGCCGTTATCTTAGGTTTAGTTTATGCAGTCCCTGATCGTCCTCATACTCGAAGAATACCCCTTGGATGACCACCCTCACAGTAAAAAGAACCCTCAACGCCATAACACCTAGGCATTTTTCCGTTATCGATTATTACGAAATATTTTCGTTCAAATTCGTGTTACCGTTCCAATTTCACCGTTTCGTGTCAGTGTTAGAGCTTTACGTGTGTGTGTGAGGTACGGAGAAGAGTGGGCTTGTAATCATATTACGCGTGCGCGTAATCGTCCCCTCTTTTCGCGTTACCTCTTCGATCACGCTATCGATCGAATATTCGCTCTCTTGCGGCGCAACTCTCGACCCGAGCGGTTCACCCCTCGGGGAGCTCCCGACATGCTACCGTTCCAGCTCTCGTTTTGGTAATGTTACGCTACCGTTCGTTCTCGAGCTACCGTTTTGTTATCTTTTGTTACCGAAATATCATTTGGCGTTCTCGTTTTGTTTTATCGTTTATTACCGAGCTATCGTTTTGCTATCGTTTGTTACCGAGCTATCGTTTTGACGTTCACGTTATGTTATCGATGGCTCCCGAGCTACCTTTTGGGTTCTCGTTTTGCCGCTATCGTTTGTTCTCGCCTGATTTTGGATCTGGCGTTACCGTTCCCGTTACCGTGTTCAGTTCCCGTTACAGACGTTATCGTTCATAAATTTCGACTTTCTTTTCAGCGTTACCGAATGTAATTTTTTTTTGTGCTACCGACGTTCTCGCCGTTCTCGACTTTGTTTCATTCGTCATCGCTTCCGTTATCGTGCTACCGTTCCGTTTGATTCGTTACCGAGATCTCGTTTTGCTTTTCCTTTTATGTTATCGAAATTTGGGTTATGATGTGGGTATGTAATTTAAGCTATCGATTACGCAATAAATTAGCCTGAACCAAGGCCCCTTACGTTATTTTTCGAGTTGAGTTCATTTATTTCAGATTACGTTTTTGAAGGCACTCGAGAGTTAGCCAGCCGTCCACGCCCTCTCTCCACAACCTGCACACTGAGCGAATCGGGTATACCGTCACCGATCTCGCCATCCGACGCGCCGGCATCCCTTTTAGATTAAGTTTCGTTTCCGTTCATTTTGGTCATTTCAGCTACCGTTACGTTTAGCGGGTTTGGTAATTCCCGCCGTCGAATTAAAAAGATTACCTGGCGCTCAACGGCTCTCCCGGCGTCGAGGATGGTGAGATGGGCCGAAGGTGACGCGAATCGCGAGATTCCCGTCGCAACTTTGAAAAATTAATCCAAACAAAAATATAATGCTTTCGAATTTTTATTTTTAAAAACCTTTACCTAAATGTCGATTACATATCAGTTTTGTTCATTTCAATTCATACGAGCGCTCGGTAGCGCAACGGGTAGCGGGCAGACTCATATACGCTTGGTCGAAGGATCGAGACCCATTCGAGTGATTTTTTTTTTTTTTTTAATGTTTTCTTGTATATATATTTTTTAATCATCTATTCTTATTTCTTTATTTACTTTTACATTCAAATTTTCTCTAACTTTTTTTTTTATCATCTATTTTATTTCTTTATTTCCTTACATAATTCCCGATAGAACTA